>JAJKLA010000069.1:0-100202 GCA_022432515.1 Hypoxylon sp. NC0597 | reverse complement strand
CAAAGCTTTGGCACCCGGAGCTAGGGCGATTCAAGGTTATGATGTTGAGTTTTCGCAGAGGCTTATGGAAATCAAGGGCTGGGATCAGGACGATTGGGATATCGGCGTGGAATTCTAACTGCAACCCCTACCCTGCTCTGAGTCAGTGTCAATTCACGAACCTGTTGGTCTGTCGGACCTACCTAGGCAGAGAACGGCGCAAGCCTTGAGGGTATTGACTTTGACTCGCATTCAGTAGGTAATAAAGCTCTGTTTAACCGTGGAAGACTCATTCAATGCTCCATGAAGCGATGATGACCTTCATCTTCGGTCAACCATCATAGAAATTCTTCTGGTAGGTACTCGCGTGCGAACGCAATATAAGAGGTGATGGTTCGTTAACTGAATTATTACATTAGGTACATAATGAGTTTGTCTCTCAAATCCAAATTCATAGCAGCTAAGATTACAACATTCCGATTACATTGACAATCTTGATTATCGGCCTCACGAAAGGAACTAAAGATGCGTTCAAACTTGGCGCAAGATTCAAGAGACGATCCTGATGAATTAAAAAGCGAACACTACGCATAGGGCGTAGTAGCAATATTCCGCATAATGTTAGCTTGTCCGAGCAGCTTGGTGTGGGTGCCGATTTACCAATGTTTCTGGGGAAAGTCACCTAACCCAGCTTGTGTTGCAAATTATACGGTGCTTCGGTCCCGAGTCACTACATGTGCTACGACATACCTGGTAACCAAGGTCGTATCATTTCAATAAATGCTATCTTAGTGCCCGATTTAAAGAACTCCGCTACATCCCTTGCAGTTTGTTGTTAATCGGCTTCCATTTCAATCAAAGTTCGACTACTCGTGCAGCAATGTAGAATTGCCAGCAGCAAGTTCGCACAGCAAAGTTTGCGGTATGGTTACCCGGCAGTGAGTCAGGACTTGGGCTGGTGCTGGTACTCCTACTCCAGGTATACACAGAACAGCTTCAAGTTCCAAACGGCAATAGTAATCCTCAACTAACCCAGATGACTCTAGGTTGTGTAACTTAACATTGTGTTCGGAGTTGTAGTCTTCTATTTAAACGCAAATTGAGTTAAGGCTCAGCTGAAAAGCTCAAATGGAGCATGACACTGTTAACATGCCCGTCTTAAGCGAACATAACAACGGCCACGCGATATATTGGATTTCGTCGCGTTTCGAAGCTCGGTAGTAGAACAACGCATGATGAGTAGGCGTAGAGTCGCAGGCTTAATCGGAGTCTTGTGTACTTTCCCTTTTCGGATGATCTTCTAATATTATTGGTTGGGCTGAGACTATGGGGCCCCATCCTAACCTTCTCATTGGTTGTTGGAGTTGGACAAGAATGCCGCATGCAGCACTGAGCTTGAGAATGGTGCTTGGTAAATGTCTGCATCGCTAGGTGCTGTTTATGCTACATGTATACCCTGTTGTATGACGCAAATGGATTCATCGAATAATCTATTGCTGGTGCCACTAACATGTCAAGGACTGCTAAAAGGCTGAACCATTACGTGTATTGTTGATTGACGTGTGGAACGTTAAGATGCATTTGAGTTGGGTATGAGGAGATCTTGGCGCGGTAGAGATGCATAAGGGACAAGATGTGCGAGGTGAACAACGCTAGCCCGGCCGCCTCACTCCCAAAAATTAAATAAATCAGACAGCCAAGGATCACCTGTAAAATCTGTGGATGTCGCAAATCCGCCCAGGGTCCCATCAACCACGCCGACTTCGTGACTTGCAGTATTTACCGCGTCTATATTGTCCAGCTCGATCTGCCATGCCGCCCTCATCTTCCGAAACACGCTAAGAGCCCAATTGTGAGCATCATCTTCGCCGCCGTCTGGTGAAGCTAAGGTTGAAGCGGCTTTCATGAACTCCAACGTACCAATTATCTTGTCGCACGTTGGAATTAGATCAACACTTCTTCTAACAGCAGCTCGATCCCACGCGGGATCTTGGACAGTGGAAATACGGTACAGGCATTTTAGAATATAAACAATTTGAGTAGAGTTGGTGAAGGGCATGCTTCTGAGCAGATCAACAGGCATCGAGAAAAAGGTATCGAAGTATGCTTTGATCGAGGAGAGGCAGCTTTGATAAACCTCGAATCGTCGCAAGTCCGGTTTGTTCCAAGGCGTAGCAGGCTTGCTTATCGCAGATTCGTTGATTAGAAGTTCTGTATAGTGATAGAGTTGTATAATTATAGCTAAATATACCTATCAATGAATTATTTTGAAATGATAGGTAATTTTGAATACTTACGATGATTCGTAGTTGCGGTACCAAGTTTTCCCTTCCTACATATATCATGCAGCTGCGATCGGAGGGCAGACAGATAGAGAGCTGGAGAGCCTCCTCCACCACTGGTCTGCCATGAATCGTCGTGCATTTGATTTACGAGTAGCTGCATTTTCACTTGCATAATGAGAGTCTCGTCCTGGGGTACTGTGCTGTTCTGGGAAAGGTTTAAAATGTAGCCATCGAGATATGAGGACCAACGAAGTCCAGGCGCGTGTTTGAAAATGTTCGATATCCTTCATAGTTTATTAGAGACCCTTCCTTATCACAGCGTAATAATAAAAGGAAATATGATGGCTTGGAGACTAACTGAGAGGTGACAATGAAAGCACCTAAGACAGCGCGCTGCACTTCATGAGTGCGAATTTTGAAGACATTTGCTACCCGCGAGTCGTTGTCCTTCATATTAGTGCAAAACGTGAATGTGCCATCAGGTGGCGGCCTGTGCAGACCCATGTCGCAAACTAAAGTGACAATAAGCTGTGAAAACAATGTCGAGAAAGGTTTATCTCTTCGATGCAACTGCGACCTGTTCATGCCGAGAGTCAGGATAGAGCATCAGGATCGAGGCGCCTTGAAATGAAGTACTAACCAGCCTACGAGGGTGAGAAGCCCCAGAAGAAGATCCAGACTCTTCTCTCTGTCAACAACCACCTTCTGGATTACAATGCTTCTTGCTTGATCGCCCAAAGCATATCGTCGTTTTTCCGACGATAGAGTCGTGCACATGATATTTAGCCATAGAAAGGGGTATAGCTCTGGAAGCTGATTGGAGGTCACATGTGGTGGGATGTAGACAAATGGGAAGAAACCCTAGCTCCGCGTTAGCACCGTCGCAGTCTCTACGGCATGATCTAACTTACTATGGTCTCTTCCCTGAACTTCTTCAGTAATTCTTCAGCCTCCAACGGAGACGGCTCATCAGGGAAAGAAGAATTCGAGTCCGGAGTTTTGGAGGTCCCGAATAGAGTGGTTCCCCTAAGACTATTGGCCGCCGTTGTTGGACTCAAGGTGGTAATTGATGGAGCCTCTGCTTCAGATCCAAGTCCCTCGATAGAAGCTAACGTTTCTGCTGCGCCCTTTTTCTCAGCCTCTTTCTGGGCCTTTAGACATGACACAAGTTCATCAAGTTTATCCTCAAGTCGAGCTGTCTTAGAAACGCCACGCTTTTCACCACGACGACGTCCGATTGAAACCGATACTGTACACTCCTTTTTCAGGCGGTGGCATCTAGTAGATATTAGAAATCAACTGGATTCAGTATTCCAGAAGTTGGGCAGATGAGGGATCTCAACAGACCTTTCACAGGTGATGCCATCAGCCCGATAGATGCATTTGCACTTTACTCGAGCACAATTCGTACAAGCTCTACTACCTGGGGTAGATTGAGATCTAGAAGCATTCAAGGGCAATTCCGCCTCCATTGTTTTGAAAGGCCGCTTGTACCAAGCTCCAATATCCGCTAGATGTGTGCGCGCAGGGTCAAAGGAGCAGATGTGACGAGCGGCGGACGGACACGGGGAGCAATTAAAGGGTTTGCCCTCCAGCTGCGCCGGTAAGCTACGGCTGACTGATTCGTCTGTGGTGGGGTAGGCTTGCACGACCGCCGGACACGGAGATAAAATAATTCTCCTTTTCCTGATATCGACGCCCTTTCAGCCCAGAAAAATAATTTGAAATGCTCAAATCTCCGAGGCTTAGGCTCCATAGAGCATTGTACAATTAGCGATGGAATCCCCGGGGCTTGCTAGAGATGGTAGTCTGATTTGCAAGGAGTGTAGAGTTATGCTTCCGTGCAAATACTTCGTTGTGCGTGTCACATGGCGCACCATAGATGATGGGAGGAAACCTGTTGTTCCGCAGGGAGCTGGAAATTATCTAGCTGAGCTCATGGTATACATACAAGATGCTTCTTTGTCTACTGTGTTTTAAGTAACACCTGTAGGTAAAACATCTAACAACGGAAGAGGATTACTGATGCCTGCCTACCCTTTAAGCACGGTATCGGACGAACGAGCATACTTCTAATAAGTAAATCATATGTATTTTCACTTCAGACGAAATTCCATATGATTCTATGTAATTCTATCCATTACTTTGTCTTTATAGTGTGATAACCAGTTTCCGGGCGGACACAGCACCAGACTTTCCTTGGTCGATTGCTGCCTGGACGTGCTCTAGGCCATGGCCGACGACCAATGGTTTCGGCAGGCACTGATACTTCTTCTGGGCCAGGGCAGCAGGGAGAAACTGGTCAAAAATAATAGGACCAACTTCATTGTCCTTAAGTGTGCCGGCGAAGACCATCTTAGCCTGAATGCCCGCGGGGACGTTAGTAGGCTCCATGGCGCAAGCTACAATTTTGGCACCCTCGCTCTTGTCAACTACCTCGAACACGACTCCCTCCGACCCAAGCTGGATAGCAAAGCCGCCAGCACATATCTTGCCCTTGAACGCCTCAATCAGATCCTGCGTAATGTTCGGGCTGTGGTAATCGAAGACGCGCGCGGCGCCAAGCTCCTTGCAGTAATCGAAGTTCTTGGGCGACGAGGTCGTGTACACTTCGTAGCCGGAAGCCACGGCCAATTGGATGGCATTGGTCCCGACGCTGGAGGCACCAGCCCAAATCAGTAGGGTCTTGCCGTTGGGCTTTGGCTTGAGGCTTGGGTAGTCGAGAGCCAGGAAATCCTTCTGATAGAGACCGCAAGCCGCCGTGGCCACGCCAAGGGCACCACGGAGGCGTCAGTGTAGTCTAGATCATCTGGGATGGGCACCACGAGCGTAGCCTCTAAGTAGCATAATGCTGAAAACCGCCAGATTGGGGTTTAAAACCGGCTGCGAAACCCAGGACGCGATCTCCAACCTTGAACTTGCTGACGTTGGGTCCGACCTCGACTACGGAACCGGCAACGTCGCTCCCTCCGATGTATGGATATTGGAGCCAAGCAAATAACTCTTCTCCCATGATTTGGATATACCAATCTATAGGATTGATGGCGCTTCAGTGGGGAAAGTCAGTAACTGATCTTGATCAGGGCTCTAGTAATTCTAACCCTTCTTGGGAGCTAGATCTTCCTAATTGCATAGTTTGAGGAACTGTAGCTCCCAAGACAAGGCCTAAAAGGGGATGAAGAACTTGATATCACGCACGCGGCAGCGACCTTGACAACGATTTCGCCGTCACCGGGAGTTGGGTATGGCGAAGAACCGATCATTATTGGGTATGCTTTCGGCTTAGAGAGGATAGCGGCTTTGTTGGTAGGGGCCATCTTAGAGAATAAGAATATTCCGTAGCTAATAGGCGTGTATCGAAGTACTATATTAGTGGTTGAAGATATACACGTAGGCCTATGCTTCCAGTGAGAGGTATGGTTAGATGCTTAGAGGTTTGAAGTATGATATATTAGGTAGTTTGATTATGCTTCATGGAGGAAGCTTTTCAATCATTACAACGGCAGGAATAAGAATATTGCTGTATGCTTACGCATCCCGACTGGAATGTGCAACACCTATCTCCGGCGCTCTTGATTTTACATCCGGCGGTCTCCAGCTTCCTTCCGGTCAGCTTGAATCCGATGAAAGATCCAACTCCTTGCGGTAGACAATGTGGCAGAGGTGCTCCGGAGGAGTTACCGATTTCATGGGTCAAATTGAATTTATATCCGGGACGAGTACCGCCCGGGTTCCAGTTTTATTCCCTCATAACGCCGGAGTTAATATCGGCATCATTATCTCCGTCACTCATAAGATACCGTCATCTTCAAGAAGATAAACTTGCGGCTGTTGTTCTCGACTATGCTAGTTTTCAGAAATGTCTCTACGACTCATTTTTCTTGTGTGTTGAAGTGGTTATAGCCAATTTCTCCCCATGTACCTACCTAAATAATTACAGTTCCTTCGAAACGAGTAGAAGATCTCAAAACATGAATCAACAACGAACGGAATACCAGATTGCTCCCGGGATTCAAAGGACTCACTCAGTATAAGGAAACCGATCCTCAAGCTCCGATGGCTATTGAAAAGGTACCTTAGGTACTTACCTACCTACCGCTATGCCCAAGTCCCTTATGCAGAACTTTATGAAGTTTCGTTCTTAAAACAAGAGTTAATAAATGTAAAAGTAAATCGTTCTTTACATGGTTGCCTTACGTAAACTAATACATATGATAAGAGTTATAGTGTCATCTTATATTACGCGATGCCTTCGGTGATAATTGCAACTTAGCCTCCTATTGGCTAACTGAGGCAAACTCTAAGTCTATTAGTCCAGTGTACTAGTAGTAGGAGCAGCATCGGGGGCCGTTTTGCGCCAGATCGTAGGAATACAAGTGCAGATGCATTTCCGGATTTAAACCACCGTGTCATACGTCTCAAGCCACGCTTATGTCCCGTGATTTTACAACTTCTTCTCTGCCTATATTCTAGAAAAATCCCTTGAAGTGTCTTCGTCATGCAATGCCACACCCCATTGCTACCAGTACTTTTATCAGCTTAGCACAACTTGGCGGTGTACGCTAGGTCGATCGGTCTTCGCCGCACAATAAACGGAGCTGGAAACGTACACATTGCAGTAGTATGCGAAAGAGGACGAATGAGAAGACGAGTAATAGCGAATGGGTGCCCCACCTTTCTCCCCGCCTTTTTTTTGACGAACGCCCTGCTCGTCAACCCAAGGGCGCGCGCTCCACTTCATTGACATGATTACATGGGTACATCGGCGTTGGTTAGCAGAGACCGGAACTGGCCTGTCACGGTCATGGTGATGGTAACTCAGGGACATGGACGATGACTCTTCTTTTTACTCGGAGATCATCGTTCTCCTGCGTCCGGCTTTGGCGACAAGCGGAGCAACACATGCAAATCATATTGATATTATGCATAACCATAGACTCCCGCGGATCTAACAACCTAACGACCCATGGGAAACCAAATAAGAGACCCCAATGAGAGAAGCGCTTGTCGCGTGCTTTAGTTTCAATGTTCCTTTCCCCGTCTATCGCCGTGCTTACTTGGCCCCTAAAAAGTTAGTCCAGATTGCTTGTATTCTTCCCCAGATTATTTCCCATTCTTAATAGGGACACATTCCCTTTTTGACTCATCAACCGGTCTTCTCTCTCATCCCATTTATACTCTGCTTCCCCTCCGAAGCCGTTGAGACCAAACCGGATGTGACATCTTAAGAACTGGCGCCCTTCCCATTTCAGTCGCCTGTTACGCCCTAGTCGTAAAAATCTCTTGGTAGTAGCCCGCGCCCTTCAATGACTACCATCGACGAACTCTCCGAGATGGAGTTTGTTAATTGGGATGCTGCCGCAGTTGGCACCAGCTTCGACCCCGTGGTAACGTCGGAGGGCGCACCTGGTCCTATTGATGCCGTGGCTGCATCGTCGGATCAACCCAATATGGATCTCGTCTTTGGGGATGTTGACGGCGATGACTGGTCGTACTGGGCTCTGGAACATTTCGAGTCTACCCAGGTGCCACAGGAAACGGACTTATCAGCTCTCCCTGAACCGGAACCTGCAGCAAACTCGCAGATGTACTGGGAGACACCCGAGGCCCCTTGTACTCATTGCGCTGTCGGAGGCTACCAATGCAAACGAATAAGAGAAGGTAAATATAGAGGTTATTGCACGAGCTGCGTTGCGCTACGATGTGAGTGCAGCTTTGGGCCTCAAGAGCATAACCTGACCGCTGAAGCGGGCGCGACTTTCCCTGCGAATCCCTGGCCGACCATGGGGGACAGGCCGGAGACGTCTATCCTCCACGAGGATGAATTAGCCGCTATCATGACTTCAGCTCCACTCGCTCCAGGCCTGGTGGCCGTCGCCGAGGATAAGCAGGCATCGCCAAAGCCTCAGACGATGCCCAAAATTGGTGCAAGGTTTTCTCGCGAGTC
The DNA here is from genome assembly GCA_022432515.1 of Hypoxylon sp. NC0597. Taxonomy (NCBI): domain Eukaryota; kingdom Fungi; phylum Ascomycota; class Sordariomycetes; order Xylariales; family Hypoxylaceae; genus Hypoxylon; species Hypoxylon sp. NC0597. The sequence continues at coordinate 91,991 of JAJKLA010000069.1, read as the reverse complement.
AGTCAAAATCCTAAAGAACTGGGTGTCGACGCATAGCAGACATCCGTACCCCACAGAGGAAGAGAAAGAGGGCCTGCAAAAAATCACTGGCCTCAACAAGACACAAATCACCAATTGGCTAGCAAATGCTCGCCGTCGGGGCAAAATTCAACCAACTCGCGCGACATCCCCGCATGTTGGCCGAGGATATGTCCAAGCCATCGATATCCCACAAAGGCGAGGCACCCCAGCATCGTTCGAGAACATGAACCCCCTGCAGCGTTGGGCGAACTCTCCGCCAGAAAACGAACCTGCGTCTGTCGCGGCTATTGCTAGAGCCGTGTCGGCTTCTTCTACATATTCACAAACCTCCGGATCTGGTCGTAACAGTCCTTATGTCTCCAACTATTCAGACGACGGATCCAGCAGGTCGCTGTGTAATCAATCATCCGCCAGCAGTTTGGGTACCTCTCATTCAAGCGGCGGTTCTTTCGCATCTGCATATTCTAATAAATCGCATGGCTCCTTTGGTTCCCTACCATCCTTCGTTCGAACGCGAGGACGACGCCGTCGACGAAGAGCTCCACCCAAGCGAGCAGACGAAAGCCTCAACCAACCCCTTAAAACCTTCCAGTGTACTTTCTGTACTGAGACCTTCAGGACTAAACATGACTGGCAGCGGCACGAGAAATCACTACACTTATCTCTTGAGCGATGGATATGTTCTCCCGACGGACCTAGGGCAATTAATCCAGAAAATGGATTGATGAGCTGTGTCTTTTGCGGAGAAGTAAATCCAAATGACGCCCACGTAGACTCTCACAATTTCTCCGGATGTACTGAGCGGACACAGGAAGAAAGGACATTCTACAGGAAAGACCATCTTCGACAACACCTCAAACTTGTGCACAACGTGAAGTTCCTCCCATGGTCCATGGACAAATGGCGAGTAGCCTCTCCCGAAATCCGATCACGATGCGGTTTCTGCGGTATCGTGCTCGACAGTTGGACAATCAGAGTAGATCACGTGGCCGAACATTTCAAGACGGGTAATACGATGGCCGACTGGAAGGGTGACTGGGGTTTTGAAGCACCCGTACTTGAGATGGTCGAGAACTCCATCCCACCTTGTGAGAGACCATTGTTTTGCTCTCCCACACAGCTATCTAATTGATGATAACAGACTTGATTCATGACGAGAGAAATACTCCGCTGCCTTACAGGGCTAGTAATGGCTCTCCATCGACTCCGACCAATGCTTATGAGCTTTTGAAACTAGAGCTTCACCATTGGATGGCGATCTATACCGCAGAGAACGGGAGAGCACCGACTGACGCCGAGATACAACTAGAAGCTTGCAGCATACTTTTCGGAGCCGAAGCTCGATCAAATCCCAACCGTTGGGAAGCATCATCGTGGCTACGTGATCTCGTCATGTCCTCGGAGGAGCAGTCTCGAGCCGCTGCCTTCCGGCCGATTCGGGCTCAGGCAGAGAACCGACTAACCTCACTTCGTATTAATGGTAAGGAGAACATATTCGAACACTGTGAGTTTGAGAGACAGATGCAAGATTTTGTCAAGGCCAAGCAACTACTGGGCCTAACAGCCATGGACCATGAACTTCAGGTTGAAGCTTGTCGTATCATTGGTAGGATGGAAGAGAAATCCAGTAATCCCATGGAAGATATTGCGAACTGGCTGCTTCGTCTCATATATGGCTCCACAAAATGGCTAGAAAGCTTCAGACAGCGGGCACATCTTCCTCGCAGCGAAGACGTAGTAGACGCGAATCTCAGATCAAAGGACCCTAAGACTATCGATTCGACTATCCACAATTATAGTAGACTGGACCAGGAGCTTGGGGAGTACCTTCAGGAGCAGAGATTAATGGGCATTGATCCTGATGATGCCGATCTACAGCGGCAGGCTCGTATCATTATCTACGATACCGACGATGAATGGAACCAAACAGCCGCTGACGACAGAGATTGGCTTTCCCGCTTCCGCGAAAGACATCCGCCTAGCAGTGGTCTTACTATATCTACATCGAGTGGCTCTCCACTCAGCTATAAGAAATCCAACTCACCAACCCAGAATCAATCAGCGACAAGAGATTCACAATACGTCGGTCCTCTATTTAGCAACTTGCCATCTTGCCACTCCCAACAAGCGCCCGGCAAGAATCTCAACGGCTCTTCCATCAAGACCGGCCCTTTCTTCATCAATGACACAAACTGTTACCGTCGCTTGGCTCGGGGCCTCAGCCGCTTCGTGGCAACAACCATGTCCCCCAACAACCCAAACCGGCACGTGCCGACCGACGAGGAAATCCAATACCAAGCGCGGTGGCTAATATACGATGAGTAAGTCTCCCTTCTGCAGCCTTCACACGAATCCCTTCCGCAAAACACCAGAGCTAACCTAAACCCACCAGCGACGACCCCTGGAACCAAACCGCCGCCGACAACTTCGAATGGCTGCAGCGCTTCAAACGCGACGTCGGCATCCTGCCCGCGGAAAGCGGCCCCGGTCTCGGAACAGCCGAAGGCTCCTGGGCGCCCCGCGAAGGCGGAACGGGCTTCGCGCCACCCTTCGTAGCGCCGAACCCGGCGGCCACGATCGAGCCGCTGGAAGCGGACCCGACGATCTTCCTGCGGGACGACGCGAAGCCGTTCGAGCCCGCGGCCAGCACGGCGACCCGGTTCCTGCGGAACCTGTCGCGGCGGTACCCGGCGCCGGCCAAGGTGTTCTGCAGCCGCGAGCTGGAGAGCGGGCTGACGGAGTACGTGCGCCGCGAGGTGGGCAAGACGGGGGTGTTCCCCAGCGACGAGAGCCTGCGCGAGCGCGCGCGCCAGATCATGGCCATGCAGAAGACAAGCTGCGACGACCCCGTGCTGCTCGAGCGCTTCAAGGCCTCCGTCCAGGGCGCCATGCTCCCGGATGCCTCCTTGGACGCCGTGCCTGAGGCCGGGCCCGCGGGACCGTTTACGCCGGGCGTGGCTGCGGATATCGCCGCCGTGACGGGGACAGGGACTTCTTCTAACAGTGTCGGGGTGTCTGACCCCGCGCTTATGACGCTGTCGGGGGATATGGACGTAGATTTCCACTTTACAGAGCAGGAGATGAACGACCTGCTCCAGGACATGAGTCCGGATTTCGGGGGCGGAGCACTGTTGAACCCGAGTCCCGCGAGTAATAGCAGCGCTGGGACTGCTGGGTCGGGCGTCCGTCAATAATTGAAAAATACCTATGATGTTAGTAGGTCCGGCTGTTATTTTTCTTCCTTTAGCACATTAGATACCATTTGGGAGTAGCATTTAATTTCTTCGTAGGGTTAGGTAGGCGTAAAGGAAAATGGCATATTTAATTCATCAGGTACTTAATAACCTCGATCTGTGGCCTGGCATCTGGATTGCTCAACCTAGGTACCTAGGACCCGAGAGACTTGAGCGCGTTCATTGTCTACTACATCTATGTCGTGATTTACCTTATTCACAGGCGAAATCCGTACTGAGCCATCTTCACTCGTCAACAGGGTACTGGCTAGGTTAGTGGATGCTCTTATGGATTCGGCAAGACCACAGAGAGGCTATGCTAAGCCAACTTAAATCACATGCAGTTATAACTCAAGGGTTTTAAGATATAAGTTTTTATTTACCAATTCTTGCAACAGCGATTATAAGAATAGGAAGGTTCTAAAGCCAAAAGCGATTATATGGAAAGCAAAGGGGTATCGTAGTAGTAGTATGCAAGTAAAAAAAGAAGGAAAAAAAAATTGAAGCCTTATAACCCCCTCCAACGCCCTTCCAAATGCTTCTAATACAGGCGATTCTTGCTAAACCAACTCAAGGACTTATTCATAATAAAACCTGACGGAATGCCGTATACTGAAAATTGATGTTGTGGTGTCTGGTATCTTTCAGACACCACCCATGGCATGATCGCTGCCTGGTGAAAAAATGTCTCTCGAAGCTGAGTGAGGTTGGGGGGCAAAAGGGATGCTAGATGTAGGCGTGAAGGTATGCCCGGCCTGTCGGCGCGGGGTGGGGGTGTTTGGTTCGGGGATCTGGACGGGTTGGTACTGAACGAAGACACCCTGATTCTTGCCCGCCCCTGGCGCTGATTGCACCGGAGAACTGGTAGGGGACGGCAAGTAGCTCGTCTCGATCGGAGCCAGGATGGTCGGCACAGAGGCTGGCAAGACACCGCTGCCCACGTCTGTGGGTGATGCTAATCTGCATGTAGTACGGCTATCCGTGCTTTCTTCGCCCTTAGGAGCAAGGGTCGATAGTGCCGGTGCTAGTTCAGTTTGGGTCGTGGCCGACAGCATGTCTAGATTCTTGGCAGGCATATCGGAAGTCTCAGCTTCCTCCATTGGCTTTGCCTCGATATCTCTCTTGGCTTCGGCTTTTTGCGAAGCCCTCGCCTCCTTGCCCAGTACGTTGAACTTGATTTTCTTTGACCCGTTAGTGATTATTTCCATAAATGCTGGGGGATCTATTACCATCGGCTTTGATTCCCCAGATGAACTAGCTGAGGATTCCTTCTTAACAGGCGCTGGGGCACTCTCGGGTTTGTTCGCCGTGGTTCTCGCCTTCTTCGGCGCCCGACTATCCTTACGAGGCGGGGCCGATTGTCGCGTCTTCTTCACGTTTAGTTTGGTAGACGATTGTACACTCATCGCTGACTCAGGGCGCACGCTGAGGGAGGTGCTGGGTCTAGGTATTCCGCCAACTCCTCCATTAGTCGTGAGTGTAGACGAACTGCCAAACTGTGCAGTTAAAGCTGAACCATTCTGCGTGGGAATTCCTCGAGCGAGTGCCTGTGAATTAATGTTAGAAGAGTGTTCGACACATGAACAAAAAGGGGGGGAAGAATCTTACCTTTTCCGTTGCCAGAACCGTCGGGCCTGCGACTGTCTTTCTACGAGATCTCTCGTCGGTGTCTGCATAGCTAACCGGCTTTCTCTCTCGCAGAGACTTCCTGGTAGGGGCAGCAGGAGTCGCATCGTCGGTGGCTGAACCGTTTTGCTCAAGAGACTGACGTCCACGTCTGGCTTTTGGTGCCCCAACGTTGAGCTCGTCGAACTTGAAACTGTTCACCTGGCGGTCCTTCGGTATGAGCAGCTTGCTTAATTCATGGGAAGCAACGGTCCAGGGGACGTCAGGAGGAGGCGGGGTCGGAGGTCGGGAGGTTGGCATCTGAGAAGATGCATAGCCGGATACACTTCGTCGCACCTTGCTTGGGTCTACGGCTTTAAGACTCGACGCTTGTGTGGGAGACGAATAATTGCCCGGTACAAAGGCTCGAGGCTTCTTAGGCTGCTCAAAGGGCGGGGCGATCATAGTGGCATCAAGTCGGTCAAGCTCAGAGACAGACCACCAGGAGGGGTCGTATGGGAATCCCGGAGTCTTTGACTTCATCTCACTCTCGGTCAAGGTATTTCGTCTACTGAATGAGCCAATTCTATTGCCCATCTCATAGCCGAGTCCATTAGGGATTTCTTCCTTTGGTGGCATGGGTTCGATGCCAGCTAGGCCGCTCAGATGACTGAGAACGCCGGAGTATAGCGCTCGATCACTATAACCACCCTCCAGAACACTAATAACTCGACCATCAACACCTAGTCCTTCTTCGGATGCCATCTTGACCACGTCTCGGGTAATGCGAGCATAGAATTCGGTCGGGACATTGACTTTGTGGCGTTGCATTCCTGCACCTTCCCATTCACTTGCGTCGAAACCGGCAGACAGAAAGATTGCGGCTTTAGGTTCTTGACCAAGGCTGCTGAATCGTTGAGTCTGCGTTCGTAGAAAGCCTCGAGCTTTTTCCAAAAGTAACGAGTACTTGGACTGGTATAGCTTCCAGAACTCGACGTCAGACTTCCATTCCTGTAAATGAACGTTCCAAATGGACTGTCCATGTGCGTTATCGAGGCAGACGCTGGCGTTCCTAACCTTCTCTTCGTCACCAGATTCGCACGGGTAGGAGTTGATGTCGTGAATGCTAAAGTATCCAATGGATGTTCTCTTCCAAGCCGATGCATTCCTTGCTGATGTGTGACTCCGCCTGTTATGGCTCCATGTGATGGCTTGAGATCCGTCACCGTGATGCAGGTCAAAATCGATGATTGCTGCATGGGTCAGGCCATGGTTAAGAAACCCATGCATGATGCCAACCTGGACATTGTTGACCCAACAAAAACCCGAAGGCTGGGCCGCAGAGCAGTGGTGGCCGGGAGGTCGAACAGCAACAAAGGCGCGTTTATGAGGCGACTCGTCGAAGATACGGTCAACAGCCTCGCAAACCGCACCAAGTGCTCCTTGGAACGCATTCAAAGACTCCGAGCACAAGTAAAGATCGCCCTTGTGGAGTTCTTCGGGAGGACAAGCTTGTCCCTTATTCGCCTCAGGTCTCTGGAGCTCATTGGTATTTGAAGCGAGTTTGGATTCAGCAGAATTACACATCTGCTTTAGGTCCTCCATCCATTTGTTGCCATGGACATTAGTGACAGCATGGTCATCTAGCTTGAGTGTTCGGCTAGTCTTAAAGATGTGGAAGGGGACATTGGGGAGTGTCATGGGGTCGAGTTGTGGGTGAATTGGATGTTTTCCTTCAGAATGACGTTCTCCGAGTCGTACATAAGCCACTGATAGACCGAGGATGCTAGCTTGAATTCTCTCCGGCCGTTCGACAATGGTATTCAATTCCGCCTTAGTTGCGCGAGGTCTCGAGAACCGGTGTCCATAGCATGCATCGTGCAAGATGACAATAGTTTCGGATTGGCGGTTTGCAGAATCACCATGAAGCAGTTCCAACTCTTTCTGTAAGTATGTGCTTGCCACGGAGGCAGGACTAGGGGGTGGCTTGGATTCTTCCATGGCTTGTATAGAACCATTCAATGATAATTTAGAAAGGGATGGTGAAAGAAGGTGGGTAGAACTACCTCGACGAGAGGGTGCACGACTTGGGGTGATACCACTAGAAGAATGCAAAGAGTTCATAGAAGTTTTTCGTAACAAGTTGGGCGTAGATGATCGGGATTGAATTCCCAATGCACTAGAACTAGACCGATTTACGGGACTTCGAGTTGGAGGCCTAGTGCTAGGGGAGGCGGAAGATACCCTTGTAGGAGTAAGTTTTGTATGGGCATTGGAAGTGGGTGAAGTAGAGAGGCGTGTGGTTGAATGTGGGTGAGAGGTTGAAAGAGAAAGTTTATTCAGTGACCGTAGAAGTTCGCGGTCCTCATCGTAGTTTGTCGTTGAGTCCCGCCGCCTTGGCGAAGCTCGATTCTGTCCAGGAGAAGCCATGGTTGCGGGTTTCGACTCATACGTAAGGAAAGTGTTCGATTTAGTTAGGGTTTGGCAGCCTAATTCAGTTCTATAGGCGCACACATACGAAATTAATTTTTATATATGAGAGCTTTTAGGAACGAAGATTCGTCGTCTGCCGCCGATGTTGACGATGATCTTGAACTAACTGTCGTGAAGTTTGACAACGTCAAGTTTTAAGGGATTATAGATTGGCGCGTCGCGTGTCAGAGATAAGTTGACGTAGCGTCAAGCTCACGTGGAGAATATCTAGGTATTTAAACGCTGTAAATTCGGTTTGTAAAATACGCTACTCTTGTAATGAGGTGCTACCCTGGTATAATGCATTGTGCTATATCCTTGTCTGCATTGTATACTAGTGGTCTTGTGTATATTGTGCGCCGAGTCTCACCAGCAACGAATTACCATCAATTTCGACAACATTACCCCTCTATTCTGACGTATTTGTTGCTGTCTCCCGCCAAATAGGAGAGGAATATCATGAGTTGAGCACTTTGATATCAATGCCTTGATTGATGTAGAGTTATAGTAGCATATTTAGTTTGTAATGCAATTGTACCTATAAAGAATACCATTGCTTTTTATCTTGTCTTGTCTCACCAGTTTGAATGTCACACAAACATTGATGAAGTTCATGCATGTTTACGTATGAAGAGTGGCGTTCCTGCTGGTATCCGCCCCACTATACCGTATCGATAACATTTGAAGCTGGTATGTTCATTTTGCATGTGCCATCGTATCTTCTCTTTCAGATTTCTAAGCAACGTTAGATCTCGCCCTAGTCAGTAACACCCGAACACACCTGACTTACCTTCGAAATAAAACCACTGTAACCCAGAACAATTTCTTAGTATACAGAAATCTGACTTTGAGTCGCAAACATTTCGACTCCCGTAGAAATGGCGCCCTCGTTAGAAGAGCCCGAGCCTGTCCAAGATGTCCTCGATAACCCGCTCAAGGCACGTCCGCAACTTGTCGCCCCCGAGCCCGAACACTGCCCGGGACCCGAGTCCGAAAGCGCAGGCAAGGCCGATTCATGCGCAGGATGTCCGAACCAAGCAATATGTGCCTCGGCGCCGAAAGGGCCCGATCCTGATATACCTCTGATCTCAGAGCGGTTGTCGGGAGTGAAGCACAAGATCCTAGTGTTATCCGGGAAGGGTGGTGTAGGAAAGAGCACGTTCACAACTCTATTAGCGCATGCCTTCGCCACCAACGATGACATGACCATTGGGATTATGGACACTGATATCTGCGGGCCCAGCATCCCCAAGATGATGGGCGTCGAATCCGAAACGATACACATCAGCAACACAGGCTGGTCACCCGTCTGGGTCGCCGACAACCTCGGTGTGATGAGCATACAGTTCATGCTACCGAATCGCGACGATGCCGTAATATGGCGCGGTCCCAAGAAAAATGGCCTGATCAAGCAGTTCTTAAAAGAGGTGGAGTGGGGTAACATGGACTTCTTGCTGGTCGACACACCGCCTGGCACGAGCGATGAGCATTTAAGCGTTAACAGCTTCTTGAAAGAGAGTGGTATCGATGGTGCCGTTATGGTCACGACACCACAGGAAGTAGCGCTGCTTGATGTAAGAAAAGAGATCGACTTTTGTAAAAAGGCAGGTATCCGAATTCTGGGTCTGGTAGAAAATATGAGCGGCTTTGTGTGTCCCAAGTGCACGCACGAGAGCCAGATCTTCAGAGCTACCACGGGAGGCGGCGCAGCTTTGGCGAAAGAGATGGACATCCCTTTCTTGGGTGAGGTGCCGCTAGACCCTAGAATAGGCATGGCGTGCGACTACGGAGAGAGCTTCTTCGACGCTTACCCGGATAGTCCAGCATGCAAAGCACTCAAGAGAGTTGTAAAGGGTGTTACAGGCGAGATAGGTCTCGATGCAAAACATGTGTTACCCGACGATTGAAAAAAAAGAGAAATAGCAAATAAAGCTGGTATAATGTCGCTACATTCAGCCAAGAGAAAGTATCTCTTGATATATAATCAATCCGACCGGACCTTATCAGAGGCAGCCTATTCAACGCCCAACTTCTTCGGAATATCTTCCAGGTCCTCAGGGCTCTCGATATCTATCACCTTGCCAACCTCGGCCGTATTCCTCATCAACTCCTTCGCGCCCGCATACATCATGCGGCTCTCGGCATTGCACGTGGTGGGGAGGTAATACAGGAGGACGTAGGGGACCGAGAGACGGCCGGATGGCTGTCGTACAGTTAGCATATCATGACCCTTTCTAACGATTTCGGATAGAAATAGCCCGTCATACGAGAGTTAGAGGATAGCTTAGTAGAATATAGCGCGGCGAGTTGTCAGGGAGATCGTCGCCGATTTCTTCGAGGGATTTATATACTACTTTATCCTCATCCTGCTTGATCTCGTGCGTCTTCTTATCGATGTAGTCTGTTAGGCAAGCATTGCATCAGCAACATCAGCAAAAGCAGCAAGGCTCCAGAGTTCAGGGAGAACATAGACCGACATACATACAAATAACGGCTTGCGGACCACTAGCCCTGGATGTAGTTAAACGGAACTTCCGGAGGTGGTCTTTTGTCTCTTGCGAGAAGGTGTAGAGTCTTGCTTCGGAGCTCTGTCAATGGTTAGTAAGGCTTGGTTCTACAGGAATTAGCTTCGTAACGCTTCACCATCTTGGCTCTGTTCTGTGTCTACGAGGTTCGATCGTTCCTATATGATATCCCGGAAGATATTGGCAATTATAATAGGGATATCTAATATTTGATAAACCAGAGCTTGTTCAACAGGTCATTGTATTGTATGTAGAAACTGTGGCGTCGCAGATTCAATCAGTCGATACTTTGACTAACCCCGCCCCCGCCATGACGGGTACCTACCTAACCGTATTAGCTCAGCTTGAATTAGGTACCTTAGTACCTTAAACCCTTAAGATCGATGTCCTTCAAAGTTCATATTGAAATTGAAACAAAACACGAACGGAAACCTAACTCAGTGAATAGAATGTATTATCATCTATATGCCTAATACCAAGCTGAGAGCATGGCCCATTGGAAATATGCTTAACCATGACTATCATACTGTCCCCAGAATTTCCTACATACCTAAATATCGACTAATCCACATCATAGTCTCATAAACTCATCGGCGTACAGCATTCATGTAGCCATTTTGTGAGGCTTAACTAACATTCTCTCGTAGCCTACCGCAGAGGTTTCGATGACAGAATGACCCAGCTTTAAGAGGCTTCGTAAATTAGGTACACTTACGCCCTGATATATTAGAGGTACTGATAAAGAAGCGAAGAAACGAAGAATGTGTTGAACGGTAAGAAAGTGCGGTGGTATTCATCTTCACCCATAATGCGTGTGCTTCATCGGTGTCGGCCCTGACCCCCCTTGAGGATAACTTTGAGGATAACTTTGTTGATACTGTGCCGGCCACGGCTGTTGCGGATACATCATTATAGCGGGAGTCTCACTATTTCGGCGTTGGGTCTCGACGCACGCGCGTACGAAGAGCGTGAAATGTATAGCCCTACGTGCTCACCCGTCAGCACACGCCACAAAAGGATTGTTCAAACATGACGCCACCAAAAACTTACCATAGCAAGACGCAAAACGCAATAACAGCCTGCACAGACGAGCGGTACGACGGATCATTTATCATATCGCGGTAGCTCTCGGGACAGTAATACGACGTCGTATCCTGCGTAGCCCAGTTCGAGTTATCCGGATCGCGCGTCCATTCGTTGCACGGCTCAATACTGCGCTGGACGCTCCTCCACAGCATAACCGAATAGAACAGCGCCAGGATTAGCGCCAGGAACAGGATAAGCTGGACGCCGACGTGGGCGCCCGGGTGGATGCCCCGACCCGGTGCATTCTTTCGCCGGAAGAAGAGGGTAACGAGCTCGGCAATCGTCCAGACCGCTACCGCGATGGCGACCGGGACCGTCAAAATTCCTACTCCCGCACCGCCGCGCCATGTAGTACTCACGCTGAGTCCCAGCATGATGGCACAGCATACTAGCGAGGCGCACTGTAGCGTGAGTTTGGCTATCTGCCAAGATCGGCTGCTTATCTGGGGGAGTGATCGTCGCTGAGGATCCATTTTGCAATCCGCTACCTAGTCCGTACACTAAGCTCCGAGTATTCTGAATATCAAATGCGAGCGCGTCTCTTCGAGTTCTGCGCGTAAGACCGCAAGAACCGCGGTTTAACGAGGTAACAAGATTTATTAAAAGAATGATTAGAAATCAGAAGGAGGAAAAATTAACGAGAGATGGGCAAAAAGATCGGGAGAATGAGAAAGGAAAAAAAGATCGGCGGGAAGAAAACGCGGAGAGGGCGTTCTCGACCTTTTTGCCCAGCAGGGCAACTTCGTCACATCCTTTTCGGTCCGCGCCGAGGAAACGACCAGGCCAATACCTGCGGGTTTGCCTTACGAAATGACCTCTGCCAAACTCGCCAAGGTCTTGGGTAGGATGTCGAGCTAAGATCTCATAGTTAAATTGCCTATCCGGGGTTAAGATTCTCACTACCACCTTATCGACTATACCAGTCGCCCTCATTGTTTAATTTGCTTACTTACAGAATATGAGATGGTTTTATATAAAATAAAATAGAAATCCCCAGAATATCCCTTTTAGAACTCGAATGAAATTTTTATGCGAATAATGCTTTTTTCCCTTCGAGATGTAATGCTAATGTTGACTGTTGTGATAATCGTGGTTTTTTATCTGGTGCTTCTTTCTGCCTGTCCTTGGGTATGCCAAGCATCGTGCCACCCCCTTTATTTAGGCCAAGGGTATTATATGAGTCTTAGTACCGTCACTACGCCGCAATTCCAGAATATTTGTTCGCATTATACGCCGTATTTTCGTTCGGTATAGGTCCTCATTTTAAACGATCTATCCTTACTAAATTCTCCGTATAGCGATAAGTGCTTGGAGGTACACTAACACCACAATTATTTGGATCTGGACGAATGAATATCATTAACGTACCTAGAGAACCTAGAATTCGTTGTGAGTCGACAGGACCCTAAGAGGAGCCTGTGATAGGTATGTATGTATGTTGTACATCAACTTCCTTCCCACTCCGCCATCATAATCCACAGGGTTGATCCAATAGGCTGCTTACCTCCCTGGAACTCGAAGCCAGGATCGGCTGAGCTGAAAAGAGCTGGCCTAATCATCCAGATCCCGTTCACGGGAGTTTTGAATTTCCATCGTGGTTAAGTCCATGGATCTGCGCGATAACATGTATTCTATAGAATGTAGGACTTCATATTTAAATACCATAAAGTTGAGAATGGAGGGTCTTTCATACGCACATGATACGATCTTCCTGCCACCTAGACATGCTGTTGGGTTATGGCAAGACGTTGCCATTAACGACGATCTTAGCTCCAGGTTTGAGCGCCGGGACGAGATTTCGTAAGATCTAGATGCTATACTATACTTATCGGGCCAATTGTGGAATATCCGCCGGAAGGAGTATAGGTACACATCAGCTCTTCGCACGGGCTGCCCCAGTAAGGAAGTCGCGGGTCATTAACTTGATCCCTATCGGCCAGATCGACCGGCACGTCCTTCTCTGCAGCCACAATGACGGGTTCGACGTCCTGAACCACGATAGATAGAGACGGGTACCTGCGCGCTATTGCGATGTTGACGAAGCCTTGAGAGCCACCAACCTGGGGACACATTAATGAATACCTAGGGAATCAATGTGGAAATAATAACGACTGACGTCTACAGACTACGACAGTATCATTATTGATATCTCCCCAGGGGAAATTATTTACGACATGGCTTAGCTCAAAGCCAGTCCTTCCAGTAAACGATCTCATGGCGTTGCTAAACCTACGGGCTCCTCTCAGGGAATTGCCCTATGTCAAATATGATTAGCATTTCCATCGCGAAATGGCAAACCGCAGGTCTGGGTTTTACCGTCTCTGTGGACTCTGGAGAGTTGGGAATACTTCGCCATTGCATTACAAGTCTGAGCAGCGCCCTTGCCACAACACTCATCTGTGCTGGCCCCAACCCAACCCAGTCATGGATTACTTGATCTTCAGCAAGTAATCGTGAAAGCTGCGTTATAGCTCACGGACACCAGGGCGAAGATTCCACGAAGATATCCTTCAGAACAGCGTGCCGGACGATTCCGCCGGATATTCGCCTCACTGAGTCCCCGTTGCGGCCGCAATTTCCGCGAAGGTCGCTTCACTGCCTACCGGAAGGGGGTGTACGATACCGACGCGAGTGATTGGCTTGCTGGCTGATAAGCTCGTTGTACTATGGGGATTTAGCTAGCTTGCCAGTCTCCCAGCCTTACAACTTACTACGTATTAGCTCATTAGGGTACTCCCTTGGTCCCAATACGAGGCGACGCAGCTCTATGCTGTCATCGATGATTGACACCCCGTGCTTTCTCGACGTCAACTTCGTCCTTGGGGAACTAAGGTGTCCAGCGGCGCGCATTCACGTCTAAGGATGGAGCAGGAAGATTACGGGAAGCCACGCAATCCTTCAACGATGCGGGATGTTCGACATGATGAGGAGATTAGATAGAAAGTCGAGTCGAGTCACCGTTCGAGGATCTAGAGACTTGGAGGTGGCATGGCCTGGTGGATGGGATTGCTCTCTAGAGCTCGGTGATGCCTAATATTTACTCGTCTCATTGTACTACACTCTTTTTAATAAGATGCTGGGCATTTAAATCCTTGTTAGTGGTTCTTAATCTGACATAGACTACGTTGAGGTAGGATAACGAAGTAAGGGATGAGGTTATCACCGCACTGTATTAGTGATGCGGCGTGGGTGAGTACGATCAACAGCGAACCGGCATAAGCTTCCTATCGGTGTTTCCAGTAATGTCACGGCGTGCTGCGTCCGCTAGGAGTAGCGGAACCAACACCCGAAAAGAACCGAAACGCATTGAGATATAGGACGTTAAATCGTTCGCATTTACCGCTGGGTTATCGGGGGGCCTTAAATAGAATACAAGCGGGGGTAATACGATGGATGCTGAAGTTGGGAGTATCGGCTTTCACTGAACCATGTACCCCTGGTACTAAAACAAGGCACACGAATCATCTATTGAGAGGTGTAATTTTTTTGGATCAGAAATTCATCGCATTCATATGCCTTGCGGCTGCCTCTCTAAAAGGGGTATGGCAAACGGTATCTAAAAGTACAAGTCATGTCCAGGCTTTCATTCCATGTCTGTGCTATTAACATCGAAAAGCACCATAGAATCGCCTGGAACACCAGTGTTCGTAAAGCCTCAAACGCCGACTTGAGTTTCGATGCCTCCATTCACCTCTCCCACCGGACCATCTAATCCCGCGTCACGACCTTGGTTAGTTTGAACATCAGCGGCTAAGGCTTCATCGGCGTTTGGATTAGAAGCTGAGGGAGGAGGTCGCTCGTTGGGGACAGGGTCCTTCCAGTTTTCCATCAGCATCTGGGGCAGGAACAGATCAAATGAGGCGCGGACATCTTTGACCTCTTTGATAAAGCGAAGGCCAATGTTAAGCTCGCATACGACGGCCTTGAACTTCACCCCTTCCTCAAACTTGGCAAGTAAGTTGCCTTCGAGAAGATACTCTTCCAACTCTGCACACTTGGGTTGGAACTCATCTGAGCGGGGTACATTGTCGAAGCCGAGATCAATGACAGAGGGCTTTAACTTGATAACACCAGCTGGCTTTCCCTTGCCAGGGTGGCCGGCTTGCTTAAGTTGTTCTTCCACCATCAAGATGTCTCTCTTGGAGGGACGAATGATATTCACGACCTGGTACGTCTCCTCCTTCGTGTCAACAACGCGAATAGTAGTGGGGTCTTCAGAACTCATCAGCTTCTCCTTGATCTTTTCGTCAAGTGGCGAAGATAGGACCGTGACACGAAATGTGACCAGCTTGCCGTAGATTTCATCCTCGTCGCATTTCTTTATCTCGCCTTCGCAGAATAGCGAAGTTGCAGTGGTGTTGAAGGTTCCAGGGAGTTCGTGGATCAGGTCATGCATCAGGCGCAACTCAGCAGGAGCAATGTCACAGATCCTTCTAGCCGCCCTGATGTTGTCTTCATACTCAGGACAGGCATCGTGCATCAAGACGTAGTTCAGGAAGTTCTTGACCAAGTCCGCAGCCATGCGGTTTGCTATCTCATCGTACATGTAGATTCTAGGGATAACCCGAGATCTACAGCTTATTAGCTTGTATACCTAAGTTTGGATGCTGTATCATCTATAACAACTTACAGAAAACCCTTCACAATGCCCTCGAAGTCGACAAACCAGTGCTCAGGCTCTAGAGGATCGTAGAAGCGGGAACCACTACCACCGACAAAGTCGGTCGCAGTCATCTGGCGGACCTCCCCTGCGTCTGCCTCAGCTAGAGCCTCCTGGTCGTCGGCAAAGCCTGTAAATTGGCGCGGAGATGCATCGATACCACCGAGCCACAGGTATTTGTTGAACATCGTAGTACGCTCGGAATCCATTCGACGACTCGCTCGATATCGCTGAATGCATTCCTCAATGCGGCTGTGCGTGGTTAGCTATCAAGGTTACATTCAACTAAGAAGCTGGATATGCGTAATGCTTACTCCGGGAATGCGCGCGACCTGTGGCGCTGTTAGTATAACCCCATTTGGGACGAGAATATGGGTACTTACGAGGCATACACCAGTTTCTTCTCTTCAGCAGCTTCAGCAGGGGTCATGGGAGCATCGGCATAGAACTCTAGGTTGACCGTTAGATAAGACTTCGCCCTGCATAAGTGGATGTACAAAACTAACCTTCGAAGCCGGTAACATTCTTACGGGCTGCAGCGCCCTTCTTCTTGGACTTGGACTTCTTTTTCTTCTTCTTTGGCTCATTCTCGGCACCAAGCTTAACTCCGCCCTCGATGGCATCAGTAGGCTTACGAGCCTCGTCTCTATTAACCGACTCTGAAGCTTCAGAGGTAGAGATCCCATTGGCGGCCTTTCCGTCACCGCTGGATTTGTTGGATGTAGGGCTAGGCGGAGAGATCTCAGCATCCGGCTCAGCGGCTGTTCCCTTGCCTGAGTACGTGTCAGACTGACCGCTAGTCGATTCGTCAATAGTAGTACTGGCCATGTCGACGCTGTTGGCTTGGGGAGGAGTGTCTCCCATTGTTATTGGTCTATCACCCGACACGGCGGGCAAATTCCTAGGCAGATCTACCTATGCCAGCGGCGTTAGTGATGATCTAGGGCTGAATGTGCATTAGTGCTAGTTAATAGGGCTTGGTGTTCTGGAAAAGCGATAGAACAGGGCAGTGATATTAGAAGCGAGGCTGAGGTGCATAAGGGTTTTTTTGTTGTTGCATAGGGCGTGGGGTTTGGGTGAGAAGAGCCAACGTACTTGCCACGCAACTTGAGCTATGTACTTGAATCGATCTTTCATGGGTAACGAATTACGGGGCTCACGAGCGAGAACAGGATATAGCCTACCTAGGCTATAGATAGGACGGATAGATCAGAGTTTTACCTACAAGACGCGTAGAATTCGACCTACTATAACGGGGCCTATTCGGGTGAGAATATCGATGACAGCAGAGTCAGGGAGACATTGAAGACAATGAAGCAGCAACTTCCTACCTACTGGGTCCCGTTACCCGGTAGATATACGAATCAAGGTTTAAAGAAATCGAAGTCTATGGGTTCCTCTTTCCCTTCTAGTGCACTTCGAAGTATCCCATGTAGGTCTAAACCAAGACATATTTCTAGAAGCATATTGGCAGCTACCGTGATTGGCATCGTAAACAAACGCACGGTGTATGTGTCAAATAAGGTATAATGGTGTTTGGCAAGTTTATATGATTGACTTTAAGTAAGGCGTGAGAGAAGATACTAACGAGTAGGTATGCATCCGAGACAAGCAACGTTGAGCACGCTCACTTGTCTTTGTAAGATACCTATTTATTGCAATCTTACACAGATCAATGTTAGACACTTACAAACATTAGAGGTGACCACTTGCATGATCCTTCAAAGGGATTCTGCCATTCGAAAATAAATATGAATATATGTATGCCATCCTGCAGGAAACCTGCAGTAATCCGTCTAATATCTATCTGAATGGGGGTGACTAGAAAACATGCAGCATATCTCACGACAAGACTGTTTGCTGGTATTAATTTCGTATTGGATTCTGATTAATCCTCGTTTTCAACACCGCCTTGCTGAATCCGAGAAGGAAAGGGCATGGGGATGATGGGGGCACAAGCACAATTACGACAGGTGATCTTCTTATAGCTGCGGCCACTTAGAATAGTTGGTTGAAGATTGCCCTGCCGCTCTGAATGAGTCAAATGATGCGGCAAAGGGACCCAGATGGTAGCTCAAGGCAGATTAGTAGAGGCCAGTTTGAGGGTGACAAAAGGTGGCTGAGCCAGTAAGAATCCAGCAAGAATCCAGCAAGAAAAATGTACAATTTTGGTTTCCGCCACTTACAAAGCGGGAATGCCGTGTCATCCGTTTTAAGGCAGAGCTGATCGCTACCTACTAGTCGTCTTACTGGCTGCAGCTGGCTGGGTTTAGCGCATTGCCTTTTAAAGTCGTGCAGGTTAAGATCTTGTTCCTTGCTCCTTACGTACTAGCGACTTGCTGCGGTTTGGTTTGGCGCGAGGCTTGCGCAATTGTGCAGCATTTCGAACATTTCCAGGTTCTAAGCTGTGGCCCAGCTTCCAACAATCATGTTATACCTGCCCATTATACCTACTGAATTATACCTTCTCACTACATTATACCTGCACATCGTATGCATACAAGGTTAGCTATGCGAGGTAACCTCTAAGGTTAGTACTCGTTATTGGTACAATAGCTGACGCGCGCTCGGGCGGGCGCGGGCCTCATCTAACCCGGTCGGACCTTGCCTTCGGGACCCTAGGAATTTCCAATTCTGGCACTTATTCACTAATCCTTCCACTCCTTTGTCTCGCTTTGTCCCACATTGATATTAACCTGCCCGAATCTCTCGCTTCTTTCGCTGTCCCTTGAATCACTTTCAATAATACACGTGGACTTCATGATGATTTCGTGAAATCATGTAACATAGCCTGACCACCATTGTTCAACAACAACCTTCTACTTTTTCTACAAGAATTCGTTGGACTGTCCAATTGTTGGTTCCAAACATACATCTACCAGCCGATCGACAAAGTCCACTTCCCCCTTCGTCTTCATCCACCAACTCCTTAAACTCTAGGACAACCTGAGAAGCATACCACATTTGGAGTATGCGGAATTGAGCAGGCTCTTCATTGAACTTTTTTTTAAACCATTACCACTGCCATTACACTTAGAGAAAGATGCTGGCTACGCGAGATACTGGTGGCAAAAATGGCGGAAGTAGAGAACGAGGACTACCTCAGCGGAACGACCTGAAGGATTATAATTATGCCGTCGCTGGACAGTAAGCCTTCCCGAATGTCCTTTCTAATTTGTCCTGTAATATTAATATAGTCCTATTGGCAGTGCGGGAACTATGTGCGACGCAGATGGCGAGCTATTCATCAAGCCCTGCACGCAGTCCGAGGTCGAATTCTACGAATCGGCGCACGCACTCCACCCCGATTTTGCAGAACTTATGCCCCTTTACATAGGCACTTTATCCCTAAACGAATCCACCGACCAGGCGACGATACACGCGCAAATACCCGACCTTGTCGAGCATGCTGATATCCCTTTCTCGGTCAAGGAGGAAATCCAGTCACATTTACACCTTGACGATCGGGCGGCCGTAGTAGAAGTGCCTGTTGAAAAGCAGATCATCTCAGATAATGTCAAATGGATCCCCAACAAGACAAGGAAAATAACCACCGATCGGGCGGTAGTGTTAGAGAACGCGTCTTTTGGCTACAAGAAGCCAAACATAATGGACGCAAAGTTAGGGATTCGATTATGGGCTGATGATGCACCTTTAGAGAAGAAGGAGCGGTTTGACAAGATCACCGAGGAGACAACGCATAAGAAATTCGGCTTTCGCGTCGCAGGAATGAGAGTATACAAGGGGTCGACAGATGAATCCGAGTTGGATGAGGAAGGATTCAGGATTTACGACAAGGACTGGGGAAGATTCGCGGTGAACGAAGCTAACATAGTTGACTCGTTCAAGAAGTTCATATTCAACGAGGCTGCTGGTATCGACGAAGAGCTAGGCAAAGTCATCGCTGGGGCATTCGCTCAAGACCTTCGTAGAGTGCAAGAAGTACTCGAGAATAAGGAAAGTCGAATGTATTCATCGAGTCTGCTCTTTGTCTTCGAGGGCGATGGTACAGCACTAAGAGCAGCCATTGAAGAAGCAAAAGCGAACGATACCATATCAGAACATAAAAGAGGCTCTTCGCGAGGTCCTATCTCTACCCTTAGAGTGGATAGTGGTATCGGCATGAACGAAGAGGATCTCTGCGAATCTATAACAGCGGAAGACTTTGATGAACTGGATGTCAACTCAGACGACGACGAATCGAGTTTCCCGCATATATATACCGTAAAACTGATTGACTTTGCGCATGCGTCATGGAAGCCGGGGCAGGGCCCAGACGAAAACGTGCTCCTCGGCGTAAGAAGTCTCGCCAAGATCTTTGAGGAGATGTCAGAGTGATACACTTTGATAAGATGGATGGAACCAAAATAGAAATTAGAGAGTCGCACGGGAGACTCGGAAAATATTCAGCATATGCATACCCCATTCGACGCATGGAACGGACAGAGAAGGATCCAAATGGCGTGTTACGGGGGGATGTCCTGGAGTTTTGCCTCAAGATACCCATTACAATTTCTCCAGCCTTAGGTACCATTAGACAAGCACTCCTCATAGGACTCGTATTTATGACTGCAATGAAAATTCATTTTTACTCCTTGATCTTCAAATGCACAATCCATCGTTTCGAAGTAAATTTTTCCTTTATATATACCTACGTAGGTATGTAGGTACCTAAGATAATCAATTCGAAGTAACAAAAAATCATTGATTTCTGAATTATTTACCTCCATACCAGTATAAATTCATTGGCTGGGGTGCTCGGCTACCCCACACCCCGTTAGGTACCTGCATACAGGTAGCTGCTCCTAGGCACGCGCAGCTGCCCCGCCTTAGAAGCCGCAAGGGAGGGCTGAGACCCACTGTATCTTAGTGGTTGGTGCAAATACCTTTTACTTGTTGAGCTCCAACCTTGGAAGCTTCCAATCCATATTCAATTTTCAACATTCAATCTCTCCGCCTTACCTCATTCCTAGCTTGGATATCTCCTCCTTCTTCTCAGCTCACGATAATTTCAGTCAAGATGTCGATACCGGGATTAGGAGAGATACCGTCAGCCGTACGTAATTACCTCTCAGGCTGTCCCAATTGATTTGCTAATTTTCAACAGGCTGCCCCGACTACAGTGTCTTCTTCAGCAGCTCCGCCGATCACAACGCAGACTCTCGAACCTTTCTGGGAATATCGTTTCGAAGTCCCCCATGGCGCGACCCTAGAAATCAAGCTAGTCTCAGGCACCGCCGAGAAAGATGGCACCGAGCTTGCGCCTAATAACCCATACACTTTCACTGCAACGAAGTCGAAGATAAATACCTGGCATGGCTGTACCCTCGAAATATCATCTTCCGGCAATTACGATGCCTACACTTCAGAACCGACAGCAGATGAGACGCCCATGGTCAGCTACCTGAACCTGCACTTCAAACTTGAAGGGCTTCGCACAGCTGCAGAAAAGGCAGGGCAAATGGGGCCACGAGTACTGGTTGTAGGTCCACCAGACTCGGGCAAGACAAGTCTAGTGAGGATGCTTACTGGATGGGCCACTCGTATGGGCCGCCAGCCTCTCGTGGTAAATACAGATTGTCGCGAGGGTATGCTGGCATTGCCAGGCTCGCTAAGCGCGGCTGTGTTCGCGACTATCATCGATATCACGACAGAATGGGGCAGCTTACCGAGCAGCGGGCCGAGTGCGGTGCCGGTCAAGATTCCTCTTGTGTATAACTATGGGTTGGGGCAGCCTGAGAACAATATGCGACTTTTTAAGAGAATTCTAAGTAGGCTAGCCGTAGCAACGACCTCCCGACTTTCAGAAGATCCCGATGTAAAGACATCGGGACTACTGATTGATACTGGAGGCATCAGTGTTTCTAAGGGGGCTTATGATCATATAGCTCATATAGTTTCCGAGTTCTCTGTCAACATTGTTCTCGTGATTGGTTCAGAACGTTTGAGTAGCGAAATACAGAAGAAATTTGCGGGACAAAAAACTAGCCTAGACGAGCAAATCACTGTGGTCAGCCTTGATAAATCTGGTGGTGTTGTGGAAAGGGACTCCAGTTTCCTGCAGCACGCTCGCGAGGCAGCGATTAGGGAATACTTCTTCGGCGGTGCAAATACTACGCTGAGTCCTTTCACACAGCTAGTCGACTTCGCGGCATTATCGATCTGGAAAATTAACGAAGGTATAAAGTTACTCTACACCCATTCTATGAAGAAATCATGCTAATTGTATCTGTAGCGTCCACCTCGGCAGCCCTAGACGACGACATTTACAGTGATACGATGCTCGAGAAGATCGAACCGTCGCTCATGATGCAAAACTGCATTCTGTCGGTTGTCTACGCTTCTGTCCACGATTCGGCAGACACCATCCGCGATTCAAACGTTATGGGCTACGTATATGTCGCTGATGTTGACGAGAAGCGTAAAAAGCTCAAAATCCTGGCACCTGTCAACGCTCGCTTAGGAGATAGACCTCTACTTTTGGGAAGCTGGCCAGAGCCAATGGTCAGCTTGCTGGGTTAGTAGGTCCTAGGCTCTGCTTCTTGTTACGTTGGGAACTTTAGAATACGGCATCCCCTGTTCGATCTCCCCTTTCTAGACTCCCGAACGCCTAAATCGAATTGCTCAGTTAAGATACGAGCCTAGAAAGGAAGCCAAGGTCTTGATGAAGACAGACGATTGTATAAGCAGATATATTTATAGTGGACAACGGAACGGTCCACATATGAAGTCACGCTTGAGGCTGATTCGGTTTAAGACGTATTTGCGAAAAGCTTGAGAGGACCGAGATCGAGGCTACAGAGGCAACTTCAACACTTACATCGATGGATTGGAAATGCCGAGCAGAATCACGAGGAGTCGGACGACACAACTGATGGCGATTTGCTATGCGCTCCATTGCTGCCGCTCCCTACATGCTTCGATCCTGGTAATATTTGAACACTATTACGCTCGAGTTTGGATTTCCTATGCTACACTAGTACACACCAAGCGATTCACAAACTCCGGGCCGATTTGAGAAAGGCTTTGTTTTAACGAACACGAACCATTCTTTGAAGCTTGAAATTAGGCAGATACCAGTCCGGTTTCAACCATGCTTGCTCAGTCTAGCAGAAAGAAGACATTGCTCGGGCGGCCTGTTTACTAGGACCGCATTGGGGAGCGTTTCGGGGCGTGCCTATCCACCCAGGCTATCTCCCTAGTGATATGTACTGGAGAAGGAGGCTTGGATTCTAAATAGGTACGCTGGGTCTTCATCAAAGCTGTCCATGCTACTTTTAGATCAAGCTTAGGAAATCCATTGGGAGATTTTCCCTAAGAAAGGTCCCATCTAGCTTTATAGTTACTCTGAAAATCAATGACAAGTTCAAACTCAATTATTAATTCAGAGTAGAAGCTGTCTACCTATAACTATCCTATATTAAGGTCAACCGCTAAGGCTTTCTTACTTAAGTTCTGTGAAGAGTTACATCACGTAGTATTCCATAGGATTTACCGTTAACGATTGCTAGCATTCTTCTAATCCTAGCGTGCGTACATGTTAGCATAGGCTATTACAACCTAGACTCGGTGCTATATTAACATCCGAGTCCTGTAGTTATCATTATTTAACCCATTGTAGCAAGATGACACGACATCGAAATGCTCCAGTACTAGAATCATTCCGGATGAGGCTCCTTTAACCGTCACGTTTAGCCCACTTCCTTCTTCAGCCACGAGGCGAGGTAACACTGTCAACTTCCCTAATACGGGAATTGATATATTAAAATTTCCATTTTTGTGATATGAGGTATCTTCAAATCATCCTTACCTAAATGATCTTCAACACATTAGGCATAGTATTCAGTTCAATACTGGGGGAAAGAGCATCGAACTTAGACAGTAGCTACTGCAGACTGCAGACCCCTTGTAATGGGGACGTTACACAGTCACAGAGTATGCCATGATGATCAAAGGAGATTTACGCAGGGCATGGTTACCAGCCATGTGGACTATCTCTTGGCTTAGGTACGTGCTTCCAAATCTCGAATGCTTCCTTGTTGAGCTCAATCCCTACTTACATGTACGTATACTGGAAGGCAGCTCTGCCCTAGCGTTGAATGTATCGTCAAGCACTCCGTGTCAGCACTTGGCGGTACTACACTCGCTTGACATGGACGGAATCATACTGGTTGTCTCCATAGAAGCTTGATCATATGAAAGCTAAGTTTTTTTTACTAGCATCGTTATCCATGTTGTCGGCCGATTCTCCAATGCTCCAATGCTCCATACTGAACGAAAGTAGTAGTGGAGTTCGGATAACGGATCGAATAAATTTTCGAAACGTAGGTGGTGGTGCACTGAGAGCTACATAAGATGAATTCCTCGTCATCTGAAAGGCTGCGACGGAGAATAACACAATCTAGCATAGGGACAAGCCATACAGACCCGCGCCATGTTGATAAGCCTCGGTTGATTGGCCATCTCTGCAAGTAACAGAGACGCTTTCTACCCTATTAGGTTTTGATCATAACTCTTCTCGTCCTTTGACTTCCAGGTTAGGGTATTGATTTATAACGAGGCCCATTCCCGTCTTCTGATACTACGCCAGGGTTACAATTGTGACCGCGTCGACTTTCTTGCAGTAGCCTCTTGGAAGTATCTTTGAGAGTAACGCAGGGGTAGTATGAACAGTGGCAGTCTAAGGTAACTTAGACACGGCAAAGCAAGATACTGAGACATGACCAGTGGATGAGGCCCAGCCAATTGCGGGATACCTAACACGGTGCAAGCGCTGGCAAGACCTAGCAGGATACAACCTGATTTGAGTCTTATAGTCACATCATGGACAGCTCAAGTGATCTCCGCGTTCGGGACTTAGCGATGCGACACGATTAATTGACTTTCAGGGCGATGCCACCCTCCTAAGCTCTTAGCTCTTCGGTCCCTCCCTGCTCCGGGCACGACCAATTTATTACTTCTCTTAGGGTCAATCTACCTGTTGCAAGGGGGGCTTTCTATCCACCGGCGACGGATGTTATCATAATTCAGCGTCTTCTATTCGATATCGTCTGATGTTTGAGCATCGTATAGATCCACTGCCTGTCTAGGGAAGAAATCAAAGTTGAGACGAAAAGGCATGATAGACATCAATGGGGATTCCCTGATCGACCCCGGCATGAAAAAAAAAAACTTATCCCTGCCAGTCTCTACCGGAAATCCTCAAAGTCCAGTTCACCTCACTAATAAACTGTCCCGTGTCTTCTCCACCTTTTCTCCTCCGCATTGCAACGCCATCTCCCGTGTGTCACCAGCCTAGATTTTTACTCCAACCTCTTCGACTTTGCTCATTGGAGCTACGACGTGAAGGTCCGCTCTCCTATGCTCTCTTCACTCGCCTTCTCCAATTTTCTCGTCCCATACCCCTGCAGCAGACTAAAGGTTGTTCATTCCTGCAACCAAAGAATCCTAACAGAAGGGTCTCTATTATTATGTTCTGCTTCACGAGTCGCCGACCCCTGCTCCTAGACTCGGCCGGCTAGCCAGATTTTTCCGGATTTCATGCAGTACCGGACTAGGGTACACCGCAGGGTCCCTCCGGATAAACCCATTATAGCAAGAGAAGCAGGGATGCTGACGATGGCAGATTGCCAGTTGAGGCCAAGGAGTATAGTACGCCTCCGGAGGAGCAGAGGACGCAATTCATGATGACAAAGTCTGGGCGGATTGCGAGTGCTCGTGGCGTAGGCTTAATAGTCCCCGTCGGGGTGACTTTTCTACTTGCCTCCCTCATTCTCATCCGTCAGTTGACTCAGTCCAGTCAGTCGATCGACGAGTTGAAGCATCCAACCATGTGGAAAGGTATCTTCCCCGCAGGGCTGCTGTCCCTCGGATTAGCTGGTTCGGCATCGGCTACCCTCCTTTATGTCTCTTCATATGCTGGTACCGTCACTACTCTCAGTCTAACCCTGCCCGACGACTCCTCCGCTGTTGGTGCTGCTGCTACCCTTGAGACCATCTCCAACTCGACGGACTGTGGGCCGAATCCGTCATGGCTCTCACTGGACTATTCCAAAAAATTACTCTTCTGCTTGGACGAGGGATTCGTTGGTCCTCACGGGACCGTGACCTCCTTCTACACAAACGATGACGGCACGCTCACCACCCTAGACAAGCTTGATGTGATACAAGGGCCCGTCAGCATAGCTGAGTACGGTGTTGGTGGGCACGGACTTGCTATAGCACACTAGTAAGCGCAACCCTCGCACAACATCTCTGTATGCGGCGAATCTGCTTCGGTGGTTCGCGGTCCACTCCTCTGTCTTGGCTTCGTCCCCGATATCAAATCATGAGCACCGTCTAGACAAAAGTTCTCCGTCATCTCTGACCAATCTGTCCAGTTCCGGCTCTAGCGTCAGCGTCGTCGGTTTCACTGCCGAGGGCAATCTCACGTTGGTGCAGAACGAGACCTATGCGCTCGAGGCACCTGGCCCCAACCCCGAACGACAGGAGGCGCCGCATCCCCACGAAGCGATCTTAGACCCTACAGCGTCGTACGTGCTGGTGCCGGACTTGGGGGCCGACATTGTGCGTATCTACCAGGCCGATGCTAGTACTCTTGCGTTGACACCTGTCGCACCTCTTACCGTACGACCCGGCTCTGGACCGAGACACGGTACATTCTTGGTCACTGCGGATAAGACCTACTTCTATCTTATCTCCGAGTTGGGCAATACCATTACTGGATACGAGACCATCTACAATGACAACAAGACCTTGAGTTTTACTGAGTTGTTCTTCATTCCTACACATGGCGAGCAGAGAGCACTGCCGAACAACACAGGTGCCGCCGAGATTCTTGTATCGGTGAGTGTAACTTAGCATCTTCTAATGGCTGGCACTGCTAACAAGATATGAAGCCTGATGGGAAGTTCTTAATTGCGTCATCTCGCTGGGAGAACTCATTCAATATCACGAACTTTGATCCCAACAACAGCACTGAGATCCCCTCAGACCCACTCATAACTGTGAGTTTTTATATATCGAAATTGCTTACTCTTCCCTTTCCGCGAGCCAACTCTTTCGGGAGCTTGTCCAGGGGCTTTGAGCTCACGAGACCCGTTTCCTTTCTGTACGTCGAGATTACTAACTCGTGAATGCCGCAGTACTCTATTGACCACGTCACCGGCAATCTAACCAAGGTTCAAGAGTTCGCAGCTGGCGGCAGGGTACCTCGGCACTTCTCCATCAACGCGGACGGGAACCTGGTAGCGGTGGCGCTCCAAGGGGACGGCCGTGTCGTCCTCATCGATCGTGATGTCAAGACGGGCTTGTTCAAGGATTACGTAGCGTATGCGGATATCGAGGGAGAAGTGACCGCGGCTATCTTCTACGAGGACTATCATACTATCTAGCATTACCTAGGTAACCACGCGGGAGTCTAGACTCTTCGTTTAGATAGAATAGGTGTATATACGTCGTACGACCCGCAGAGAAACTGGGACTCCTTTTGTGAACTAATCTCGTTTTCGTAAATCACCATCGTGTGGTAAACCAGAGTGGCCAATAGACGTCGATGCAAGTACTGGCAATAGCTAAGGGGAGTGGATTAAATATAGTTTCCAGGGTCATGTGGCTTCTTCACCGAACCATCTCCAGTAATTCTCCAAAGAACTCCGGAGCCTCATTCATGAACCGCGAGGGACAGAGAAAAAAAAAAGACATGTGCTGGAGCCTCCTGCGGGGTTCGCACCAGTAGCTTTCCTTGTATAATATATTAAGAGGAGCAGAACCCAGTACGATGCGGGGGATAGGTGTATATTAATATCGACACGTAAGTAAGAGGTGCGAAATTTGGTAAGCCAGGATGGAGAAGGTTAGGTGTACGCAGGCCCAATAAATGAGGTTGCCACTGGTGAGATTATTTTTGGCGACAAAAATTCGCCAACCCAGCCTGACACATCTTCCGGGATACAAGGTTGGTCCAGCTGGGAACGTGGAAGTTGTTGCGGAAAGGGGTTGCTCTAGGACAGGTACCTACAAGTTAGGAAACATTGACGTATTAGATGACAAGATTAATATGGCTTTGCGTATGGAAGATCGTTTGATCGGGGGCGAAGTTGTTTACGTAGATTCGTAAGCTACGTCGTCGACTCTTGGAGAACCTGATTCTAGTAAGAAGACGACGACGGAGATGCTTGGCAGTCCGTTTCGGAACGAGAGACGGGAGATCGACAAGAATAGGCGAACAGTGGGAGACGAATTAGACGCGGGCAGGACCATGATTGCGTACCCAGGGAGCATACATCGTCAGAAATTTTCTTTCTCCTGACGGCTGAACCAGGAAATCTTCTAATTGTGTAATATATTAGCATCGCATACGTACATCCTGGATGACTTACAGCTTGGTTCGCATTTGACTAAGTGACCTGGTCACACGTTAAGGTGGCAAACTGCGGTGCCTGGTAACGGTACCAGAAAGCTTGATATGTAGGTCTGTACCGGCTGGTACGACATACGTACGACGTAGTTGAATTTGACAGGACTAGGTACGGTAGCACAAGACTTAGCAAAAAGGGGACTACTTGGGGAGTTGCGGAATGCCGTTTTGGGCCAGGTGAAATAAGCTACAACATGGCATATGTCTTGGTCTAAAACTCTTGTCTAGACTTCGATCGTGTGCTTTTCTCGGAGAAAGGAGAATTTGTTGAATGTCAAGCATGATGCCGACGTTGCACTCGTTTAGTAGTCTCTTCCACCCCCCAAAAAGGGCGCACGGCCTCTTCGTGAATTTTTCTTTCTTGCACGTTTTCTTTGCATATGTCGGGGGCGGAAAGATACCGTAACGTATCCTTCTCTTTTTCTTAAATTTGATATTTTCTTTTCGCGCAGCGCGAAGACATGGGGTTTCGTCCTTGAAGCTGGTTGGTTGAGCCGTGATAGTGGTGCTCACGGTACACAGCCTCATAGGTAGGCTATCTGGACTTCTAAACTCTAAAGAATACTACCCAAAATTGAATTTTGCCCATCTTCTATGTGCTGTTAGTCGTTTGTGCATGCGGGGAGTATGAGGGGAGTATCAAGGCGGGCAGGGGCTAGCGAGAGTCTTTGTAGGCTGAGCAGATGCATAGAAGATCTAGTCGGCCGATCTCTGAAGAGGATCGTACTATAAATTTTCGTTAGGTGTGACCTTTTGCGATGTTATATTAGCTTGTGGAAAACCGTATTGTAGGGCTAACTGCCTCTCATCGGAACAGTGGTTGGGGCTATATGAGCAGTGCTTGGAGACGGTGCTTGTCCATTGTGTGAAGTGTCTGCTACGGAACAACTCCGACCGGCTGAGCTTGTTTAGTAAACTCACGATCATGGGGAACCCTGAAAGTGTTCGTGATTTGACGGACTCGTACGAGTTCCGCCATAGGCTAGTAGGGCAGACGGTAACCGAACGTCCACTCTATTAGATTAGTAGGTATCTTGGCATTTCGTACGGGAAGTTGAGTCTATATGAGAACATTAGTACCTGTGATATAGTAGCCGTGGCTACCAGTGGGCTCGAGGGCTACGAGACTAATAGCGGAGCTCCAAACAGATCGATCTCTTATTTATTTCCTCAAGACTGAAACTGTCAGTTCTAGGCTCGTGACAAAAATTCCAAACCGTAACGGTCTCGTAGACCTCTGTAGGCGCGATATTCTAATACAACCCCATATGATCTACCTCAGGAGATTGCCGGACGTTACCCTGATGAGGTTTAAGGTACGGTCAGCATTGATTATAACGACGTGGTGGTGCGACGCTCTATGTTGGTGATAGAGAGGATTTATCTGCAGTTACTCTCTTACACCACGAGATCCCCCATCATCTGATTAAAGGAAGACGATAAGTGCCGGGAGTGTGTACCAAAAAGGGTACTGGTCGAAGGCCTGAAGCTGGAACTAAATAATAAGACCAACACTAATACACCAATACATACCAGTTCGTTGTCAAGGCTAGGCAATCTTAATTTCTCACACCCGCTTTCTCAGCCTGCGGGAAAGGCCGTTGCGTGTTTGAGAAGTCCCTCCCCCGCAGAAATGATCTACAGACGACTTGGGACGATGCTAAACCCAGTACGAACTTATAAGTCGACATTAAGTGTAAGGATATGCCTTTTAGGAATTGGCCTGTGCCATGCGGTTGGCGCGAGATTGCCACGTTTTTATCATTTCACCACTATCACTTAGTATTCGGCCCGTTGAACGGTTGTGGTTATGCAAGTCACCGTCAACGCCAACAGCCGATCAGGCACTCGCCCGATACTTGTTATTAGCTATCCCACGCACCAAGCCTTGGTATAGTATGGGGGAGAGATAGCTGGATAAGTTGGTACGTCGAGGTAGGTAGGTAGGTCAGTATGGTAGATAATAAGTTTCAGTTTGATCAATGCTGGCACTGGGAAAGAACCGGGTTCATTTCATTGCGTCTATGAGCTTTCCAGAACATTGCTAGATCTTCACTTTCGCCGTAGTAATCCGAAGTCTGCCTGAACGGCGCGGTCCACTGTTTAGATGAAATCGTCCCGTGCGAGCCAAAAGAGGCAAACCCTGTACAGCGGTTTTCTCGGTCAGCCTCGCAGATTTTGCTACGCAGAGGAGATGGCGGAGGCGTTGCCTGGTAGCGAGATGGGATCGTCTCGTTCCTCCTACGCTAGCGGAACGACTATGAGGCAGTACGGTACTTGGTAGGTCGGTGGTAAAATAACAGAAGAGGGATTTCCAGAAAGGAAGGTCAGCCACCTTCACGAATAGAGATAGTGATCCGTCTTTATATTGATGTCGCAGAAGAGCTGCGGTAAACCGGCTCTCGTGACTCAAGCGAGACGATGTAAGCAAATCGCTAAATGACAACCAAGGCTCTTGGTCAAGTCGTTATATAGAAGTTGGAGCATCCTTCACGTGTCCCCGGATAGGTTATTCAGCTAGCGCACGGAGAAGCTGACGGATGGTTTGGCTACAGCATTGATATCCAATCATGAGCCACCCATTACATGAGGAGGTAGGTATGGTCATTAAGGTGATTGACGTGTATTTGGAGGATTCTGGGACTTGTAGTTGTATGCAGCACAGTATATTATGATCTATAGAAGGGTATAATAGACGAGAGATGTCTTATTTCCTTCAAGAACGTATCCGAGCACTCTGGAAGGTTGCGAAACTTCTAAGAAAGTGGAGATGCCTGTTCGTTACTAGTGGCTCGGCCGAACCAATGCTTGAAGCATTTATGAAGCTGAGTAGGCGCGCTAATAGGCTCATAGCATGTATTATAGACTAATGAACGGCATATATTAGAAGTGTTGAAAGTGTATCTACTTCTTTTATTTGATTTTTATTGATATCATGGGAAGACACACAAATCGCACAGCAGTTATGAAGGGAGAAGTTCCTCTGTAGTATTGTATAGACTGTCAACTGCATAGCACATGTCCGTGTGCCAAATCCAGTTTGAAAGTGGGGTCCGCGGTGGTTAGCTGACAGGTACATGTCCCAGGTATAATACCTAATTTTACATACATGCAACTCTATCTTCAGGTGGCTTCGCTGTGGAATCCGGCACTCCGAATTAGCTGGTGGGTAAGGAGGTAACAGGCGGCTAGGGGTCCAAGTCGATTTTACGTACAAACATACCTATCTGAGCGTATAACTTGTCTGTCTTGAGTATCTATAGGAAATTACATAGGTACCTGCCTATGCGAACTTATTACTAGTGATTTTGATAGATGCCGTATATTTTTGTTGTCTTTTGGAATTGGAAGTATGTATTTGTATTGAAATATTTATGGACTTCAATGTTTCTCTTATATGACGCCGAAAGGTTCTTAGGTGAGAATTTACGTTAGATGCTGTTGGTCATTGCTTCCGGCTCTAGCTTCTGACCTTTGTAGGGCTCTAGGGCTAGCAGTAACCGAACCATCCTGTTGTAGGGGGCATTCATGAATCTAGCGCCCTAAAAGCCCGCTATTAAGTACATCCATAGCCCTAGAACTTACCTAAAGGTACCTACCAGCTTGTGTGGCTGGAGGACCCTCTGAAGAATACCTAATCCACTCCCCTGTCCTACTAACATCCAAGATTATTTCCCACCTCACTATAATCTTCTCATCCTGCCATCATCAATTGCTATCGAGGATCCTACCTCAACCACGGAAATTTTCATATTCCCTTTCATCCGAGCCCTTGTCGCAACCCGCAGGACCCCAGATCCCATCTCCAATACGCATCCTTTGTACTTTTGTATCTACCTAATCTTGCATATTCACCATTATCTTGATCATGTTCCGAGAAGTCCATACCTCTATTACTAACCACTCATCGCCACTCGTCGTTGGGGTATAGCGCCCTGTTTTCTCGGCCCTGATTAAAGTCCTCTAAGATGAGGTATGATATCCAAGGCCCTATTCTACCCCGACTCGGGAAGAGGTAGGTACATACATACCCGTATTCTTAAATCGTCCCATGTGTTTTAGAGCCCCGGACTAAGCCAATGCGCCGGACTGACTTGTACGAGGTCATGGTAGTGCTACAAGCGGGGATCCGATAATCTGCTTATTTGCACTTCAAACCCCGTTGATATCAGCGCTTCCGTCGGTGTCAGATGCCATCCGTGGCTAGAGGCTCCATTTGCTTTTAGTCCCCGCATAGTGTACGGCATGGGATAGATGTTCGATGCATAATGCCTAGTGCCAGGGCTTGCCTACTTACACGAGGCATAGTTCTCGATGCCAACTGTATCATCATGGGCGGCCTGTTCGTATACTTCGTACAGGATCTGGAAATTCTGAAGACCGGTTCGCTGGTAAGCTCTTGAACGGTCAAATTGCGTACAGTACTGTACCGCGAGCTTCCAGAAGATGGCCTCCAATCAAGGGTGACTGGGCAAGGATAGAACCCCTGCCCCATTGCTACGTACCATTCTATTGCTGTACTAAGTACCCTTTGACCACACTGCGCCTAAACCGCGACGGGAAGCAATTTTCTGGGGTTTTCGGCTGGCTGGCCTATGCTGGACCCTCTAGGCGAGCTGGGATCCTTTACTAGGGGCTCAACGGTCCTGCGCCGCTTCTGCAGGTGTGTACCATGTGGAGGAGAGACACCACCGTCAAATCCTCCACCTTTCCCAGAGTTTCCCGTCTTAAATAATGTTAAGCTCGCTGCCGTGCCTTGCAGACCGGATACCCTCTCTCGTCGTTTTTGTCCGGAACTTCCTGCCTGTACGGCGTCCTGGGTAAATACTTCCCTGCCGGAGTCGTATGCTTCTCTTGGTCCTGGTTACACGGCTTCATACAAATAGGTAGCACATCATCTGACATCTAAGCGAAGCTACCTACCGTCGTTGTCTTTAGCGTAGGGTGGCTGGTGACCTGTTGGTTTGGAAGATGTCGCCGTCGTCGACGGGTGACTCGCCTCTTTCCGCCGGCGCAGCAAGTAATTCGGGTCGTCCTTTTCCTCTCCCCTCGAGGGAGACTTTCTCAATCGAGGTCCCGTCGCCGCAGCTCAACCCGGCCACTAACGGGTCAGCGTTGAA
The DNA here is from genome assembly GCA_022432515.1 of Hypoxylon sp. NC0597. NCBI lineage: Eukaryota > Fungi > Ascomycota > Sordariomycetes > Xylariales > Hypoxylaceae > Hypoxylon > Hypoxylon sp. NC0597. The sequence continues at coordinate 58,851 of JAJKLA010000069.1, read as the reverse complement.
GTCCCCATCTTCCGTCAAGGCTCAGCGCACTGCAAGTTTCAGCCGAGAAGGGATATTGGGATCAGCGCAGAAGGCACGGAATCTTTCCCAGACGTCTGAAATTCGTACTGAGCAAACGACCAATGGCATGTCGAAAGCACCGAGCGACGAAGGGGTTAACCCGCTGAAGAGGCGGAATACAGACGCGACTGTTGACTATCCCCGGAGACGGGCCACCATCGCGGTAGGTTGGAAGGCAAAAATGGTCATTTGGGTGAGATTCTGATTTAAAGATTCGTAGTGCGAAGTCTGTCGCTCCCGGAAATCAAGGTGTGATGGAACCAAACCGAAGTGTAAGCTCTGCACTGAACTGGGAGCTGAGTGCATATACCGAGAGCCCGGAATCAAGCTTGACGCCGGCGACAAGCTTATCCTTGAGCGACTGAATCGGATTGAAAGTCTACTCCAAATCAATTTAGCGAACAGTCACCCAAATGCTATACAGATCGCACACGATTCTCCGCCTATAAGCAACGGCACCGCTCTTAGTGGCGACAATGTCATGATTCAGAACTCGTCTGGGAGCTTTGTTTCTATCATACCGAGTGGTGGCTTAGGAACATGGACTAGCCATCCCCAGGGAACCAATATCTCGACGATGCCAAAAGTACACACTAATGCCGCACTGCACTTACTTCAATGGCCATTGATCCGAGACCTAATAGGACGCCCGTACGACCCGCAGATTATCTTACAGCTCGAGATGGCACGCGAGCCTCTTCATTCCTTAGCCAAGACTCCCTGTGTTGATCTTTCGAATACTAACGCTTACATCGAGGCCTATTTCGAGAGGGTGAATGTGTGGTACGCCTGCGTCAACCCTTTTACTTGGAGAAGTCATTATCGTACGGCTTTATCGACTGGCTTTCGCGAAGGTCCAGAGAGCTGTATTGTGTTGCTGGTACTTGCTTTGGGTCAAGCGAGCTTACGCGGAAGTATATCGAGGATCGTGCCCCAGGAGGATCCTCCGGGTTTACAGTATTTCACGGCTGCATGGTCACTCTTACCCGGCATGATGACTGCCAACAGCGTCCTGGCTGCTCAATGTCATCTATTAGCTGCGGCCTACCTTTTCTACCTAGTAAGGCCATTAGAAGCCTGGAATTTGCTGTGTACCGTGAGTAGCAAATTACAACTTTTACTCATGACACCGACCCGCGTACCGGATGACCAAAGAGAATTACTAGAACGCATTTACTGGAATGCTCTTCTCTTCGAGAGCGACCTACTTGCAGAACTAGATTTACCCCACTCTGGAGTTGTGCAGTTTGAGGAAAATGTTGGGCTTCCTGGTGGCTTTCAAGGAGAAGAATCCGAAGCGGTTGGCCGAGATGATCTTTGGTACTTCCTAGCGGAGATCGCTTTAAGGAGACTCCTCAATCGAGTTAGCCAGCTGATTTACTCGAAAGATTCTATGGCATCAACTACTAGTCTCGAACCTGTCGTCGCCGAGCTGGACTTTCAGCTCACTCAATGGTATGAAAGTCTCCCGTTGGCCCTTCAATTCCCGTTCACCCGTACGACTCTACCGGACCCTGTGCAAACGGTTCTACGATTACGTTTCTTTGCCTGCCGAACCATTATCTACCGTCCATATATCTTGGCGGTGTTGGATAACGAACAGGCCGTTTTGGACCCCTCAGTGCGGGAGAGCTGTCACAAATGCCTCGAAGCCTCAATCAGGCAATTGGAGCACATATCTGCACAGTAAGTAGAATTCCCCCGTTGTGATTGGACAATTTCCCTAGCCTCATGCTCTGTTCCCGGCTCTTCAAATCTTGACCCAATCTAACCATTTGGCCGTAGTCACGCCGGCCATATGCCCTACCTCTGGCAAGGCGCGCTCTCCATTGTTTCGCAGACATTATTGGTTATGGGGGCTACCATGTCACCTTCTCTATCTAACATCCTGTTGACGCTGGTTCCTCACCGTGAAGTCATCGATCAAATCATCAATGACGTAATAATGGATATCGAGAGGATGGCCATACTGGCGCCCAGTCTTAGTTTAGCTGCTGAAATTATCAAGGAGGCGGAGGTCCGGAGGCGAACATTCTTGAACGGTTGATACTCTTCGTCGAGAATGACGCAGAGTGCCAAACTTGGTGGGCGAGATGCCCGGTCCGAATGCCTCGGACCCCGCGACGATCGCACGCTTCGTCCCTGATCCGAGAATCTACTACGTGTGCATAGGAGGGTCAACTTTCTACGATGACATATCTACCCGCTGTCTGGGCCGGCCGGTTCGCGTATCTAGGAACGAGTGCAGGCACTTGCAGAAAAGATGCCCGTTCAACGTTCTCGGCTATGCTTGCAATGCCCCGTCTCTATTGCACGAGGACTTCTCCCGGCCATGCACGCTGCGATACGACGCTCAATTGGGGAGGTTAGGACAATAGAACTTGCGTGACTAGCCACCGGATCCTTTTCAGCCTTGTCGGTTCCCTAGGGATCAAGTCCCTCCGTGGCTGATTTCTTAGATGATTTACAAACCTCTAGGAACAAGGCCGCTGAAGAGACCTCACACAACCAGAGTGGCACACTCCCTGCGCCTTAGCAGCACTGTACTTAGTCTGGGGTTGCATCCTGGGGGTGAACTGGTCAAGCATGGTTGGCGGGGAAAAGTCTTGGTCCGGGGAGGGCTAGGCTTTGCGGACCGGCTTCCCGACAACCCTGTTAACAACATCAATTCTCTATTACTAGGTACTGGAATGTGGAGGGGTCGGTCTTCACGACAGTAACCAAATCTTTCCATGTTTAGCAGAGTTGGAGAAATACCAGGTACTGATGTTTCCTATATGTTGCACTGCTATTAAGGACATGCGCGGTTATTCTCATCTTCCTACGCTACTTACCTCTCAACACCACTTTTCGCGACGACATCCTGAGGGCCGATGAGGTCACAGGCAAGGAGAACCTCAAGTCAGGGGAAATGAGCTAGCTGGCTGGCCTATCTGACACCCTGAATGTTCATATCTATACACCGTTGTATACATACACCTACCTATCTTTGAACACGGTTGTATGGATGTTTCTTGGTTGAGCATTACCATTGTGTACTATCTCGAAACCCCCAGGGGATGCACTCTCAGTTTCCTGTTCGGCGCTGTCGGCTTTTTTTTTAAAGCGTTTCTACTCTGCAACTGCTAATGCAGAGCTTGCATCACCCATCATGGTTAATTCTAAGGCTCGGAAGTCTAGTGGAAGACTATATCTCGGAAGATTGGCTCACACCTGATGGCTGGTAGGTTACGAGGCAATGACAAAAAACAAAATTAATGAGTTGAGACCACCACGTCGGCACCTATACCCCAATTGCTCTTTTGCGCTGTTGAATATAAATAATATGAATACTTCTATTTATACATCTACCCGCCTGGTTCGTGAAATTGTGTGCTATTTTGAGAGCCCCGGACCGTGTCGAGTAGGAGGTAACTACCCAAATTATCGTCACTCCGCACGTGGGAGGGCATAAGCGAGATGCAATATGACAATGACTTCATGGGTAGTCTAGATCTCTAACAATCCAAATCTTGCTTTGGGGGGAGTAACCAGTTGGATTTACTGTTACCTACCTACTCATCACTCACATAACTTCCAGGAGGCATTCATTCCGCTACGACGCTTCTACTCGTAAATGGTCTAATGACGACGTAATCAAAACACATCTATCAGAACAGCACTTGCAGTTCGTCCATACAAAACTCATTGACTGAAATAGGAAGGAAAGAAAAAATTACATAAAACCCCGATCTTGAGGACTTTGCGGGGTGCTCCTACGGCATTGCATACACGCACACACATGTAGGCCACTGCACCTGCACAGGGCACTTATAATAACCCCGGTCTGATTCCCCGGGTTCCCCTCCCCGGGATTGTTTTAGAGCTAGCCCCCCAAGCCGCAGCCCGCGGCATTTTGATGTCAGCAAGGTCGGGGAAGGATTCGAAGAAAAAAAAAAGGGGGGAGAAATCGCGGTGTGCAGTAGTGTCTCGATTTGCCTTTCGGAGATTTTTTTTCTCTTCGTTTTTATAGGGTTAGGTAGGTACGTGGGAATGCGGGTTAGCAAGCACATCACATACATACTACCGGCGAGCCCTTGTGCCGTCGAATAAGGTGCGGTGCTCCTTGTGGGATCTTAAACCCAGCTACCGACAGTTACGAGAGTACCAAAAATGGAACGGCTGAAGTAAAAGTTAGTGTATGGCGAAGAAAGAAAAAGGGTAAATATTATGAATGACGATGGATAAGGTCTCATTACGATACTATCTGCGGAAGCGGGGCGCTTGACAAGAGCGAGGGACGGATAAGATGGTGATGATCGAGAAGGCTATGAAGAAATACAGGTCACTATTCAGAGGCTTATGAATTTAGCTTAATTCGTGCTCAAGGCCGAAATACGACATGATTTCAGTCATTGTCGCGCTATCTACTTGTTCTAGCTATCAAATTCGCTGTATTATGAATGTCTCTGCTTGCTCGCTAACAAATGTACGATTGCTTTCTTTGTGACTGAGAAGTGAATAATTCATGTATCTTCAGACGGCCCGGTCAGTCCTGTAGATATGTCAGTGGTAACGGATCTGTCTCGTGCGAGAACAATAATCTGTTTGGGTTGAATGAAGTCTTAATATTGTCGAGCTCGTTAGAGCCAAGGCATGGGTTTCTGGCCCTTGAAAAATAACAAAGCTGGCCCAGCCTATTCAGTTGAGGAGACCTTTCATGGGAGTCTGAAACGAAGAGGTTGAGTAATGCTTCGACGGCATCCCTCTCTATCTCGGCAGATCGGGGCATGATGTGAGGGCCAGGATTTGGCGACCATGCCTCAACCAGATTCAATGATTTAAGACGTGGTGGGAAGTTGCTTAGAGTCACTGAGCCGGGATTCCGTCCGAATATAAGCAGCATGTCGGTTGTCAGTTGTTCAAGCTCTACGAGCTGAGGTAGACAATTTAGTGATCTCGAATCTCCGAACTGTCTTTGATACGAAAAATTTCCACAAATTCTGAATTCTAAGACCCTCAAAGTTGTGGCGCGCGCGACCAGCGCGCTATTGAGGTCTTGGCCATCTGGTGGATTGCCACGAGGGAATGTTGAACCCCTCGTAAAAATCAACGACAGGTTCTCGAGTTGGACGGCATTTTGGCAAACTTGGAACAACTCTTTGGCGGCCACTACAACATTCGGTGTTAGCCGTCACTTCTTAGGCTGCTCCTGATTTCGTCTAGAGCTTCAACTCCGATAACAATTCCAGACAAAATAAGAGGAAGGGGAAGAGGAATTGAGATGGTACAACCCTAGCAAGGAAAATGTTTAAATACTCACCACCGCCTACAAGTTGAAGCTCCCGGAGCCTGCCCACCCAAGTGATATCTTTCCGAAATTCATGACTTCCTCTGATGCGCCAGACATGGAGCCGAGTGAAATCCCCGAGATGGACGAAATATCGTGGGACGGCCTCGTCGCTCTCTTCAATTATTTCAGGATCGGGGGTCTTTCGAATGTGCAGAGTCGAGAACCTAGTAAGAATAGGTCCAACCACATTACTTCCTGCTGCTCGTCGCGTGGCTCTGCAAAAAGCGTTATAGCCGCGATTGTCCCTCACACAAATAAGAAGTAGTTCGAGGTTGACAGATAGACAGAGAAGGACCACCAATAACCGTTCAGATAATGAATTAATTATTACCCATATCTCTACGAGATTACGAGTACTCATATCGGGGTTTTGTAGTGGCTCCAGACACGCAAGCCAAAATATATGTTGTTGGCGACGAGTAAGATCATTCTAGGACGGATAGTTGTAAGACTCGAGAGGCCACCGACTGTAGCATCTGGGTCAGCTGTTGCTACTTTACATGACTTGCAGATTAGGCAGGTGTCATGGTCGTATCTCAGAGGCAAGTTATCTCCATAACACATGAAAATGCTGTCATAGTGAGGCGGAAGGGGAATTAAGTGACTACCTAGAAACCTACTACTTACTAGATATGCTCTGGATGTCTTCCAGGATCCTCTCGGTCAAACCACATCTCGTCGCCAAACCCAGTGGGGCAAATTATATTCTTGATAAGTTGGCAGAAATCGGGTTTCTCAAGGAGAGTGCGAATCAAGAGTACCATACCGTGCAACCTGGTGGTTTGAGACGGGGGAACTACTACTTGAAGATTTCTGAAGAGGATAATTGTCTCGTATAACAACGGTGTCGCGTATTCGCAGAAGAGCTTAGAGGTTAGGCAAAGACTGTGGAGGGTTCTTTGCTTCGACAAGCACTCCTCCTCTCGAATTGTGTGAGGAAGACCATGGATGGGGAGGCGTAAACGTTGAACAATCATCGACATGATCTCGTTAGGGAGGAAGAGAGGATTTTCTGAACTCGAAGGGGGTTCCTCTTGACGCTCGGTGATTACGTTGCTGTCTGGTGCTCCGGCGAGTTGCTCTCGCTGAGCCGGGGCCGGATTCTGCTCCATTGTTGGTATCGAATGTTGTAATAAGAAACGAGAGTTGCGAATAGGGGTAGATGGTCATTTGGGCTCTTCCCTGATCAGTATGGTAGAAGACCCAGGTGCATTAACACGACTGGAAGAGGCTGTAAAGAGGTTGGGTACGTAAGGTAAAGTTTGATTGGCCTTTCAAATGAGGACAGCAAGGCTGAATTGTCCTACTCCAGCTCCTGAAGGTACTTTTAGAAGGTAAGCTCGGTATTATTATGGCAACTACTATCCGTCGACTGTGCATAACGCTATGCAGCTACCTGAACGCGTTGTCACGAGGAGCAGGTGCGTTCCGAAGTCTAACCCATCCCCGTCCCTTGTGTCACCTTCACATACGTATTCCACTTCCCCGCTCCACGTATTTCGCATTCTCACGAATTGACCACTCGCCACAACTGAGGTTTCTTTTCAGACATATTGTGCTCATTAGATCAAGGGTGTAAAATATTATATGGAGATCCCATATAATGCAAGGCACCATCACCTACCGCGACGCGCAATTCGCTGAGCCGTAGCCTAGCGTCAAAGAGGTATGGAAGGAATCCTGCGAGACTTATAACTGGTCTCGCCACCTTTGCGTTAGACGAGATCGCTTCTCGCTCCTCCTCATGGCTCTTCTGATATGGTAGGGGGGGGGGGGGGGGGGGGGATGCTACACTGACACCCATAGCAACCGTCTTGTTGGAAAAATGGCAGCCTCTAACGAAGACATCTCTCCCGGCACCAGAACCTCTTGGATGCGTCAACGTGGTATCCCAAAGCGTATAAGCTTAGACTTCAAAAAGGCCATTCTCAATAAGCGCTCGAACACAAATTTTAAGTTGGTCCGTCGGGCTTTCGCCTCAGGAACAGCCTCCTGAGCCCTCCATTGGATTTGGAACTCTTGGGTCTCATGGTGTTCTCTGTTGACATTTTCTGGGCAACTTGGATGGGAGCAGGAGGAGGGGGGATGATGGGTTGATCGTTCTCGGCGACGGGCGTTGAATTCTGTTCGGCCGTGTTTCTCTCAATCCTCCGGCGTCTCGGCCTCTGCTCCTTGGGTCGAGGTGATACCAAGAACTCCGGCAACCGGAATTCGAAACCATCTTCGACAATTCCACGGATTGTGGTTGAGCTTTTAGCCTTGTTCCCTTCTTTTCTCGCCCTTATTCTCTCTTCTAACTCGCGGGCAGAACGCTCTTCGTCGCCGCAGACGACGACGTACCACCGAATGCTCTCGGTCCTCTGAAGCTGATCTCGAAGTTGTTCAAGCCAGCCAGCTTTCTTATTGCCGAGGGTGTTTATTTTGCGGCCTTCCTCATCGCTTGAACCGCTCATGGGCTTATATGATTCCGTCTTCATCCGAGCTTCATAACGACTTATTTCCTCTGCAACTGATACAGACGTGTCTACGCGCACCACGTAATCCGCCACATATGCCCATGGTCCGCTGACGACAGTCAGATCTGACGGGTCGAATTCTTCCAGGAACTTGACCACGGACCAATCATTGAATGGTACGCTTTCGTCGAGCTCCGGCGGCTCCGGCGATGGTACTTGGGGTATGTCGTCGTGTGTTTCACTTAGCTGCCCTAACGATCTACTACGGCTAGGCGATTTGCTTAACCGTCTCCTAGTCCTATTTTCGCCATTTTCAAATCGATTGTTCTTATCTTTGTGCTCTTTGTCTCCGTATGAATGAATGCGCGAGTGAGCGTGGCCGTTACTTGTCGAGTTTTGGGATTGGTTACAATTGGGCGAGGGGCTCAGGTTGTGTGTCGGACGGGTACAGGGTGGTAGGAAGTCGAATAATTCATAGAATTGGTCAAGAAGAGCGACGGGACTTTGGCGACCAACAATCCATTCCGAGGCAGCATCTTCAACGTTTTGAATCACGACAAAATACCGAATGCTTCGGCGATGCCAGCGGAAACCGTGACAGAGGTAAGTCGGCATTATGTGGTTGATAATTATCGACCCTTTAGCTGGTGTGGATCGAGCGGTAGGGCGTACAGTTAGGTACAGTGGTGCAGGCGAAGACGTGGAGGGTAGCTACCCGGGATCCTGGTCCGTGGGGAGAGAGACAGGGGGTTCCTGAATTGGGGGTCGCAACTTTCAATGTTCATCAACACTCCCACGAGTTCGTAACATCAAAACAAGAACCAGAAATGATGCTGACTTTAAAACTATCGCCACCGGGCTCTTCTCGGTCTAGGAGAAATATTAAGACGGCCAACGCGGAATTCAGCGAACGAAAGTCAGCATGCACACAGCCCAGCGCTCGAACGATCGACCAGACGCGCAAACCGTCACAACTGGATAATAGCCTGTCAGACGGGACCACCCTCTAACCCAACTTAGGATCCAGGGTAAAAGCAAACACTGCAGTAAAGCGCTCACTCGCGACATATATTAATAGGTAATATATCTGCTCCGAACCTGTCCAAGAGATATCGGCTGTTCGCCTTCACAAAACATAGCGTGCTAGATACAAGAAGCTCGTCTATATACTTGTCCTAGGTAGGGTAATGGGAGCGCACCCTATTTATCTCGTACCTGACAAATACGTTAGAGAACTGAGAGTCCTAGACATATGAAGTTCTAGAAGTAACTGTTGAAGTACCTAGGCCGTGCAATAGAAAATTCGACTATAATGCCAGATAGCCGCGTGTCAGTATCCAGCAACCGGCTCGATTCTTGTTGAGCCTCATTAGTCCACGACATCCATTGACTTGAAGACGCATCCAATTAGGCCATTAACAGTGCGCCCCTACTCCGAGCTTTGGACAGATAATTTTACCAGTATTATAGCACACACATTTTAAGAAACATTGCGTCTCATGACGTAAGCTCGCTGCAAGCAAGTACCAAGACCTTGAACCACGTGGGTATGCCTATTCTCCTAACGAACGTTCCCGTGTTGGCTTTAAGAGACAACCCATACAGGCTAACACCGAAGGCATCTCAGGGCTTGACTACCTTTCTTCTCTTACTTTTTTGACATCATGTTTAGGTAATTAGTATACGCTCCCAATCTCTTGAGCGATCTGTCTAATCGACTGCGGGACCTCTGCATCTGCTGAACTGTCTACGGGCGTAAAGATGCTGATCGTTGCAGCGTATCCCCTAAGCATGTTCCAGTATTCCAGGGGCGGGCTTTCCGGATTTCCAGCAACCCACATCATCATCCGGCTATTAGGGATAACCATAATAGCGTCTCCATCCTCTTTGATGTAGACCACGGGCCGCTTGTTTCTTGGGACGAAGGAGAATAGAGGCAGAACAATCCTCCCGGAGAGCGTCACCCGGCGGCCAAGGTCATCCCCATCGCTGTTGATGAAGTGTGGGGCATCCTGGTTGTCGTCGGTGCTGAGCGTGACTTCAGTCATGTCGACGAGCGACCCGTTATACCAGCGCATGCCGTCGAGGAAGATCACCCAGAACCCCCCGTTTGGGGTGCGGTACCTCCCAATGAGGTTGATAAACTGATCGCCCTCGATGCGAATGTCATCGTGTTCGGTTACTCCGACTCTCGGACTAGTATATAGCCATCCATAGCCGTCGCGGAGCTCCCACCATACGATGGTGTTCTCGTGCATCACCTCTAATGCTGCGTTCTCGGCATTGCATTCTGTGCTCGAGAATATATGGAGCATCCACATAAGCTGGATATTGGAGTGATGAGGAGGATGGGAATGGCGACGGCGGTGATAAGAGTATCTGGAGCCTGGCATTTCGGGTATATAGTGAGGTTTCTTACGAGGCCTTTTCTTTGATATCAACTATACTCTATACTCGGGACTTATCTCTCTCTTTTTAGGATAGTATCGTGAAAACAAGTTTGACCAAAGAGCAGCCAAAGGAGATTTTATACCAACGGAAGTCAATTTTCAAGGCATTTTCGGTGACGGGGAAGGATTCATGCCAAAATACAGAAACTTGTCGCTGTGACTTAGTACCTATCTCATATTCCCAATATTGCCGTGTTGTTTAAGGCGGGGCTTGAGCGGCTCTCATGACCTGGAGCATGCCAGTTGTGTAAGGTCCTAGAGGTATCGAGTCAGGGGACGTCTTTTTAATCTCTTTATCCCCCAGCATTTGGCTCGATAGGTAGACACTTTATTCCAAGCAAGATAATGCAAACATCTTGACCTAGTCGAATTTATATGATTACTCCTTCAACTCAATGTGCTCCTTATAATAAGGACCGTAAGCTACGATCAAGGAAGCTTGCTATTGAATGGAAGAATCTGTCACTATTGTCAGATAGCCAAGGTCATTGACATGGCAGTTATAATTGGGACCATAGTACTAGATAAGCGAAGCATCCTTCTGTGTATTGATTATATGTATGGATGGGTCACAGTCAAGTGAAGGAGTAATGTCATGACTCAATCGTCTTGTACAGGGGATACCAACATCCACCTGGAATTTCCTGCGAGTTCTGTACTCTTGTTTGACATACATGTCACTCGCAGCCCACCTGCTGATGCGAAGAGAGCCTCGCGCGTAATCTCACGTCTGCTTCGCTTTGATATACTTTGATACTCAAAGTCTCGAGTTTCATATAGGATATGTTTTGGGCGCCTTCATACTCAGTTATGAACTATATTCAATGTAAGCGACGGGATATGAGCATCTTCTAGGAGGTGGGTGTCTTTAGAGATTTGTCTCAGGTGTCGTATGAGAAGGCTGTAGGGCAGACGGTAGCCAATGGCGTTGAAGGAGGAGGCCTAATTGGGTCTTGAGATATTAACAAAGATTGGTGGTTTAGTATAAGATCTTCATGTCATGGTTTAGGTGTTGTATTTAATTGGGCTGCTTACTACCTGGTTAACAGTTTTTGATGTGCATTTGAATATCATATTGTCTTGGTCTTACATCTAATAGTTGATAGACTTAATAATGAAGTTACAATGAAATCAACCCAGTCTCGATACCCAATCCTCCAGGATTAGTGTTGTTCCTCATTGGCTTACTTATAGGCGCACCAATCTCTTTAGCTGATGCTCGTGAAGGAGACTGGGGGTGATCCCACATATTGACTATACCTGGAAGCCCCACGAGGCCCACGAAGCATGCTACGTAGCGGCGACTGATCCTAAATAGTCAAGTGGAAGCGTTGGGGGTCCCACTGAAGCTGTAGAACTAGACATAAAACTAACGTCATGGTGTAATAGACTGGTTTCGGTGCCCCTCCACCCCTCATCGCGAACTCAATTGTTGGAAATTCGCCGGCGGGGAAGAAGTTAAAGTGGACTTTGTCACTTTCCTTAGGTTGGGTAGATAAATATTGAAGGACTTCTCTTACCCTTGCGAAGCCCCCTTTTCGTCAGTTATACTCAAGTCTCTTCGTCCAGTCAGTCAACAAGGAAAATGGCACCTACAACACCTACCGTGAAACTAGCCTCTGGCTATGTACGTGACTCTATCATAATTCTATAACACAAGCTAATAGCAATAGGAAATGCCCATCGTCGGCTTCGGTATTTGGAAGGTGCCGCGTGAAACCTGCGCTGACCAAGGTGTGTTTGTTCTGTCCTTTTCATACTCGAGTCACTGAAACTTCACTTCTTTATGTATCGGGAACAAATAACTAATAACTTGCTATTTCGTAGTCTACAATGCCATCAAGCTAGGTTACCGACACATCGACGGCGCTTGGGACTACGCAAATAGCGCCGAGGCCGGTCAGGGTGTGCGACGTGCTATCGAGGAGGGCATCGTGAAGCGAGAGGACATGTTCATCACCTCTAAGCTATGGAACAACTACCACGCTCGCGAGCATGCGTTAGAAATGGCCAAGCTGGAGAATGAGACTTGGGGTCTAGGATACTTGGACCTGTTCTTGATCCACTTCCCTATCGCGCAGGAGTTCATCCCCATAGACAAAATCCGCTACCCGGCCTTTTGGAGTGATAAGGAACAGACCAAGGTTACTCCCCTGGCGAAGGTGCCTATCTCGGAGACGTGGAAGGCGCTGGAGGACATGGTGCAGACCAAGGAGAACCCCAATGGCTTCATCAAGAGCATTGGTGTTTCCAACTTCCAGGGCCAGCTGATCTACGACCTTCTGTCGTATGCGAAGATCCACCCCAGCGTACTGCAGATTGAGCACCACCCGTATCTGACTCAGCCTGACTTGATCGCCCTGGCTCAGGAAAACAACATCGCTGTTACCGGTTACTCGACATTCGGCCCGCAGAGCTTCATCGAGCTAGACAATGCTACGGCTAAGCAGGCCAAGCCGTTATTCGAGACCGACGCGGTGAAGAGCATAGCTGCGAAGCACGGCAAGTCCGCCGGCCAGGTCTTGCTTCGATGGTGTACTCAGCGCGGCATCATTGTTATTCCCAAGTCGAATAGCGTTGAGCGTCTGAAGCAGAACCTCGAGTGCTGCTCGTTCGACCTGAGCGATGACGATATCAAGCAGATCTCGTCTTTGAACCTCAACCTACGCTTCAACAACCCCGCAGCTTTCCAAACACCTCTTCGCATCTTCGCATAGAGGCGATATAAATCAGGGGAACATTTCTTGTAGATACTTAGACTATTAAAACTTAGACGATATTAAGAACTTATTTGGTAGTATTTTAAAATACGAGAGTGAATTGTGAAGATGGGTAGAAATATACCTGGAAATTTGGGAAGTGAAAATGTAGGTACATATAGTGGTGGGTAGCCACAATTTCGCACAGCCACGACCAATTAATTGGATGGGCGCGTCGCTTTATTCCCAGTCGCGTCTCATTCCCCTTGCTTCATCCGGGGCACAATATTCCACCAAACCTCAAATGAGCACCGACAAATGGCTCTGCCACTGCCGCCCGGCCTCGTGCCGACTGAAGTTGCGTTCCTGTGTGAAATGGAAATGGTTACAATAGTTCCGCGCCAGAGACTCGAGTCAATTGCGCTCCTCAGTGTAAATACTCCAACCCCACCACCCCGCCATCATCATCACTCAGACTCTGGCCCTCAACTTTGTATAATCCTGAAGGTCTAACACAATACTATAATATCAGGGCAATACCCCGGCTCTACGTCCACCACATCGCGCCCAGCTCCCCTTATGGCTCGCGCTGTTGCTGAAGAAGCAGCGGCGGGCAAATATCGTCGCCCCGCCATGGCTGCATCCCGATTCGCTAAAGGACATCATAAACCACGAGACGAACGTCGATCCCGAAGCCTTCTCCCCGCCTCCACCGCCGCCGACGAGATCTGATGGGAGAGGTGGTGCTAGACCATACGGGCAGGCCTCCTCGGAACCGAAACCGGGTGACATGGTCTTGTCGCCGCCATTTCTCCCTTCGTGTACGCAGGAAGCGCCTTCGAATTATCTACCCTACCACTGGCTGGAAATGTCGGAAACACTGTTGGCGCATGCTGCGGACGACATACCAAATGCTGCTGAAGTACGAGCGTTGTTGAGGGATCTACAAGAGGTGCGCGCCGCGAAGATGCGGGGTAGTACCGTACACCTGGAAGGAGGAGGAGGCGTGCTCAGCCTGCGAGGTGTCGGGGCCATGGAGTTGGCGGAGAGTAGGGGGTTTGTATTGGGCGTTGTTGAGGGCGTAAGGAAGCTGGGAGCCAGTGCCGAGGCGAGTAGGAGGGAAGAAGAAGAAGAGAGGAGGAACGGCGGCGCCGACGAGAGTGATGAGGAGATGGGCTTCTAGGAACGCTTACCGCCGGCACCTACAGTATAAGGCTCGGCATAACACATTTTACGACTCAAAGAACCACGGGCATTGGTAGGTCATTGACTTGGCGTTTCATCACTTGGGAAATCATAGCATTGCATTTGGAGAGAGCCGTCCCAATCCATTTTTTTCAATACCTAGGAATATATACCCTATTTCCATCTTGTTCCAGACAAGAAGCCACCCAAGCTCTTCCCAAACCGTCCACATATGTCAGTTGAAATACCAATTCTGAAGTTTAATGACCTCACCATCAAACGTGTGTCTGAACCGCTGCCTATCCACCAATATTGCATTTTGGAAGTGAGGCATTATAGCATCTAATTCTTCCCAGGCCAACCACTCCGACTGCACTACGATATCGGGCTCAGGCGTGCTGCGGAATATGAAATCGTCGTAAACCATAACATTCAGCCATATAACCCAGTAGCAAAGTGTCAGGATAAATGCTATTACGTCTAGGACGGAAGGCGCCATTCTACGGACCTCGTGGGCAAGAGTCCAAACCGTAAACCGGGGCCCAATGACAAAGATGTTGTGCAAAAGCACGCGGAGGCCATCGATCGAGTCCTCCCAGGACCTACTCTTGATCTCCTCGACCTGCTCTGCCAGCGCCGGGCTGGCATGCGTTCTGATTATCTTCTCGACATTCCCTGTGAATATTATGAGAGGTTCGAGCCGCTCTGCGATCCCCTCCCTAAATACCGCCACGTATCCTTTTAGGAGAATCCAGAGTACGTTGGCCTCGTCCGGGTCGACTCTATATTTAAATGCGAGAAATCTCCCGATTATCAGGGCCCATAGCCATACGGCGAGCGGTACGGCAAGAAGACGGAAATAAATCCACGGATCCATTGTGACGGCGGGATCGAATGTGCTTTAGAATATTGGGGGGTATTAAAATCCTCGAGTGTATTATTAAGGCTGTTTTTTTCTTCTTTCTTTCTTAGAATACTAGTTTAAGAGTAAAGCGGCCTCTAGATATCTAGTTGATGGAGGTTTCGATTTGTGAGCGCAGAGGAAGTAACTCAGGAGTAAATACAGCCGGAGAAACAAAAATTTTCTTGGTTCTAGGAGTTGAATGGAATTGTATCCAAGAAGTCTTTCAGGAAACTCTGGGGTTTGTTCCTTGACTTATTATTCCTGTAACTCGGGGGTACTTGGCTGGGGCATTAGATCCTCGTGCGTCAGTTGTGATTGCTGCCGAGATTCTGTGTATCTTTTGGTAAGTCGGGTTGCCATCTTTGTTGTGGCGGGTAATGTCATTGTTACAAGTGCTTGCTTGATCCCTATTGCGAGTCAAGGTGTTCTTGACTACCTACCTAAGGTAGGTCAAAGGATTCGAGGGACCAACGTCGTCAAAGGAAATCGTCTCTAAGGACCCTACGTGGCTGTACCACGATGAATCACTCCTACTACTTTTACACCCTCATTTGTAATATTGATTTGTGACTCGTATAAACATACCAAATATAAGCTGTCGAGATGTGGTTACTAGTTGCCTCCCATGTTCGATACTCTCCTTGACGTCTTCTAGAGAGTTATTTGGAAACCTCAACTTGAAGATTTGATACATGCTTAGGCCTAAATACAGTATTCATTTGTAGGATTTATATTTATCTTTCACTAAAAAACTATATACAAGTGCCTACAATAACTTAACTCCCAAGATCTCATCATTCATTCGCATGCGCATCGTTATAATAGTGGATCTGTGACTTGGTCAGCGTGTCACGTCTCTCCACCAACAACGAGGGCAATGTCGGACAAGGAAAACAAAGGAGAGGAAGGAAATACGTAGGTAGCCTTACAGTCTGATCCGAGCACCCACTAGGAGTCTGGTATCCGTACGCGCCGGTGTTAATGAACAGCGCCTGATCCTTGCACACGAGCCAAGCAGCCAGATTCTGACGCTGGATATCGGGAACGCTCCACGTAAGGGCGTCGCCCTGGAATGCGAAAGTGCCGAACGTGTTCTCCGTCGTGTTGAACGAGGTCGCCAGCGTCCGCGGCGGGCTGGCTAGGTCCGCCGGCTTCTCGACGTGCAGGTAGAGCGGCGCGCCGCCCTCACCCGTGTTGGCAACGAGCTGCCCGTCCTTGACGTTGTACTGCCCTGCTGTCTTATAACTCTCGAGAATGGCCGTGCCTGGGGCGTTTGCAGGGTTCGTCTGGAGATACTTGTGGAAGTTGGGCGAAGCAACGGCGCGGATCCAGTACCAGCCTGACTGTAGCGTGGTGCCCGGCCCTGAAGATTGGCGAGGAACTATAGGGCTGGCTGAGGCGAGAGTCGCCAGGAGCGCGGCTGCGAAGGGCTGGACTAACATATTGAATTCTTTTGTCTTCGGGCTCAACACGTTTCGACAACAAGTACGATCGCGTAGGGGAGGGATCTGTAGTCAAAGGGAAAGACAGGGATATGGAGTTACATTGCCGGAGTATTGGGCGTGGGTGATATTTATTTTGCGCGGCTCGTGGATTACTCTAAATTTATCAGGAGCACGCCAGAGGTTCCCGGTGGATGTAGGCTGAGAAGTGCGTATATGATCTCCGTATTACCTTGTCAGGCAAGATAAACGTAGGCTAACGTTAAGAGGTGATCGTGGAGGATTTAGCCTAAGCGTAGATTCGGTAGATTCGCCATACTTTAGGTAGGAGACCACCGGGGAAGAAGGTCTAGATCAATTGGCACGGAATATCCAAATGATATCGTGCTCAAGTTGGTATCAATCCGAATCCCTTTTCCAATCTCGACGCCGCGGCTAGTGCCGCCTTTGATGACATCGATCTCGATACCATCATTAATTCTGCCGGAGTTGACAACACCGTCGCCGCCAACCTCGGGGATCTCAATGATACTAATCCCGCCCGACCTCGATACTACCGGCATCAGACAGTTATGCCGCCGAGTGAGCAGAACTTATCAAACAACCCGGCGACCATCGCTTGCGGGACCTAGCTGATTATAGTCGTAGACGAATCTGAACTGCGGGCACTCGAGCCAATTTGAAGCCCTCTTCTCCGGATGTTCAGACGTAAGTCCAGCCTATTAGCTTCAATGCGTAAATCTACCTTAAGATTTTGACACTTGAAGACATGTGTATGAGGACACTCTCCGAGGTGCTCGAGTAATTCGATTTGTTACGTGCCGTGAAAGTTGAGCGGCTTCAGCTTGGGGCCATCGCCCACTGGCGGCGGCACCAGATCGGCCTCAGATTCAGGCAAGTCTGGATACATGATGAGGTAGAGATGGTTCATAATCACTCTGTGGATGACGAAGATAAAAGCGAAAGAGAAGAACTTCCAAGAAGTTTGCATCTAGACAGAGGCATAGGTGGAAAAAGTGTCGTGAGGAAAGAAGCCGTCATAGGACAGCTCTACTCAATGTCTACTGGTCATCAAATAAGTGGGGGCGGGTTCATTGTTTTACAGCATCAAAAAGTTGGACAGGATTTCTCCGTCTGCATGAACTTTGGAGTTCCTCCTATACGAAATATGCGAAGCTCACTTCACATTTTCCATATGAGAAATGTAAACCCTTCAAGGGCACCAGAAGTTCTTGCTCTTAGGAGACGTTCAATTGCTGCTAAGCAGATAATCGATTGGTTTCCCATTCGTGGCGTGCCCAGAGCGCAACTATCAACCAAGCGTAAAGTCATACGGACACACCAAATTGAGATGAAACGTAGTGCATCGTCGATATCTAAGGCCGCCCCAAGAACCAAGAAGCCTCGGCCTGAAGTGCCAGAATACCACCTAACTCCTTCGATACGAGATGAATCAGGAGAGATTATATGGCCGGCTCCTAGGGCGCAGATTGAGCGCGCTCGCAATCTCATTCTAGAGTGGCATGTCTTATGATGCGCATTGAATTTGATTACCGAGATATTAAACTAATAGTCGCAATGCAGTGCCTCTGCAGGGAAGAAGACCTTAATTGTCCCTGACAAGGATGCCGATGGATTAACCTCAGGAACCATATTGCAGAAGACCCTCGTGGTGCTCGGGTTGAAGCCTGAGCTGATATCGGCACATTTACTTCAGAAAGGGAGTAATATCCACGAAGAGGGCGAGCGTGCAGCCATGGCTGCCCATAAGCCTGAGTACATCTTCGTTTTAGATCAAGGATCGCGCAAGGGACCTCCAGTAATTGACGACCCTCACAAAGCCTTGATAATCGACCACCACTGGGCATTAGAAGATGACTTCCCTGAAGGTTCAGATCACGTCACGGCCTGCAACTCTCCACCAGTAGCTACGAGCTCACTGCTTACTTATCACATATGCAGTTCATTGCATGAGAAGGTCCACGAGAGCTGCGATTGGTTATGCGTCATGGGCACGCATGGTGACCTAGGAAATAATCTGAAGTGGGAGCCGCCGTTCCCGGATATGAAAGCGACTTTTAAAAAATACACCAAGAAGGCCGTAAACGATGCCGTATCGCTTATTAACGCTCCACGTCGAACTGCGACATACGATGTTCCCGCTGCGTGGGCTGCTCTAACAGCTGCTAGATCTCCCTCAGACCTGCTCAAAAACAGCAGTCTCCTTGCAGCCAGGGCTGAAGTGAATGCCGAGGTAGAGCGATGCACCCACACGGCCCCTAAGTTCTCGGGCGATGCCAAGATTGCCGTATTCCGCATCAATTCGGCTGCGCAAATCCACCCCGTGATAGCGACGCGATGGGCGGGACATCTGCAGTCGCCGAAGTTAGAAGTGATCCTAGTAGCCAACGAGGGCTATCTCCCCGGCGTGGTCAACTTCTCCTGTCGGGTTCCCCGGAGCGCACGAGCGAGGGACCCACCAGTAAACATCATCGAAGTATTAAAAGGGATTGCCGCGAAGGCGCCGAACCCGACTCTAAGGGAAAGACTAGGCGAATCTTTCGCGAGAGGACACAAGGAAGCCAGTGGAGGAATTGTTCCGAAGGCGGAGTTTGAGGAATTTATGGATATTCTGGAGATTGGGAAGAAGCCTGAAGGTAGCGGCAGCCCAAAGAAAGCCAAGAAGGCGGCGTCAAAACAGTCAAATACATTGATGAATTATTTCGGCAAGCAGGCCGCTTGAAAGTCAGGTCAGGTCAGGGTTCTCGTTGCCGCGAAAGCAAAATGGATGTTATATTAAAATAGAAACGGGATATTTTAGAAATTAGCTAACGTTAGCATATCATGAGGGTATTCGGACGATTTGTATTTTCAAAAGGGGTTCGCTCGATCTTCTGGTTGCATGGGAGGGACTTAAGGAGAGCGTTAATAGATCTTTGGACACCCAAGGCCATCGGCAAGCTGAAAATTCAATCTCACTTTCCCAATATCGAACCGGGACTTTCTAACGACTTTGCGTGTAAAATGCATGTATACCTACCTACCTACATACCCACCTAGACTTTTCTATGTTAGAGGTATGTAGTTAGCAGTTCGTGCAACAACGGGTCGGATAAGTTGATCTTATGAGAAGATGTAATTGAAATCTATCACATTATGTCGCAAAATTCGATATCATGGCCACCCCTCGCTTCACATCAGCGCACATATTTCTCCCACAAGCTGTCCCACCCCAAACCTCTTCCTAACGATTTAAGCCTATGTCGCCAACCGCCATCTCAAGGGGGTAGGTTCAGCACGAGTCAACTCACAGTTTTCCCGCCGCTTTCAGCCCCCGCTCTCCGTCCACGAGGACGCACCAGCCTCCGTGGCCGTTGCCGCCGTCGCCCGCGACTACGGCGCCCTGGTACCCGCCGTCTTCGCCATCGCCGCGCGCGAACTTGAGGACCGCCTCGTCCCAGGTGCCGGGCTGCAGCCACACGGCCGGGATGCCGAGCTTCTTGGCCTCTTTGAGGACGTTGAGGGTCACGGGCGCGGGCGTGATGACCGACAGCGAGGTGTGCTCCGGGTCCGGCAGGTCCGCGAGAGACTTGATGGTGGGGTGCACACCGAAGGGCGTCTCAATTGTAGCGCTTGCCGGGTTGATGGGCGTTACGGGCAGCGAGTGCGCGTGGTACCAGGTGAAGACTTGGGGATGGGGGATGTGTGTTAGCTATTTTCACGAATAATGGGCATTTGATACTTTGATGTTTTATGTTGTATTCGAGATGCATGAACCGACCGCTTGGAATGGGCATTCGTTGGCCCGCTTGCAGCCGAGAGAGATCAGGGGACTAGAGATGGACGAATAGGTAGGGCCAAGCAGGGGGGGGACCTTACCCTTATGGCCGAATTTGGCGGGGTTCGTGCTCGCGCCGACCACGGCGAATTGAGGAGAGTTGAAGAAAGCTCTCACGGTAGCTTCGGTAGTCATCTTGAGTCAATAGTAGGTGAATAATAAAAATAATAGGAACAATAGGACTAGAAATGGTGGTCTGATGTGGTATGTTTGGTGGAAGAACTTTGATGAGAGGGAGAGAGTTTATTTGCCGCTGTTAAATGCGAGCGACCTGCCCTACTAGATCCAGCTGAGTAATGTTTGGTTGAGTCGTTGAGATGTAGATGAAAAAAGAGTGTTCTAATTCCCTTAAGAGGTCGAGTTCCGAGACTTTACACCATGTCTTGGCACCACCAACGCCGATCGATTGCGTCTTCAGTTCCGGTGTCACATAAGGGTACATCCTGATAGCCGCAGCTGAGTAAACTTCTATCTCGCCTTGACTCCCACCCCTGACGTCCCAGGTACACTATCTTAGTCTATAACACCAACAGAGAATCCCATGTTAAGGCATATCAAGGTCCAGAGCTCAACTTACTCTCGTTAGTTGAGTCACACACAATATGGCGACATTCGCGTCAGTTGCAACCTTCCTTTTTAGAGACATCTCGTTAACAAAAATACAGCCGACCAACGTTTTCAGCCAAAGCCTACGCGGCTTTTCGACCGACTTACCCACCAGGGTTGTTCCGCACCGTCCTGAACTACCATCAGCTACCCGCATTCAGCGGTACTTTGCTGGATCTCGGATGTGGTCATGGCCTTATTGCCCGTTATCTCAGACCGCATTTCAAATCAGTTATTGCTATCGACCCGTCAGCAGGGATGATAGCGCAGGCGCAGCAAACTACGACAGATCCCGATATTACGTTCCGCCAGGGCAGCGCAGAGGACTTGAGCTTCTTATCTGATGGATCTGTGGACATGGCCGTTGCGGGCCAAGCCGCGCATTGGTTTGACTACAGCAAGGTCTGGCCCAACCTGGCTCGCGTAGTGCGCTCCGGCGGAACTGTTGCTTTCTGGGGATACAAGGATAACGTGCTGCTCGGGGCCGAGCGGGCCACCGAGATCATGGAGCATTTTGTCTACGGATTTGGCGAAGTTGCGCCGGGGGTGGAGGGCATGGGTCCGTATTGGCAGCAACCTGGACGGAATATCCTACGTGATCTCCTACGTAGCGTGCGGCCCCCGGAAGCGGACTGGACAGACGTGAAAAGATTGGAACACGAGCCCGGTGAAGACGGGACAGAGGAAACCTGCTGGCTGCGGATGAAGATGAAGCTAGGTGAGGTTGAGGGGTATTTGAAGACGTTCAGCTGCTACGTTGCGTGGAAAGATGCCCACCCCGATGCCAAGAGTAGAGCAGATGGTGGAGATGGAGATATACTTGATATCATGTGGGATCGCATGATTGATGCGGTGCCAGAATGGAAGGCCATGGGAGAACAATGGCGAGAGGCTGAGGTTGTCAATGATTGGGGGACTTATATCTTGATGGCAAGACGTCGGTGATACTATATGAAGAGAAGACATCACGGCTAGAGACAACCTTCATATTTGGGTATGCTGCCTGCTCCTACTTGCATTGTGACGAATTCAAGTTGTTCATAAAAGGTGTAATAAAAAGGTAAGCTTCAAAGTTTATTGAGTATTTCGTACGATCTGTATTGGTTGAATGTTTCGGCGGTGTGTTATTGGCCCCCTAGCCCCGCCTTAAATCGACCCAAATAAAACAAGAAATGCAAGTGCTTGATTGAACCAGCGGACGTCGTTGCCCCGTCAATGCCAACAGCCCAACCGTATCCACAGCACGCATGGACTACGCTAGCTAGGGGCACTTCAATTTCACCGTTTCAGTTCCATATCAACTTTCTTATTACTTCTGTTGTTCTCACACCTCCAGAAAACATCATCACAGACGTTGACTCTTCTTCTTGGACTCCTTGAACCCAATTCACATTGATTTTTTGCGCAGACCAATACTTCAAAATGGTGAGTTGTTCCTGTCTCTTCGTTTCCCCTACACTTGTTAGAGGTAAACATACCACTCAATCCGGTACCCCTCGTAACCCCCCCTAAATCCTAGTTTAGCGTGGGTGTTACGCGATCGGGAACAGCCAGTCAGCATCCTTTCGCAGTAATTGCGACAGTGATTTTTGCACTGGCAACGGTCAATGATGGCGCATTTAGGGGCTGCCATCGGTGTTCCTTTTGTTACCTTCCCCGAGTCGTTCCAATCCCTCGGAAACAAAGCGAAAACAGAAAACTTCATCAAAAAAGAACGAACCAACAACTTCGGCCGCGCATTTGATCGCCCTGCCTTTTTACCACCTTTTAATTGCTCCATCTCCGCATACTTCCACTCCGAAAACATAGAATTGCGATAATTCGTCAATATGGCCGCTAACGATGCCCAGGCTTCGACCAACTACAAGGAGGCTTTCTCTTTATTCGACAAGCGAGGCAATGGCCGCGTTGCCCTCGAAAGTCTTGGTGATCTCCTGCGCGCCTGTGGTCAAAACCCTACCCTAGCCGAGATCAGAGATTTGGAGCGAAATGTCGGCGGCGACTGTGAGTACCCCTATTATTTACTCAACTAGTTCCAACATCAGCATCCATTTCCGTGTGCAATTCTCCGATACTCCCTGGGGGAAAATACGCTACAAGACAATATCATAAGCCATTGATGGGTAATTTGCTAATATGATTGTGATATTTTAGTCGACTTCGAGACTTTCTCGAAAATCCTCAACCGACCAGGCGGCTTCCGCGACCCCGGCGAGCCTGACGAGTACTGCCGTGGCTTCCAAGTCTTCGATAAGGACATGACGGGATTTATTGGTGTAGGACAACTGAAGTATATTCTGACAAATCTTGGCGAGAAGATGACAGATGAGGAGGTGGATGAGCTGCTCAAAGCTGTCGACACCAGTTCTGGCCAAGTCAACTACACCGGTGAGCAGATGCTTCACGAGAATTCGTCCCAAACAAGAGGAAGAAAGGGAGTGACTAATGTTGTGCAGATCTTGTCCGAACCATCCTAGCCAATTAAGACGTTTCACTCTATTGATGGAAATTGGAGTTTAGAGGCGTAGAAATCGTTACGTGCACCCGCAACACCTGAGTGGGAAGGGCATCAACGCATACATATCACATCGCATGGCACGGCTGGGAGATGACATGGCGTTTGTTCATTGACGGAATTGAGTGAAATTGGGTCGGCCTATTTAGTACGGTCTTTTATGACTATTGCAGTCATAGGCCATAGTTATGGAAATACAATGGTCAAGCTGATATGGGTATTTGCAGCCTATTGCTATTCGTGCTTGAACTGATTTTGTCTCCTGAATTCACAAGCTGATTTGTCTTCGAGTTCTCAGCTGCGAGCAAGTGAATGGTACCGTAAGGTAGGATTTATCAAATGCAGGCTCTATCTAGAGGTACCTTATAGGGTTTTGGAACAAGTATATTTGCCGTTTTTTCTCTGCTTAGATCCGTCAGTAGATACTTTTTAATAGAGGGAACTCAGGTACCCTCATAGACATCCTTCCCCCACACTTATGGATATAGAAGTGGGGCGAGAGGGGCGAGCTGCAGGCATCTTGGCTTCGTCACGATCAGCATCCTTAGCATCCTCACAGCTCCATATAGGGCATACGGTACAACTTCGAGACACATCAATCAGGCTATTCGAATTGTTTTCCAAGTCCCAAAGGTGGGTAGCCGCAGAGTCACCTGCATCTAGACAACCTAATCAGATTCGAGTTTTTGAAACGCCCACCTGCATTAGATTGCTAAGCTGCCTTGCCTGTCTGTATACCGCCTTACGCCTGCTTGCCTAATCCAATCCATTCAATTCATCCAATACATTAGGTACTTCCAATAAATCCAAAACCCCGCTGTTGCCCGCCTTGTGTATTTGCTTCCTTGCAGCTCTTTCCGCCCCGTTGGACTCCCGTGGACTCCCGAGGACCCCTCGAGTCGAGGCCACATTGTAATACTGGCGAACACAAAGACGGTTCCTCCTACAAGAAATCGTCCTCGACCCCTCCTCTTCCTTATAACTTCCCTTCTTGTCCTTCTCTTCTCCATTGCCTTCAATCTGGCTATCCCGCGAGCCCTCCCCCGCCTTACTTCAGTTCTTAATCACATACGTCCGAAACCTTCTCCTTCAACAACTCTCCTCTCTTTCAACCGGTCACCTACTCCCACTCGATCCATCGTATCTGCCAATATGGCTCCCGACAAGTACAAGAACCCTCCACAGGCCCCACCAACCTTCACGGGTACGAAGGAGTCTATTGTCAAGGACGCCAAGTCTATATGCGATACCACACGATCTCTGTTGGATAACCTCGTTGCAAATGTGCCTGCTGATAAGGCCAGTTTTGCCTCTGTCCTGGCACCAATTGCAGAAGACGAGGATCAAGCCCAACTGAATACCCGTATTCTCGGCTTCTACCAGTACGTTTCCGCCGACACCGATTTACGCAACGCCTCCACCGAAGCCGAGAAGATCATGGACGAATTCTCCATTGAGTGCAACATGCGAGAGGACGTATTCAGACTGGTCGATGCTGCCTTTGGGTCCCAGAAGAGCAAGGAGCCTGATCTTGATGCTGAGAGCTTGCGGTTACTTGAGAAAGAACGTAAAAGCTATATCAGGAATGGGCTAGGTCTCCCCCAGGGCCCTCAACGAGACCGCTTCAAAGAGATCAAGAAGCGCCTTAGCCAGATCTCAATCGAGTTTCAGAAAAACCTCAATGAGGAGAATGGGGGCCTTTGGTTCACAAAGGAGGAATTGGATGGAGTCCCAGGCGATGTGGTTGATGGCCTAGAAAAGGGTACTGGGGAGAACGAAGGGAAGCTTAAACTTAGCTTTAAGTATCCTGACCTCTTCCCTACGCTCAAGTTCGCCAAGAACCCAGAGACGAGGAAGAAGGTATTCATTGCAAATGAGAACAAGGTACGTCATGGTCTCCTATACTCTGCTTATGCTTCATCGGGGCACGTTGGTAGACAGGCTCAACTAATGAGATTCAACAGGTCAACCAAAACGCCCCTCTCTTTAAAGAAGCTATCCTACTACGCGACGAGGCCGCTAGACTCTTGGGTTATCCTAACCATGCTGCTTTCCGTATAGAAGATAAGATGGCTAAGGATCCTGCCGTGGTTAACTCTTTTCTGTCTGATCTTCGAACACGTCTTGCACCAGGTGGAGAGAAAGAGAAGGATCGTCTACTCGCGTTGAAGAAGAAGGATGAAGAGTCTCGTGGATTGAAGCCAGACGGAAATTACTACCTTTGGGACCATCGCTTCTATGACCGAATGATGGTGGAGCAGGAGTACAACATCGATGAGACCAAAATTGCCGAATATTTCCCATTGCAAAGCACCGTTCGGGGGATGCTACACATCTTCGAAGAATTATTTGGCTTGGTCTTTGTGGAATTGGACACTAGTGAACGAAAAAGATTGTCTCCGACTGGCAAAGCCGAAGATATTGTTTGGCATGAAGATGTCATCGTCTTCTCTGTCTGGGATGACAGCTCTGAAGGTGATGGCTTCGTCGGCTATCTCTATCTCGACTTGCACCCGCGGCAAGGCAAATACGGCCATGCCGCTAACTTCAACCTGCAACCTGGCTTCCTGAAGAAAGATGGCACACGCAGGTATCCTGCCACGGCATTGGTCTGCAACTTCTCTAAGCCTACGGAGACGAAACCCTCTCTACTCAAGCATGACGAGGTAGTTACTCTGTTCCACGAGCTGGGACATGGAATTCACGACCTGGCAGGCCGAACCAAGTACAGCAGATTTCACGGGACATCGACAGTTAGAGATTTCGTTGAAGCTCCAAGTCAGATGCTCGAGAACTGGTGCTGGACGCCTAGTCAGCTGAAGGCCCTATCGAATCATTATAAGACTGGCGAGAAGATCCCAGATGAATTGATCGAGAAACAGATCTCAACAAAACATGTCAATGACGCCCTATTCAATCTTAGGCAACTGCATTTTGGCATCTTTGATATGACGGTGCACTCGCCAGAGACCCACGAAGAGCTGGAGAAACTAGACCCTAGTGCGTTATACAACGATCTCCGGACCCAGATTGCTGGCCTTAAGGGCCCCGAAGCTTTAGGTGAACCAAGGTATGTTTCTGACGTTACATATAACTCAATAGATGTTTCACGTATTAACACAAGTGATAACAGCACCTGGGGCAATGGCCAAGCAACCTTCGGTCATCTCATAGGAGGTTATGACGCGGGCTACTACGGCTATCTATCTTCAGAGGTTTACAGCACGGACATGTTCTACTCGGTCTTCAAGAAAGACCCAATGAACGGAAAGGAAGGTCGCAGGTACCGCCACACCGTTCTCGAGCGTGGTGGTAGTCAAGACGAGATGGTTACGCTTGAGCAGTTCTTAGGCAGAAAGCCTAGTAGTGATGCTTTCTATGCGGAGCTGGGTCTTACTGCTGTTGCACTTACCTCTGCCGTGTAGAGAAGGATTCCGTCCAACGATAGAGAAAGTGGTCTTTGGACTCTTATAATAAGATCCTATGGGCGACTTACACGTGAGTATTGTCACCCACTTATTATACTAGTAGATCCGCCATTTTGTTGTTAAATCATAGAGATACTCGATCCATTGTAGAGCTAATGGCATCACCGGCGGAATATCAATGCCTATCTCTACTACATATTTGCGAACAAAAATGCATAACAACAACAATATGAAAAATAGAATTCCAGACGCATATTATCTACAGTAACTTGACATGTTTCTTGGTGCTGTCGATGGTGATTTTGCCATACAAAATTCTTAGTAGTGCCATGATCTGCTCCAGCTACAGCCACTAATTTTGAATTGGTTGTTAATAGATGAGCGGATTTTAGAGTCTTCTTACTCTATGAAGCCAGTAGGTGAGCATATTCGGTATTGAGAAGGCGCTGAGAGTGTGCTTAGCGGCTTCTAAGGATGTGCAGAATGCCGTACAACACTGCTAACGTAGCCCCTTAAACCCCCATGGACGGCACAACAAGGTACCTACCTGCTATATTGTAAAATCTAAATAGATAAGGGAAAAGGAATAAAAAATGTTAGGCATATATGTGATTCCGAGTTAATAACAATATGCGTACCTAGATGATAACCCAAGCATTCGGTTAACATAAGGAATAACACCTATTGAGTCTACTGTCAGAAGTCTTATTCTCAACACAAGCCGCTAAAGAACACTCCAATAGAAATTATACAAGCACGAAGACAAATAGGCCCAAGCATATTTTGAATAGCAAGGATTCTATTAGAGAACTATATCCAAAATGAATGTCTTCCAGTCCCTTTAACCCACTTCTATTCAAACTCCTATATCACTAGGTAACCTCCTCATTTCTCCATCCCATATTTACTGAAGCCACACTAAGGTAGGTACCTAGGTAGCTTAGTTGGTGCGGCCAAGAAGACGGTTGGCGACGTCAGAGACGTAGGAGGCGGTAGCGCCGCGGCCGTCGGACAGGTCGTTGGGGTTGACGGAGCCGGAGTTGTACTCGCGCAGAGCCTTGTAGATGCACTCGGCGCTGTCGTTGTTGCCCTGGTCCTTCAGGTTCTGCTTGAAGTGGTTGGTTCCGGCGCGGACCATGGACGTGATCTGGTCCTGGGAGAGTCCGTGCTTGCCCGGGAACCCGGGGCTGCCGTCGCACTGCATGAGGCCGGCCGTGGAGTGGCCGTCGTTGTTGTAGGTCGTCTGGACACCGACGTTGCCGGTGCTTTCTTGCATGATGATGGCGAAGATGACGCTGGTATCTTGTTAGTCTGGTTTTTCCTTTTTTTGGTTATGTCTAAGGTTATCAAGCTTACCGCTCCTCGACACCGATCTTGGCACACTCGTTGACGGCGTTCCAGATGCGGCCAATGTCCTCACCAGTGTCGCCAGTGGCGGCCATGGCAGCCTTGTTGGCGTTGAAAATCTCCTCAAACGACTTCCATTGGTTCTTGCCGGGGAAGTTGGAGGCGGGGCCGGAGTAGTGAGTGAAACCCATTGTGTCTAATTCGTAAGCGTGTCTTAAAAGAGGCTTTAGGAAGTGTTTTAGTAGTGTTGTTGAAGCTTGGTGATGATTGTGTATGCTGTGAGTGATGATCTGTTTGGCTCTGGTGGTTGCAGAGCTGCCCATTTATACAAAAATTTCGACGCCGTATTTGTTTCACTCATCGTTGCTCGTGACCCGTCATTGTTAGTTCTTCGAAGGTCCTCCATGAAGGTACCTAGGTAGGTAGTCATCAAGGATATTCCTTACGGTGAGAACTAACCCCAATATCAGTGTGATACGAAGATGCGTGACTGCATCTCGTGGTCCACGGCGGTGAGTTGATATCGCCACATGTTGTCTAGGTCCTCGCCTGTTTTTCTCTTCTCGGCTTCTGATAGTGGCTCAGGCCAACAACCGTGGCGGCTCGGGGCCGTAATTCCCTTAGGCAGCCAACAATCATAGCGACCTTAGGTAACCAACAATCACAGTGACCGCAAGATAGAGTTATTTCTGGAAGCGGCTCTGCCATTGGTGGCTTACTGTTCACGTCTCGAATTAAGTCGGCATATCCCAAGAAATTGGCCTCAATATTGCTGACGAGCGAGGCATTTGAGGCCATATGATCTATCATTCTCAGCTTTTACAGCTTCGCCTTACCAGAATCGGGTCGCATCTTACCAAGACTTTTCAATATCTTACGTAGTTTGAAAAGTCGAATACCACCTTTAGGTCAGAAATTAGGTCATCTATGAGGCTCATTGGATAGCCTATTAATACCTACTTGGGGCTTCTATGCGATAAATTCAATCTTATGTGAGCTGAGCTAGTAAGTACGGCATATCGGCTCTGCTAAGGCTGTATGTGATTGAATTTCTCAGATATAATATAGTGTGTCTTGATTATCTCTAAGTTCTAGGCTTTCTAATGCATGAACTAGTGCAAGGTGTGTTGAACAAGAGCGTCTACATAATGCCTTGTGGTATTCTACCCCAAACTAAGGTGAGCATCTAGCAACCACTCAAAAAGCTTGTATGCGAGTCATCACCCTCAGACGTCATTTCGCCCTATGGCGCTACGGCAGAGTGAGAGCCAGCTAGG
The DNA here is from genome assembly GCA_022432515.1 of Hypoxylon sp. NC0597. NCBI lineage: Eukaryota > Fungi > Ascomycota > Sordariomycetes > Xylariales > Hypoxylaceae > Hypoxylon > Hypoxylon sp. NC0597. The sequence goes on along the minus strand of JAJKLA010000069.1, from coordinate 29,312 downwards.
ATTCAGGGGTCCAGAAAAGAGCCTGCAGTGAGACGACATCTCACGCTAAGTCAGCTGCTCACCCATAAGAGGGTGTAAGCAGCGATCCTGAGTCTTATTTGTGTAATATGTCGGTACAACGGAGCTTGATTCAACCACTTTCCTAATGGAGGGCACCCCCAGGTTGTCGAGATCTGTACCTGCATGCCGGTTGGTTGCGGAGAAGCGAGCGTTCGACTTCACTGGCGCGTAAATCTCACCGAGACGCTGACGACCGCTGCTTACGCACGTAGCTGCCGACTTGCCTCCCGTAGTTCCAGATTAATGAACAAGTCCTATAGTCTACCTAGGCTGCCTCTGTATTGATGATATGTCTTAGGTAAGCCTTGGGGGCTGGGGATTTAGATAATCAAGGTCCTATTCATATATATCTGACCTCCAATATTACTAACATCCATGTTCTTCGACCCCTTTCAGTAATGGATAGGTTGCGTTGTTTTTTGTATTATGCATAGTATATAATATGTCATTGCCCATAAAACCGCTCGCATAAGCTCTAAGCTGAGACCGCATTATGTCTTCTGCAGGTTTTGAATGCAAAGAGTATGGAATACCTACCTCCATATGCAAAAAGGCGGGCTTTAGGAGGGTTCGAGAAAAGTGTCTCGATGTGTACACATATGACATGTTTCTGGCTTCACTGCGCAGGAACTCTAGGCATTCTTATGGATCCTACATCGGGATCTTGTGCCTTGAATATTGTACGGCGTATTCATGTGACGCGGAATGACAATCTCTCATTTGGGGCCGAATTGGTATGGGGCCAAATCGTGATATTGTAGACAATGGTGCTCTGTCAGCTCAGCTCTTTCGTAAAACAGCCTTACTTTATCTGTTCATCTAAGTGGATTGGCTTCACCGCTGCTGGGTTTTCACCGACCACTACCTGCGTGGTCTTTGACCAGGGTTGCTTAACAATCATTGGACGCTTACTCATGCATATGGTCTAAGAGCTAGTAACCTATCGTCTGCTTCTTGTCAACCTTAGCATTTGTAGGACTTAATAATTGTCTACATAGCGGAAATATATGTATGTGCTCGTGCAGTACTGGATTGGGTGATAATGAGAAATATGAGAGAATGGAAGATGATGTGTAGACTAAAAATATGTAGGGCTGGAAATTGTATCGTGGCTGTTAATTTCGGTTGTGGCTGATAAGAAGGGCTATGTGGAGTACAAGGGTACAAATGTATCCACTATTGCGGCGGTAGAGCGGACAGCTGGTGGGCGCTAATGGTGGGTCCCTGGTGGAAAGTAAACAGAACGCGGTCAAGCGGCCAATTAACTTCGGCGACATTCAAACATCCACCATTCACTCTGCCCTGCAACCAAATCACTTCTTGCAATAATAGCTTGACTGCCCTAAAATCAATACTCAAGCAATTACATGCGCTTGTACTCTCGTCTACTGCAATTACATGTACTTTTCTCTCAATTTATTCTTGCTGTGCATGTGAAAACCGTCTGACCCCTCCTGACCTCGAATCCCCCATTCGCGACGCGCAAACAGATACCCGCAGACGTGCGCCGACCCTCAAACATCGCGTCGAACAATCGAGTCCATCTATCGATCCGATCTTGCATGGTTTCGTCTTAAACCATGGAGGCAGACGAGATTTCAGACCAATATTTCACCTACGATGGCAGGTTGGCTTCGTTCAAGACTGCGCAACCAGTCGCGCGTCGACCATCCAATGCCAAAGGCAAGGCCCCGAAAGCAATTGCTTGGCCTCACAAGCACCTAGATCCAGTTCAGGTAAATGACTGCATGAACATGTACATCCTCTCTCTCGCCGCTTCAGTGCTGATGATTGTGCCTTTGGTAGTTTGCTCAAGCCGGATTCTTCTTCGAACCCACTGCCAATGCACCAGACAACACAGTGTGCTTCCTCTGTCTCAAGGCGCTCGCGGGATGGGAAGAGAACGATAGTCCCGTGGAAGAGCACCTGCGGCTGTCCCCACACTGCGGTTGGGCTATCGTAGCGGCTATTGATGCCGGTCTGGGAGATTACGCCTTGGATGATCCTAATGGCCCTGAGATGACTGAAGCGCGGAAAGCCACGTTCGGAGGACGGTGGCCGCATGATGGAAAGAGAGGGTGGAAATGCAAGACTAAGCAGGTATGGACCCAACCCCTACTCTTTTCCAGCGAATCATGCTAAATCATGGTAGCTTGTGGAGGCGGGTTGGAAGTATACTCCGACCGCTGAGTCAGATGACATGGCGACCTGCACTTACTGTTCTCTTGCTCTTGACGGCTGGGAACCAAAGGACAATCCATAGTAAGCAACATGTCCATCATTTCTTCTAACTTCCACTGACATGTTGTAACAGTGATGAGCATTATAAGCGATCTCCGCATTGCCAGTTCTTCGGATTATTAGACCAGTACAAGAAAGCACCAGGCAAAAAGAAGGGAAGAGGCAAGGGTGCTAGAGCCTCCCAGTCATCCCGACTTTCTGCCCAGTCCGTTGCTACAACGGTTGCATCGGACGTAACATCATTACTTGAACACCCCGTAGACCATGAGGATAGCATCATGACTACTACATCCGTTATGACCCAAGGTGGCACGAAGCGTAGTAGGGCGAAAAAAGGCACAACTGCAAAGGGCAAGAAGACTCGAGCTAAAAAAGAGGAACCCATTGAGGTGCTCGAGGATGAACCCGAGGTGCAAGAAGAAGTTCAAGAAGAAGCGCCACCTCCACCTCCGCCGAAGGCTACTCGAGGACGCAAGCGGGGGAGTGACACACTTGAGGACTCAGCATTGACAGCAGCAGAAGCCCCTGCGCCCAAGAAGCGTGCTACCCGGTCACGTAAAACTAATACTACCGATGCGTCTGTCGTTGAACAAGAGCTCGACCATGAAATGCCCGACGTAGATGCTGTACCAAAGTCGAAGGCGAAAAGCAAGAAGAGCAGATCAACTGCCACTCGCAATACAAGAAAAGTTTCGACAGCATCAACTGTGTCAATCACTTCTTACCAAGAAGATGCCGCTCACATGTTGGATGATGAAGAACTTGACAGACAATTACAGGCTGACCTTGACCGACCGTTATCTGATGATGAGAACATTGCGGCCGACTCAGACTCAGACCGAAAGAAAGCTCCAGCCAAGCCAAAGGGCAAGAAGGCTGCGACAAAGAAGGGAGTTGTTGTAGATCAAGAGGATGAACTTGACGATCATGCTATGTTCGACCCTGAGCCCCCCCGGATTGACGAAGCTGCCATCGATGCTGAGTTGAAAGCACTAGAGGCAGAGGTGGAAGTCAACCAACCGGAAATCCAGGTCCCTAAGAAGGGTAGAAAAGGTGGCACTAGGAAAGCCTCCAAGCAGGCGACAAAGAAAGCTAAAGAGCCTGAGCCTGTTCCTGAGCCTGCAGAGCCAGAACCTGAGGTTCAACCGCCACAACCAGACACCGAGGAAGAAAATGTCGATGAGCTCGCTGAGGGCCATGACGTGAGCATTGCTAGCAATGCGACTGCAGTCCGGACCAGCCTATCGTCGAATGCCGCTCCTAAGAAGCGCGGCCGACCTAGTAAAAAGGTTATCCCAAGAAGTTCGGACACAATACCTGATGAGCTTGCCGCTCCCAAGTCCAGCGTCGAGACTTCATCTCAGACTGGACACGTTGATCCTGGTGATTTCGCGGAGGAGATGCATGCTGTCAAATCGAAGAACCCCTCTCGGGCTACAGTCATATCTTCCCCCTCGACAAACAAACCGCTACCTCCGCCTCCGGCAGAGCCAGATATGCCTCAGGCCCCAACTACGCCCAAGGCTGTGATATCCCCAGCTCCAGCCGCAAAGCAGGCGGCAGTGTCACCATCTCAGTCGCCGCAGTCATCCAATGCCGAGAACGAGCCGCCATCTTCGAAGCCGTCGACCACTGCGAACAGCAACCGAGTGGCCTTGGCTCCAGTTGCCGTCACGCCTGTACAAACATCGCCCTCGAAACGCAATGTCCTGGCCGGTCTGAAGACCACGGCCCCTTGGACCGCCGTTGACGTTGAGGTGATCTTTGAGGACCTAGAAAAGGAGAACACACTCAGTTCGGCTAAGTTCCTTAAGAGCGGCGCAGACCTTACCAGCCCCGAGAAGCGGATGACAGTTGAGGAGTGGATCTACCATAACGCCGAAGAGGCCCAGCAGAAGCTTAAGCATGAATGTGAAGCTATGGTTTCGGCCTTCGAGAGAGAAGGAGCGAGAGCTATGCACGCATTGGAAGGCCTCATTGTGGATTAGGCTGAGTAGTAGCCATGCTGTTATTACTCTGGCGTAGAGAAGAAAATGGAGAAAGGTTCAGAAACTTTTTAGGGGGTTGATGAAGTTTCGACTCGGGTTTGGCTCCTCGCACACCTGATATTGCAGGAAAGGGGGGAGAAAACGCATAGAGAGAAGGATGCGCATGTTCCCATCGTGCTATGTGCAAAAATATCCACTTCCAATGCGAGGCAAGATTCTCATCTCGTGACTCTATTGCTATGGCACAAGATCGGGTAACACTGGAGGATTTAATGGAGCTGCACGCAGTTCTAGGATAAATGTTACGATGGTCACGTTGGCGTTGGTGGTTTGATTCAGGACAGGCAGGGAAACTGAAAATGGAACCGGAAATGGAATTGGTACCGGATGAAGTAAATAATGATGCCTTTCATCCTGGTTAATGGCTAGATGAACAATACGAGGAAAATGCATGCGAACAAAGTTTTAATATCATAGTTAATGACTTCCGTGGTTGTGAGATTGCTGCTGAATTCCTTTGCTGAGTTGTGCGAGTAGGTTCTGAAGACTTCGACAGGATGGAAATAGTGTGTCACAGCTGTTATTGTACGGGTTGAGAACTTAAGGCAACCTAATAAATACGAAGTCTCTGAGAACTTGCATCGCAAATTTATTATCCCTCTGTATTCTAATATGAGACTCTATTGAATTTAATCATACCTAGTCTCTAGCTTCACGGGAGACTTTGGAAGTAGAGTCTACAATCTCGTAGGTTTAGGCTGCCCTACTAGGCTGCTAGGTAGGGTCAAGGGTACCTAGATGCTTTGGCGAATGAGAAGTAAGTAGATTGCCTAAAAGGGTAAGTGTCTAGCATCACCCCTTCCAACTCTGGATACCGTCTGCCCTAATTTGGCATACTCTTATCATTACCGAGTAAATGCTGAAGGTGAAAAGTTACGACAGATATTTAAGATTAAAATCACTGGATGCTGAAAAGCGCAAGGAGAAAGTAGAGAAAAACAATCGCATTTGTGCGTGTACCTAGCCAGTCATCTACCTAGTTTTCATGTAGGAGACAAACCAATCCCGAGGGAGAAACATCATCCTGGCCTTCTTCCAAGCTATAGGTCCAACGTCCATCTGATTTTCAGTGAAATTAGATCCGGTGAGAGGGGCAACTTATGTCGTCGAATGGTCAAAGCTCATGTACGATGCTAAAATAGAAGAAGGTGTTGGAGTGCCGTTCAACGTAGTGTTGCCTTGGGGCAAGAGTGCGCGGTTCCGTTGCTGTTCGTAGCTTCGCCGCACGCATAGCAAAGCCACTGACCACATTTGCAACTATAGTTGAAGACAATCTAAGTTAGTTCGCCTCATCATATTGTAGCCGTGAGAAGGTATGAGAAGGGATTAACTTACTTCACGTGGTTGCATCCTCCGGACTTCGAGACGACGTTGAGGCAGTTCGGGCAACGCTTCCAACCCTTCGAAGCGGCCAGCTGGAGGCAAAGTTCCTCCGTAACCTGTGCTTCCTGCAGGGCAGACTGGTTGCAGGGACCCCAGTGAGACTTCTCGCGACACGTCTTACATGTTTTCTTCCCACATTCAAGGCACTCTCCGATGCGTCGCGTCTTACTCTTGGTGGGAATGAAGGCACCACAATCCTTGTCATGGCAATACAGTTTCGGCCCAGGGTTCGTGACCTCCTCGATGAGACGGCCGTACTGTGCCATCTCATCGTCGGTGAAGACGCCCGCCACACGAAGGATGTTGTTGGGAATCACCACGCAACACTTTGCTGGCACGAACGGGACCGAGTGTAGAGCCGCTTGAGCGTTCGACTTCAAACAGTCGTTGCAATGTGCATGACTGCAGCTCAAGTAGTTCAGGGTGATGATAGGGAATTGTTCAAGGCAGATGGAGCATTTCATCGTCGTTGGAGGTGCCGGCCTCACGACACGGGAGCTTCCGAGCTGGAAGATTGATTGCATCTTGTAGACTTGGTGATGACTTGAAGCTATTGAGCCTAGAGCCGCAAGATTACGCCGGGACGATATGCGTAGAAAGGAAGAGTGTTGTCGGCGGCAGGGGTGTTAATGACGGCGTATGTATTATGAAAGGGTCAAAATTACGAAGAGAACAAGACGGTGGTGTTTTGTGCAAAAAGGTAAGTGACTAGGAGGGCGAGGTTGTGGGAGACGGCGAGACTTTAGATCACCCTTCCAAGAATAAATCCGACTGGTGTATATATCTCGGGAAAGAAAATTTGCTTCGGCGGAGTTTCGAGAGACGGCGGCCTTTCGTGCACGAATAGAAGGTGCCTTGGAATAGGAGTCGGGTCTGGAGGCGCCGGAAGGTGGAACCAGGTCGAGTTCGATCCAAATCAAGGGTAGGGCGATAGGTAGCGGGAAGGCGTCTTCCAACAAGTCTAATTCTATCCATACTACGACCAGACGGCGACTCCTCTTTCTATTCTATGGGTACCCATATTTGGCCTCATCGAATGTTATTTGGATGGATATACCCTAGAGGTAATAAGGTAGGTATCTTACGTGCAAGACGTGTTTCGATATGAATACGATGAACGTCAAGATATACGGCACGTGAGCAGCCTACTCTTGACAAGCTTGGTCTCTTAAAAGCGACCCCTTTTTATTGGGCTACATTTAAACCTGCACATATTAACAACCGGTGGGTTATCAATGTGTCTAAAATAAGCTGACTTTTTTGAATCTGCGGTATCCCACCACACAAGCTCGATTCTTAGTTTGCACGTTGCCTCTGCTGTCAACGTAGTGGTGATTCCATTCACTAGTCCTTAAGAAACGTATAGCTAATAGCTAAAGTTGTGTAGATGGACTAGTGAGCAAATGCAAATAAAGGGTACGTAGAATACTAAAAGATTTATGACCTAGGAATTGCATGATGCCTAGCTTTCTTTGTATTCCATTAAGAGAAGCCCAGGGTTTTCAACTAGAAGACCAATAGTAACAACAAATGCATGCGTCAGCGAGCAGTATAGGAGAAAAAGAAAGAAAGAAAAAAGAAAACCGAATCCCTAATTTCGATTATGTAACTTTGAAATAAGGCTATATATAAACAGAACTAGTAGATGAAAAGGGGCTCACGCGAGTTGAAATACTAGATTGGATGAGATTAACGGATTGGCAGACTCAAAACAATTTGAAATGTAATAATATGCCCCCTTAAATTTACAAATCATCCTGAAGGGTAGGAAGAGGCATAATACACTCGTAAGCTTGTGTTAATTACTGCTTTCACTATTTTTTTTTTTTTTTTTGAAATACTCCGATAAACATCTCTTTATAAGGATATCTCAACGACCGTTGTGACTCCTGAGATTCTACTAAAGACTCATGCACCCGGCCCCACACCAACGCTGTATGTATCACAGTGGTTTTCCTTTTGCGCTCCAACCATTTTGTTCCTTGTTCATGTGAAGAAGCATACAGGAATGAAACGGATTCGGAAAAACATGTTCTTTGGAGAGCCTAGGGAAATTAAACCCACAACTCGTCGATCAGGATGGCTGTGTAGACGAGTTGGCCGCATAAAAACTGCTTCGCATTTTAACCCATTTTAGGAAAATTTTCAATTTGCCTTACACGTCATGTTCTCTCGCCAGCTGAATAAAAAGGTAGGTACCTAGACGAATGAATGCTCGTAGATCACCCCTAGAACATCAAGGTTGACCGCCAATATGGTTACAACTCAGCATGGCTGTGATATTGTAAGAGACTGAACCGTAAGTACAATAATAAGCTGAAATAGAGTCACAGCAATGTAATGGTTATCCGTCCCGCCCCTCGAACTCAAGGGAACAGGGGTCGTATGCGGATTGTACTCTACCTCTTTTCGTGATGGTAGTCTGAGACTACCTTATACTACGGAAGATGGTTCTGTTATGATATTACACAGGAATATGCTAATTCTGCACGATCCTATGGAAATTAAGTGCCTTCTTATACGCCCACTTGTGATATTTCGGGTTAGCTATCAGATTCTTCCAGATTTCACAATCGTCACAAAGCGTAGCTATGTATATCGTGAGCAAAATGCTGATCTTTGATGGCCATTAAGAGAACCTAATAGCTGAAATGGTTTCGTAGTCTGGACGCTGAGAATTTCAAATACTCTCTCTTTCCCGTAAAGGGTGTTCATATATCCCTATCAAAGACACGAGATGTATTGCATACCACTGCAGAATCAGGATTGGGATAGTTGCTATTGAAAATTCTGTTGTCTGGGACAGACAACAGATACAAACAAATATAATTCTACAAACGCACTCTCTAGTGGTGTCACGTGAGTGACACCACCAGAGAGGGTAGTCACATGAAATCCACCTGACTATCTGACAAGATGTGATAAATTATGGCTCTTCTATGGAATCTATTTGTTACTTATAATACCGTTTAATCGAATAGTATTTCTCTTTAATTAGGTACTAAGTACCTAGCAGAAACCCCCCTTCCTATAGGTGAGATTCTCATATGTTAATAATATCTCTTATATCACACTTATCTCAGGGGTAGGAAAAACCGGACGGATCAACCGGGATATTCTACGTATATAGCTTTTCAGTGATAAGACTCCTACCAACTCCTAGGTATTTATGGTCAGCTATCTTCAGGGGATAATAGCTCTCGAAATATTCCATGTAGCGGCCATCATCGTATTGATCCTGGTACGCAAGAAGCATAGGATAAGGTTGTGGGAGTCGGTAGTGTGGCTCCGTTCCTGCATTCTGCCGACAACTAATGCGGCTCGGCTGCATAAAAATACTACTCGGGCGTAAGGAAAGAAATACAAGCGCATGTTCGATCGGCATCGTATAGCATTAGATATCATAGCTTCCGAGAGTATCGAAACAGCATTGTTAAACGCAGGGTTTAGGTGAAGTATAGGCCCACATCCTCGTGGGTATGTCGCGCGCGATGGTAAGAATTTTCCTAAATGCACGTGTCCGGATCGCAACGTGCCGACGGAATATCGAGCGGTTCATATCACACACCAGTATGGGACGTTATGCTCGATGCTATATCTCATGGATCAAAGAGGTGCGGTATAGTCTCATAAGATGATAAGCCGCATATCCGCAAGCTGTATTTTCTGGGATCTGGAAGTTTGGTGTCCAGGTTGTAGTTATTTCCTCCTGTCTTCAAAAGCAGTACGGATAGAATTCAAGAGATCTGTGTAGGCCGTTCACGCCATAGGAAGGGCATCGTATGTTGCCGAAAAATCTAGCAAGAAAAAAAAAAAAAAAAAAAAAAAAGCAAAATAAATGGTTGTAGATTCGGATATCCACCTGATACACGTTACTGGAGCCCGCATCACATCCATAGAATAGTGACTTTTGAGCGAGAAAGTTATATTATTTATACGAATTGAACTGGTTGTGGTATTCGGACATGAATGATAGTAAACCCTAGAATGGTATATCCGCGATCAACTCCGCTTGAAACCAACTCGCTCGTTCTATATTAACAAGAAACCGAAAGCTACCTAGGTAGCTATTAATAACAGTCGAAGCGAGCTTTCTTTCTTCCTTTATCCTCAGCTTTCCAAGATCCGAGAACCCTGAAAGTTGTTCCTCGTAGTCGTAAAATCGTCTATTGGCATGAATGCAAAATCGGAGTCGTTTTCTTTTAGTAGCACGGTCAGAATAGTGCCGAAATCAGTCTGGAGTGCAGCATGCACCGTTTCCGCCATGGCCTAGTTTGTCTGATTCGATGGATGTCCTAGTGGCTTTGTGTCACACACTATAACGCCCCTATCCGGACCGCCATTTGGTAAGTCGCCAGCTAGAGTTGATTCATTGTTGACGACGGTATGTAGGCGGTGGTTCCCTTAAGGTCGATGAAGAGCAATGGGGAAGTCACGTAGCCGGCGTCTGAGAACCTCGCTCGCGACCACGCTGTTCGCGGAGGCCGATGCAGTCGGGGCGGCAGGAGCAGCAGCGACAGTCCCGTTGGTGTATGCGTAGGGTGCAGCGGAACCGACTTGAAGCATGGCGACAGCGGCCAGCAGAACTGCGAAGAAACGAGCCATGGTTGAATGTGAAGAGGACTGTAGCGACGGTTGGTCGACTAGAAGTTGAGAGCTGCGAGAACGGTCGGCGAAAGACGCTATAGGAACTGAGACGTAACCTATCAGCCCGGGAGGAGCAGGCGGACCTCTTTATATGGTGGCGTCGAGCTCACAGCCGTGGCAAGAAAGAAGAGATCGGCATTTGAGTTGCAGTATTCGCTACAAACACGGATGTTCCTGAATCTCGACTTGGACCTCCTCGATAATTTCACATATATTGATTTATTATCAAAGAGGCCAATCCGGACAATCGCGCCCTTTGACCAAACCCACCGGGGTTTGCTGCTATCTCGACAAGGCTACCTGGGAATCAAGTCAAGGGGTCGATGTCACCCAAACAGCGTTCTACGTTGGGAGATCGACAGCCGGCGCTACTCGTGTAGCCGCATATCTAGAGCTCCAGATGGTGGTGACAAGGGGTCCGGCGAGTATTAACCACCACGAACCCATCCACCCTATCAGGTCCCATGGATTTTTACCCTAATACAGCTATGGGCGCGGCGCGAATCATGCGATTATGATCCAGAGCGGAAGAAGTAAATAGCGTTGCACCACACTGGTTTCTCGGTTACTATTTAAGCGACTGCAGTGCCAAGGAGACATATAACCTCCCCCACATCTTGATGTACACATTAATTATATCCTGGGGTTCATTGCTGGAAGAATCTTCGATTAGCTATTTAAGGGACGTTTATATGACTTTGCATGATCGTACATGCGTTGACTCAATACTCAACACCTGCTTGATGTCACTTACAAGTATGTTTTTCTTGGTGGTAATGCAAGTGATACTCATAGGTAAAATCTATGAAATATCAGTCAAGCTAGATATATCCAGTGTGTTCTCTAATGGCACTATTATTATTTGAGGGCTTCTACGGGTGAATTAGGTACACATGTTGCAGGTCCTCAAAGACATATGGGGAAGTTCATTGGTTCACTGTATACCAGGTACTTACCTAGGTGCCTACCTAGAGTTTACCTTAAGTCGACGTACATATGATTAATGAAGAACTAAACTGGCAGTCAATATCGAGAGGGTTCGCTGTAAGTGGAGTGATGCAACATCAACTCGTTGGCCTTATAGCCCAACCATTGCAGCTAGTGTTGCACTTATTAAAAAGCCTATGACGGGTTTAAGTATTACACCAAAAGAACGGGAAAATTGCGAAAGCTTGGGTAGCTTGGCTTCTTGCCTAGAACTTAGGAGCTTTGCCTTTGGCCGGTTCACTCTATAGTAGAGAGATAAGAATCCGGTGCTTCCAAGTTTGTTGTGCAGATTTTCCTGCGAAAAATAAATGGCAATCGTGTCCCTTTCGCACGGAATTCAACTATGGACCAATAGGAAGTCTCCTGCTCAGCATGGCAAGTCAAGGTCCGAATTGCAATCGGCGCGTCCGCCGCAGGGGGCTATGAGGGAGGTCACAAAAATCTTCATCGTGCGGCGGTCCTAAATCTGTGACCCCCATTCCCCAAGAATTAGGTAAACATGTGAATTGAGTTTCCAGATTCTGTAAGACGGACTAGCTTCAAAAACGCAAGTAAAAGGCAATGAGCTGCGTAGCCGCATTAACAGGGGAATCCAAGTGCCGATCATAGCGTGCCTTTAGTCGCGATTCGGCCCTGGGAAAAAAGTAGGGGTGGTACATGGTAAAGGACGCGAGATTCGCTACCAGCCGAGGGAATTCCTTGTCCTTCTTGGCGTTGCCCATCTGCCAGGTACCCAGGCACGGAAGAACTGAATTAAGGCTGATCTTCACCTTTAACAGTAGCCAGCATGCAGCTCGCATAGCAGAAACTCCGTTATCTTCTTGGTAAAAGGCCTGTATTCTCTTGTTAAAAAGAAAAGCTTGGGGGCGCGTCCCGGAAACTTGGACAAGCGAGACTACCATATGTGGGAATTCCGAGCGTCTATTGAAGATCATCTAATAGCGAAATCAGTAGAATGTTCCTTACATCAGCTCTCAAACACGAAGCTTTTTATCCGGCAAAAACCAGGAAGACAATATCAGACCAGCACGAAGGCGACCTTCGGAGGCTCGGCAACCCGTACCTTGTGCCCGTATCTTGAGCCCGTCAAAACGCCCAACGGAAAAGGATAAGGCAATAGATCCCGAACCATAGTACCGGATACATCACAAAGCGGGACTACAATACCTCGTTCTAGGGCTCCCAACAAATCCCAGCCGAGAAGGGAAGGGGTTGCATTTGGCGTCTTTTTTTCGTTTTAGATCTGCAACTTAAAGCCTATTTGGCCGACATCCAATCAGGAAAGTAGGCCTATATTATAAGAACATTCTGGTCGCCAATTTCGTAAACTTTTATCACCATGAAAGAATATCGGTAAGAAGTAGATATTACGAAAGTTTGAAAATGTTGGCAGCCAGCGAACTTGGCAGAGTATCTCCACATAGTCACGATGCTGTATTTAGAACCAGTAATATCAATTACCTTAGACACTTCTAATCATGGTATTCTATCTAGGTATTTCTTTCGCTTTTCCATAACCAGTAATGTATTCGTCGTGGATATCATACCCCAGATTTAGCAGTCCTACAAGATCTTTCACCAGAGCGGAGATCCTCGCCAGCCCACTTGACCCATTTGCTTTGCTACTCGAATATTAGCCGCCTCTTAGGCCCAGATGATGAGGGTCCATTGACGCCGGGGTATGCTTAGGCGGTGATGTAACGCTGTAAATCAGTATCAGGTATACTATAAAATTGTCAATTTTTTACAATTCGGGTACCGGATTATACGTTCCCGAGAGCCAGAATGCCATTTGTGCATTTATTCGAAATGCGATGGCGCTCCATTCGCCATACCCATCGTGCTAGTGATAAACTCGTCTCTTGTAATCGTCGATCGAGACTTGGGAGTCAAAGAGAGATAATAGCTGAGAGCATATTACATATCCGCTCAACCGAACGACAAGACCCCTCGTAAGGAAGTCCTCGTATACTCCTCTAGAGGTGCATTCTACGCCCCTGTAAGTGCATGTTGGTAGAGGTATATTACTCGTACCTGAACTAGATCCTAAGATGGCCGGCTAAAGGATTAGATCTTAAATCCATTCCCGGTGGAACAGTATGTTTACATTTGTAAGCATCTGGTTACGTCAATATCTTGGGGATATGATTAACGCGATAAGTTTTATCATTTTGAGATCATTTTCTAGGTGATGAAATGCGTGTATTTCACAAGAAACCATAGTCTTTGAAGACAGACTCCATGGCGATACCTTTCATAGATACCTAAATATACCTAAATAGTACAACCCTCAAAAACTTCGAAGAAAGATGAAGCTCGATGGTTGCCATGGCTCCGAGCAGCTTTTTCCATAGTTGGAATCCCACCACACCCTCCTTGTACGATGCCCACGGTGAAGATGAGTTCGAGTAACGATGATCTTACCGTTACCATCAACGCAATCGACGTTCCGCAGACTGGCATGGGAGTTGTGAGACCATAACCGAGGCTCGATGACGATTGCTCTCGTTTACCTACGTGTGTTCAGAGTTATCACAACTGATTGATTACTTCAATCATACATGATATATTCATCATGACGATCATTGGCCATGGAAGAATCGAGCAGTTACTTCTCACTTATCAGAAGGAACATAAATTTGCGTCATAGAGTTGTAGTTGTCGTTGTGGGTGAGACATAGAGAACTGGGTAAACCGGTCTAGTCCAAGGCATACAATAGATAACGATGCAAATCGTTTCTCTCAACATCAAACACTTCGCTTCCAACGCTGCATCAATTGGGTATATGAATATGCGCATCTTTGTTGTTGAAGGGAAGGAGAACTTGGAAAGCTCCTTGATGACTGGTTTAGGGATGAATTATTACTATCCCCTATTCATCCCCCTGCTAGTTCTAGAAAAATGGGGCAGATGATTCGTTTCTAATTTCCACCCGTATGGACAAGCAGCGATGCTCTATCGTAACTAAGCTTTATACGTTATTTTCCGTTGCCCTCAGGGTCGGGCAGTTTATCTGCATAAGCCTCGAGCTTCTCGTCCGACCTCTTTCCCTCACCGCCGTCTTTGGCTTGCACCGTCTCATCCCCCCGGTCTCCGGTGTCGTCCCCTCCTATGCCGGATACCGATGCTGCCACGGCGTCTTGAATCTCCTTCCCTTTATTTCTAGCCTCACTCACAACTTCCCCTTTGATACTACTTGCTTGGCTGACGTCGGCGCTATCAGGACTCCTCACGCGCAAGCCCAAGTGTCTCTGATTGTCTGGGTCCTCTTCATTTTCGCCTTTCCAGTCGGCGGCTGGCATCTGGGGTACAGGTGAATGGATGTCAGGCATGGCTGATTCCCTCGCTTCGCCGTCTGGAACTATAGATCTCCACACAACCGCGATCTTGTCAGCGGCGCGCGTGCCTTTCTGGCTTGACCCTTTAATCCCATCCATCTTATCCCACTCGATTTCAAATACTCCGCTGGGGTCGGGATTCCCGTCTTGCTCAGGTCCATTGCCCTCGAAAAATGCATTAAACCATACATGTGCGACCGCAGTAACCATGGTGAAACCCATGGAAGTTGGGGCGCGATTGCGCCGCTCAATACATATGTTCACATCGCTATTAGGTAGTATAATCGGTTTGTGAGGCTTGAAAATGACGGCCATGCCACCGGGTTCGGGGTCGGCATATTCCTTGACGGGCGATGATGAATTCGTAGTGTTAGTGGGCTTTGATTTAGTGCCATTCTCCGATACACTGCGGGTAGAGTGCTTAGAATCAGCGGATGAGCTCCGTGAGATTTTAGTGATTAGTTTGGGGGTTGATTTTCTTTCCGGGTTAGACGTAGGTGGTGTAGTAGGCCCCACAGGGGGTGTTACTGTAGATCCAGCCTCCTGCGCTTGGTCGGGTTGCTTCGCTTCATCAAGAACTTCTTGTCCGGGTGTGGAGTTCGCCCCGTAGCCGACCATGTCGTATATCATATCTAGGACTCCATTATCACCCGGCGCATTGCCTTCGACTACCAGTCGTTCTTTTTTTGTGAAAGTGTGGAAGACCTTGATCTTCCTGCCCTCATTCACATATCCCTCAACTGATAACTTGACGCCGGATCGAAGTCCCCAGACGTGGATCTCGACGATCTCCAACTCCCGATCGACGTATTTCTTTCCCCCCTTAGTCCAGCGATCGACGTATCCTATCCACCGCAGCTGGCTTGGGATGGTGACCCCAGCGCCGAATTTTGGCCGCATCCTCCGCTCTGTGAATCTCGCAAGGGCCTGCTCTGGCGTCCAACCACACTCAGCAATAAGATAGCTACAAGCCATTGTTCCGCTGCGGCCTTTGCCAGCCTTGCAGTGCACAACCACCACCCGGTTATTCTTTTTATCTTTCCACGTATCCAGAACCTTTCCAACTATATTCTTTTTTCCCTCGGACTCCCCGGAACAGTCTGCGTCGAGATCATTCCCGTTTAGCCAGTTCCGCATGCTTGCGATTATCAGCGGCACTAGCCTGAACGGAGGGGGGTGATGATCTGGCCAAGGGTAATGTCTAATTCGGTTATAGACGAGCTCGTCGGGGTAGCCAGTGCCTTCGGCGCGAAACTCCCATATGGCCCAATCCTTTCCATGCTTCGAATCGAGGAAGGCAACGAGACGATCAAGAGGATTGCGATAGGCGCGCTGGGGATAGGTTTGAGAGGGACCGGACCTGATGATAGGACCTCGTTAGCTATGATATAGAACAGGATGCAAGATGATACATGCGTTGCGATGATGTTGTCGGTAACGTAGCAAAGATCCAGCCCTGCCTCGGGATGTCTGGCGCGCGGCCCCGCGACGATTTGGCGTAGCAAAGAAGCCATTACTTTCGAGTATTGGTTATTAGATCGTCTTCAGGTGGTGAATTAGCATTGTGGGCTATTGTTCCAATTTCATTCCACAGTATAGCTATAGACAAAAGAGGATGAATTACTTTTACATGTTGCTAATGTCTTTCCTAGATACAAGGATGAAATGGTTGGTTGTGAAAGAAAGAAGGCTCTCGCGACTTCACCCCTGACATGGCCGTATAGGTACATACGCACCTGTACGTCATCGTCATCGGATGGAGAGGGTGGAGACCTCCAAGGGTCAGATCTGAAGTGGGTCTAGCAGATAGGGGACTAGGGACTTGGCTGTGTGAGCCCGCTGTCATGTGGCTGTGAGGGTGGTCGAAAATGTGGCTTACATAATAGGAGGTAAGTACCTTAGGGTCTTAGGGGGGGTTATAAGAGCCGTATATATACAATATATATATGGCTTAATATATAAGCCGCTTATTTTTATAAGCAAAAAAGTTTAAACTTTATTTTTTTAAACGTTATAACTTAATAAGC
Source organism: Hypoxylon sp. NC0597 (assembly GCA_022432515.1). NCBI lineage: Eukaryota > Fungi > Ascomycota > Sordariomycetes > Xylariales > Hypoxylaceae > Hypoxylon > Hypoxylon sp. NC0597. The sequence continues at coordinate 12,580 of JAJKLA010000069.1, read as the reverse complement.
CGCTTAATTAATTTTAAATAACTTTTATAATAAATCGTTTATAACGTTAAAACATTTATATATATAAATAATTTAAATTTATATAAACGATTTAAAATTTAAAACGTTATATATATAAATAACTTAACGTAATTAAGTTATATTATATATAAAATATATATAAAAAAAATATATATTATATATTTTTATATATAAATATATAATTAATTAAATTTTAAAGTTATAATTAAATTTTAAAGTTATAACTTTTATAATATATTATTTAATTAAATTTATAACTTATTATTATAAATTATATAATAATATATTTTAATTAATTATTTTATTATTAAATTATAATAAATTATTATTATAAGTTATATATATATTTATACGCGTTATTATTTAAATAAATAACTTTTTTTATAAAAGTTAAATAATTATATATATATAACTTATAATATAAACGATTTAATTTTTAAACGACTTATAAAAATTAAGTTATAAATATACTTTTTAATAAATTTAACGTTATATAATTTTTAAACGTAAATAATTAAAGCAATATAAATATAGCTTAAAACGAAAACCGCTTAAAATTTAAGCGTATAAACTATAAGCAGCTTATATATTTAAGCCATATATGTACGGCTCATATTCAGTTAACTGAATACTTACCGTTTAGCTAACCCCCCCCAAGACGCTAAGGTAGGTACATTGGTACCGCCTACTTCATATCTATTACTTCCACTCACCAACATTGAATGTCTTATAGATGTCTCGTTATGTTTGTTCTCTTGCATTTATAATACATTTGTCTTGTATTTTCCTCACCTATCTACATAGCTACCTACAATACTTACAATTAACAATTTCACATGCTTTATCATGGAAACTGAGTATAATCATTCACCAAGTTGTCATATTGCACCCCGTGCGTGGCGCCGTGAGTGTTGACCATGAACGGTTGGTTCCAATCAATCCAGTCCTTATCCGGATACGTAAACCATTCTTCTCCTGTTTTGGGGTCTCTGTCTCTATTATGAGGAAGGAAGAAGTACCGTCGCGTTGCATCAGGTACCTGGAGGAGTTGTAGCAACTGCCTAAGGTGATCTGTCTGAGTGATGCATACGCATATGTTTGAAACCATCGCCTTGAACTCCTCTCTGGATGCACGACGCACATAATACAGGATGCGTCGTAGAATGGAAATCCAATAATTTATACTATAGCACTTGAGGTCAGTCACTTTCTTATCCTGCAAAGGAAATTGCCATCACTTACTGGTCGGCATCGAGCGTTCCATGCATTGTCCTGACTTCTAACGTTTGGGCATTCCTAGCTTTTGATGCATCACTGGCATTTGCGTCATCACGGGAATTCGGTATATCGGTTTTCTTATGACCTGACACGCGCATTCGTACGGCTGCCCTCATTAACCCACCATGTTCCTGGCTATGTCCACCACGCATAGCTTCTGCCAAGTCGTCGATTTTTGTATATAGCCATATTGCGCGAACAAACTCATCCTGGCGAGCCGTCAGATTTCCCCTACTGACATGTCTTTCCATTTCTTCCTCATTTCTTTGTCTTGTCCTTGGGCCTGTCTTTGGTAAATAGTAGGACATAGACCTACGCGTTTCCGCTTCTGGATGCCAGAGAGCCTGTGCGAGTGCGGTACCCTCGCCAAACTTGGCCATCCAAATATCCATATATTCAGACTCGCGATCCTTTCTGTGGATGTGTATAAGGACTCGTTCAATCAGGAACCATAACGTGGCGAATCTCTTGAGCTGTAATAGATTCCATCCGTGCTTGTGACCCAGATGCACGTGAAAGCCTGACGAGTATTCCATAGGCTTATGAATTCGAAAATTACTCCGAAGTACACGACAAGCATTTTCGATAATTCGAGCCGTTTTTTCGCTTGCAGCAGCTAAAACAGGACTCACAACTTCCGCGGCGAACCACTACAAAGCAAAGATTAGCGCCATAATTCTTTATGTAAGGGAGTGTAACAATCTCTAGCTCACAAGATAAACTTGGAAGCAGACAATAAAGTCCAGCAATACGTACCACATACGCCTTCATTGGAATCTGGTCACCCCGTTCCGGAGTTATACTATAACGATTTGGTGTCATACTACTAAACCCGTCACCGGCTACCCTATAATCTTGTACGGCAGTCCAGGCCTTATAGCGGTCAACGAGGCCGACAACCGGAACATGGTCAGGATCTTCTGTCCGCTCTAGAACCCTAGTCTCTAGTTTAAGTAACTCTTCCTTGTGGCTAGAAAGCTTAAACGAAAAATACGTGCAGACCTGGTTGATATGCGTTTGGTTTGGCCATTCCGCGAGACACTGGGCTATTCTGTTGTATGCGGCATCCATGTGGTCATCCGACATTGCTCTCAGGTCATATCCATTATTTCTGCAATACAAGGCAAATTGATTAGCAATGTTGTAGCCAACTTCTCCGTTTTCGTAGGCTCCTCTCTGTGGGTCGTAAACTGCTTGAACTATGAATTCATTGATAACCGTAGGCCAATCAACTTGCTGTTCGTCGCCAAATTCGCTATCCTGTTCGTCAGGGACTTCTAGCCCTTCAGGTTCGTGCGCTGGGATACCATTACGTTGCAATACTCTATTGTGACAGATCAGGTTTTAGTAATCGGTTCAGATTAAACGGCTTGTCAGGGTATCTGAGGGATGAAGGTCGCGACAAGGCAACCTGCAAAAAGTTTAAAGGGAAGTGAAGGATTTTGTTACTGACTTTAGGATCCTCCTTAAAATGTAAGTAAACATTTCTTTATAGTTGTCTTCATCGTCGTCGTCTTCCGTGAAACTCAACTCTTGGAGTCTCTCAGATATCCAGCGCCCATCCTCGGGGTGAGGATCTTCAGAACGTGAGGTTACTGCGAGGGGAAATTCGAGCTCTGCTACTGATTAACATGTGCGCTAAACCCGGTTAATTTTGATCTCTGGAAACGGATCTTTCGAGGAGGACACGGAAGAATCCTGTGGCGAGACCGTCATCAATGGAAAAGAGCAGTGTTACGTACTGTCATAGAGTTAGTTTCAAATATATCGCTGAAAGGAAACCCAGTAGTAAAGAAAGTCGTCACATAAGAGACTAATTACTGTAGGAATTTCCTTATTTAATAAATTGAAAAAAAATTGAAAATAAACACGTACCCTATACCGATTGTATCAATATCCTCATCTGAGCCGGTTACACACACTGGTGGATTGTCCGGACTATCATCCTCTTCAGCACTATGATCCTCAAGATAAGCTAGGGGGTCCATAACAATGTCATCGCTATCCTGCATCAACGCGTCGTCGTCACCGTCGCTACCGTTCCTAGAGTGGTCAACATCGACTTGGTGACTCCATTCTGAGGTTCCCGAGCGAATCGACATCAATATACTAGACGCCTCAAGCATAGAGCTAGGACTATCTGGCGGCTCTTGTAGGTGGTTGGCATACAAGGCCCTCAAGTCATGAGGTCCCCGAGCCCAGTGTCTCGACGACTTCAATGTACGCTGCCTTGGGTTCGACATTGCATTTGCCGATACGATTTTTTAGTATCTCTTGAGGAAACGCCTATTTAGTTATCTCTCGTGTATGACTTAGAGATCTCACGTGGACGACCATCCGTATACATTTGAGCTATGAATTATACATATTAGAACTAGGAATACACGTATTACCTAGGACTTCTGTTCGCAACGAGCAGCTTAACAGAGAATTCAAATAAAGGTAATATACGGATCGTCTTCCACTATGGACAGGTTGCCTTTATCTCTTTATTATGCCGGTAATATTGTTTGTCCAACACCCCCTTCTCTTAAGAACAGGATATAAACGCGGAATAATTATTAACGTTACGTTGACATTAATTTAGGTACATACTAAAAAACAACTATTTTATCATATACGTACCATTGACAATGACTTAATGGCGATGTCTGGATAAGTCTTTAAATTATTACAGCACATCATTTTTGCGAAACTAGATATTATTGCCAAAAGTCCGCTAAGCTGAAATATGAAAGTTGTCAGGATTTTGACAACTCCGAACTTCCATCTTATCAAGTTGCAAGTAAGATGCGTATAATATCTTTTTCTATAATAAGAATAATAGAATGAAGCCTTACAGGATATCATTTAGTGACGTACGAATTCTTTCATGTAAGATATTTTCTCGTATTAAGTAGGTACCTAGGTAGGTAGGTAGCGTGAAATCAGTGCGAGAGGGTATCAATCTCGCATATCCATCTACCTGTGCCAATGACCCTTACCTATGTAGGACCTATATGATTAAAGTTGGGGATCAGCCATCTACCACTATCACAATGAAAATTCCGTCCTGGGTAGGGATAGGGGTAAATCTCTCCTCAGTTTTCTTCCATTGAGTTTTTTATAGAACCGAGAGGTAAGTGTAGCCAACTCCCTCCGATACCCGGGTTGGGAGAGACAGAATCCCGGAGTCGATCCACAATATTCAAGTCATATGGGGTGGCCAATATTCAGAAAGTCTAAGTTTTGAGGAAATTAGGGGCGTGTGCCGGAATCTTCATGGTAAGTAGCTCTATATTGAATCAACTAGATCTAGTCTATCAGATGTTTCACCTTTGGACAAAGAACCATGTTGTATGTATACCTTGAGCTTAGCCAGATAGTTCCCAGTCCCTCGCGGAACAACATGTTCTTTCCCATCATCCTAGGTGCGCCACGTGACATAGTCAGCCATGATAGCTTCGGGATAGCGACTATTATTCATTCACTAATTATACGTCACTGAAAGGATTCATACAACTGTATTGATAACCGTTCTTGTTTCACGTACAACTTTACTAAGGTTGTCCCAACTGGGCGTTAGTAGTTCCCCTAGTTAGCCAGGTATGTTAGGTAGGTAGTCTAGCTACATGCGTCCTATCCCGTGTCTCGTCAGGTATTCCGCATCTGTAGCATCAAGAAACATGCCACCGATGAATTCATCAGCTGAAAGGTTCCAACGCTGCCGAATCGATGAGTCCCTCCTAGTCTAAAAGTCATCACGTTACAGTCTGTGTTCACCGAATGAGAAAAAAAAGCTACGAGAGCTCTGCCGACGTGACGATTATGGGATGAAGGATTAGTTTCAGGTTATGAACTAGCACGCGAAACAAGTATCATAGAATACCCATTACCCTGCGTGATGCAATACAAGCCACCAAATTTCGCCCTGTCCTACTAATCACCAAATTAAGAAGCAGGGAACGCCATCATCCACTACGTGGAGCTTTCTCTACTTCTCATTCTGAACTCCTTATGATCTCAGCTAATTGCATCACCACACCTCTTATTATTCAGTGCAACTTGCTGTCCTCCTAGACTGTTGCGTAAAACCCGTGTACTGCCTTAATATCATCCACCCTTTCCATAGCCTGGCATGTGTGCGTCTTTACGCCGTATCACCGTTGGCGTCCAACCATGGCTGACCTGACTCGGGGTAGGGGCTAAAATGCAGACCTTATGTGGCCTTTTTGGGTACCGCGGATCCGTTTGTGTACTTGCTGATGTCGGTGGCATCATGGAATTGGCGGGCACTGTTCTTAACAACCTCCCAAGCAGATCGCGCAGCCGGAGGAGTACCCTGAGCACCAACAAAGTTGTCAAGACGAGACTCCAGCAATCTGAACGAGTCCTGCACGTGAGAGCTCTGGGCGAATCTAGTTCGGAGGAAGACGGTGTAGATAGCGAGGACAGTCCAAGACCAACGCTGGAAGAAGATGGCGGACAGGAACAATCGGCCCCAGAGGGTAATCTCCAAGACCGACACGATCGACATGGAAAAGTCGTAATATTTCTTGACGAAGTTTCCAATAGCCTCGGCAATGGGGTTGGCAGGCGGCTTGGTACCGGGAGAAGCGCCAGCAGGAACCTTACTGGGCTGGACAGTGGGAATCACGTTGTTTCTCGTGTAGGTGGCGACATGGAAGATAGAGTAAATGCCGTACGGAAGCATAGCTAGAGAGAATTGAGGAGCCAAAAGCCAGACCAGTGCCATAACTTAAGGGGAGATCATCAGCTGTGCTGTCGCTAGGGATGGAGACCGGAAAGAACTTACTGAGATATTGAACATTCTCATCAGAAAGAAGGCCCAAAAGTCCTATATGCTTAGCGCCAACCTTCTGTCGAGCTCGCCATGTCTTATAGACCACGATTCCGTACGTAAGAGCTGCAGAAATGAAGGCAGTGCGGTAAGTGAATCGAGCCATGCGGGAGCTGAAGCTGAAGGAGACGAAAGAGAAGGAGTATCGGAAGATGCATAAAAGGAGTACGAGATGCCTATAAGTGAAGAGACAAAGATTAGCAGCCGCGTTCCTCGTCACAATGCGATGCTCAAATCGGAGGTCAAAGCAGATAGCCGAACCGAGTCGCCGGCAGTACTAAGGCGATGGAGTCAAGAGTCGAGGAAGATGCAAAAAGCTGACGTACCCACTGAACCAAGCGACTACACCAATTTAAAACGTTAGCATAAGCTGCGAAAGGAATAAGAATAAGGTAGGATTGCGATCACGTACACTGCAAGGTTTTGACCAGAGCTTGAATCCTGTCGATGAGAGGCAGGTTTGCTGAGGGCGGAGGAGCCATGATCTCGTCAATACTGGTAGTAGGACTTGGTGCTCGGGCAAAGAATTCACTGTCGCGAATATCCCAGAAAGATAATATAAGGCAGAGGCGTGGTCGCGTGCTACACTGAGGAAGATATAGGTGGTGTGAAATGCCTTGGAGTTGATGATGTCGTATTGGCGAAGAGAGCCGGAAGCTGGTGAGGTGGCTGGATTTGTATGGAAGCGGGAAAAATGACGACGAGGGCCAATGCTTTTACGCTTATGCACCCTGGAACCTTGGATTTATTAGTCGAATCATTTTCCGGTTGTGGTCGGTGCGTCATACCAATGCTGGAAATTTGCGGGTCTTAGCTGGGTACGTTAGGTACAAACATAGTGGTAACTTCAGCAACACTACAGTATGTACATGTACATACCTATGTAAATTTATACATGTGACGTATAATGTCCAAGTGATTAATTCATGAGGAGTTCAAGTGTTGTATTTTACCTATCTACATGTCATGTGTATGAGGTTTCAGATGTGATATTAAACAAGTTGATATCCAATTATGTACTTCAATATTAGTAAGGCCATAACACTCGGAACAAAGAATCTTGATTTGTGCAACACCCTTCCAATTCGTGAAAAGTACAATTTAGTACTTTGGAACTTTGCCAGCTCCATACAAGCTAAGCTAAAGAGAGCAAATGTTTTCGTCATATCACTCCCACAACTAAAACAGACATTATAGCAGAAGCTCTACACATCTTCAGCGATTACCGACGCGTTATTTGATACAGCTATACGTTGCAGAATCCTAAATTACAAGCAAACAAATGAAGAATAATTAAACATTTTGTTAACCCTCCCGGAGATCTTGCCAACTGACCACCAAGTGCGAGACATTACCAAGCAGAAAAATGGTGAGATAACAAATTATGGAGATGAACAGGTGGTTCTGTGAATCTGACAGGAGTTAAACATGCTGAGGTTGATTGTCCTAAGTAAACGCCGCGATGTTAGCACGACGCGTAGCATTGAATATTGCCAATCAAGATGTAGCCAAGGCTGAAAGACGAGTGTTGGCTCGGCTCAACCCGGGGATAGGACCCGGAATAAACGAGAGATGCCCGACCCAGGCTAGTCAACGAAAGTGTCAGGGAGATTTCATATCCATCGGACACCAACTACAATCCATACCAACTAGACTCATACCTAATCAGCAAGAGGTATTACGTTCTTTCCAGTGCTGACATATAGAATCAAAGCCGACGCAAGCGGTAGCGAGCTATGGAGATTCACTGAAGTGTCGCAAACGCTAGACCAATACGTTGGTAGCTCACCTTCGCTCTAGCCGATGTTGATCAGCCCGGGTATAAACAAGCCTTGCACGTAGATACTCCAGGTAGCGATGACATGAATTAACGGACCCGAATTCTAACTTTGGGCTTCAGGTCCTAAACAACGGAGAGCCAGAGTTTGAAGAGAAAACCGCTACGAATGGGCGGCTAACTGAACACTATGGAATTGCCGTGGGCACCGATCAAATCCGGCCGATATATACATGCCATAAATCCTGACATTGGGAAATCTAGTAAATCTAAGGATGTTCCGGGAGTCTGAGCGGTCTTCTATAGTCTGCCATCATTCATCGCCTATTCTTTCTATTTCATAGACGAGGAAGTATTTTTATATGCAAGTATCCTTGAGAACTGTAACCCCCCACTCTCTTACAGAACCCTTTTCACTTCCCCACGTATCGACCAGGTATCGCGGCTCCAATTCCTTGGCAAACTGTCACTCCCCTCTTCTGATTGGAGAAAGAGAATCGGTATCGCTATTATCGGCAAGTTCCACTTATTTTCTTCTCTCATCTATATGCATTTAAGACCCTCGAGGCGGTTGTCTTCCCCAAGATCACGAAGGTGGCCTTGTTTATTACCATGCTTGAAGGCTTAATATATGTCTATACCGGCAAAGCAGAGAGATTTTGACGACGTGGCGGCCGAATAGTGACGAGTGGACGACAAAAAGAGCCTTCAAAATTGTGCATCAACGATCATGGAGGGGCACTCGAAACCCGATTCTGATCTCCCCGGTACGGGCCAAGTCCGCATTCGTCCTATGTCAAACACCGACACGGAGAAAGGGCTTGGTGCAGAGGAACAACCCGAGTCTCCAACAACTTCGCGGAAGCAATCTGCGTTCAAATCTCTCGGGTTGCTAGACCGCTTCCTTGCAGTGTGGATCCTGCTTGCGATGGTCATTGGGATTCTACTAGGCAACTTTGTACCTGAAACAGCTGATGCACTACAAAAAGGCCAATTCGTTGGGGTCTCAGTGCCTATAGGTAGGTTGACCCTCTTGACAGATGTTCTAGACCGTGTTAACTCGTAGAATCCATAGCTGTCGGGCTCCTCGTCATGATGTACCCCATACTATGTAAGGTCCGGTACGAGATTTTGCATGAGATATTCTCGCATCGTGGTATCTGGAAGCAAATCGCTTTTAGCGTCTTCATAAACTGGATAATAGCTCCATTCCTAATGGTTCGTAACGTTCAGTCATTGACCGCTTCAGCGGCCTAGATACAATCCCCCTTAAACTAGTGTATTTTGACTAACACTGTCCTGCTCGTAGCTAGCGCTCGCATGGGCGTGCTTGCCAGATGAGCCTGAACTGCGTACGGGATTGATCCTTGTGGGCTTAGGTAGATGTATCGCAATGGTATGAGCACCCAAAGAAACTCTAGAGGCGTAGCCCACTAACCAATTATCGAAGGTATTAATATGGACAGGCTTGGCTGGCGGCGACGGGGAATACTGTGCTATTCTTGTGGCCGTTAATTCCATCCTCCAAATGGTGCTCTTTGCCCCATTGGCGGTCTTCTTCATCCGTGTGATTAGCCACGAATCCGGCCCACTTGATATTTCGTACGAGGTTGTCGCAACTAGTGTAGGGGCCTTTCTTGGTATTCCGTTAGCCGCAGCTATGCTTTCACGTTTTGGATTGCGCGCGGTGGCCGGTCAGCAATGGTACGAGAAGGTCTTCCTGAAGTTCGTCGCGCCTTGGTCTCTAATCGGCCTCCTTTATACGATCCTAGTCTTGTTCGCCTATCAGGGCCAACAAGTCGTCCACCAGATCGTGTCCGTCTTACGGGTTGCCGTCCCCCTCATCATATACTTCGCCGCTATCTTTTTCTTAACTTTATGGGTGACCTATCGGTGTGGTTTTGGCTATGCTCTTGGCGCCACCCAGAGCTTCACCGCCGCCAGCAACAACTTCGAGCTCGCCATTGCTGTGGCTATCGCAACCTATGGCCCTAATAGCGACCAAGCTCTAGCATCTACCGTTGGGCCTCTTATCGAAGTACCGGTCTTGCTGGGATTAGTATATGTCGTGAAATTGATTGGGAATAGATGGAACTGGAAGGATTGAATGGTGAAATTTGAATTAAAATCGAAGTATTGTACAAGACATAAGTCGCGTATAAAAATCCACAACTATGAGAAAAGACCCCTGACATGTTCGATGTAACGCTAGACCCCGTAAGGCTTATATCTAGGGCTGACCGCTCTGAATATCCAGGGGACTGGATAGCTAATTTCAACATGGCATAGCGTCTCGGAACCCCACCGAATAGAAATCCTATTTGTCTCATTGGCTCAGGAATGCTTATAGCCAAAGTCCAACAGCGCTGTCTTTAAACCTTTACACCACAGCTCGACTTGCCTAGCATCGAAAATGTTAACATCTCTATAAATATCTAGGTAGATACCTACCTAGTTATCTCGTGAATACCGTCAACGCAATGGCCAGGAATCTTGCCACGTCCCCTAAGCTGAATTCTATTTCGTCTCGCGTCAAAGCAGTTCCCAAGGGGCGACAATGGTGCGGTATCCGAATAGCCACGAGCAAAGCGTTAAGAGGCAGTCAAAATGAGCTCAGCAAAAACAACTTAGGTAGATTCATCGCACCGATAGGAATCATCTCGTTCATCTAATACCCCCGACTCTCTTTACTCCTAGAAGATCATTGCAAGATTCACACCGTATATCTTCATTTGATTCTCCGCATATTTTCATATTAAGTCAGCAATAGTGAAGTTCTTATCTCAACGAGCTTAGACCAGAATTTTAAAAATATATCTTTTAAGCCATATCACTTTTAAGCTAATTAAATCCTTACTTTATCCCTTTAAAAGATTTTTAAAACTTTAATTTAAAGTAAAATAATAAAAATTTACCTTTAATAAATTAATGAAAATCTTTAATTATAAATTAAATTTATGAAAATAATTATTTTATATATAAATAATATATTATTTAATTAATTATAAAAATATAAATTTATTATAATTTTTTTTAAATTTTTTATAATATTTTTATATAATTTTTTATATAATTAATAAAATATTATTATTAATATTTTCTTTTTTATTATATTTTATTTAATAATTAAGGTAAGTTAATATTAAAATTAATTAATTTATTTTTATATTTAAATTATTAAACTTTTTAAATATAATATTAATAATATTAACTTTAAAAAATAATAAAGATATTAAAAATAAAGATAAAAATAAAAGTAAATATAATAAAACATTTTCCTTTAAATAATTAATATTATTTAAATAAATTATAAATAATATTTAAACCTTTTAATAAATAAATTATAAATATAATTATAATTTTAATTATTTTTTAAATAATTATTTTAATATTATAACGTTTATAAATTAAAGATTAAGCTTTAAAATATATTAAATAATTATAATTATTTAAAAAAGGCTAATATTAAAATTATATTTAAAGATAAAAAAAATATTTAAAAATATATTAATAAAATAATTATAAATATAATTATAATTTATTATTAAAAATTTATTACCTTTAAAATTAAATTAATTTTTTATAAATAAAATTTATAACCTTTTATAACTAAAAGAAATAATCTTTATAATATAAAAAATATTTATAATATAAGATAAATAAATAAATCTTTTAAAATTATTTAACTTTAAATATAAATAAAATTATTTAAGCTTAATATATTTTTTATTATTATATTTATTAATTAAAGATTTAAATAATTTAAATAAAATTTATTTAATAAAAAAATAATATATAAAATATATATAATTATTATAATATTATTTAATATTTTCTTAAGTAATAAAAATATTTTTTTATTTATATATTTTAAGATTTATTATTATAATAATAAGATATTATATTAAATATTAAAAATATTATATTAATTTAATATAATTATAAGTTATAAGTTTATTTTAAAAAAGTTAAAAAAATTAATTATAATATTATAAATATATATAATAAATTAACTTAATAATTTTAACTTAAACTTAATAAAAAGAATAAAATAATCTTTAATATATTACTTATAATTTAAATATTATATTTATATATAATAACTTTAACTTTAAAAATATTATCTAAAATTTAAATATAAATTAAAAAGATATAATATAAAATTTTATTAATTACTTTATTATTAAAAGTCTTAATATATATAAGCCTTTTTTTTAATTATAATAATATATAAAGGTTTTATTTAAATAAGATTAATTTCTTTTTACTTTATACTTATCTTTAAATATAAAATTAATATTATTTAATATTTATTAAGCTAATTTATTTAAAAATTAATAAAAGAAAATATTTTTAATGTTATTATCCCTTTTTTTATTATAATTAAAGCTTAATATAATATTAATTATATATTATAAATTTTAATTATTAATAAAAATAAGGAGGAAATTTCTAATATTTATTAAATTTATAATATATTATTTTAAATAATATTAAAATATTAAGATTTTAAAAAGTAATTAATATTATTTATTTTTATATTTTTTTATATAAAATTCAACTTTATATATTTAATATTTTAAATATTTTGGAAATTATTTATTAAAAATATTATTAAATATTTTAATTAAGGATAATATATAATTAAAAATTATATTAAATAT
>JAJKLA010000068.1:0-102767 GCA_022432515.1 Hypoxylon sp. NC0597 | reverse complement strand
AATAATTAGTATAATAATTAATATTTTAATTAATTATATGATATATTAAATAATAAAGTAATAATTAATTTAAAATTATTTATAAGCGTTATATACGTTTTATATTATTTATTTATAAGGTAATAAGTATTTATTATAATTAATTAAAATATTAATTATTATATTAATTATTATTTGTTATTACTTTTAATTAATTATTAAAATTAATAAAATATTTTGTAAATTAATTATTTATTTTAAAACGTTTTTTAATAATTATTTAATATATAGTTATTAAGTTTTAATAAGTTTAAAAGATTTTAACGTTAAGATTAAGTTATTTAAATTATTTATTATTCATTATTACTTATTACCTTTAATTAATTATTTAAATAAATAAGGAATTTTATAAGTCTTTTATTTATTTTTAAAATATTTTTCTAATATTATTTAATATATAATTATTAAGTTTTAATAAGTTTTAAAAAAAAGGTTTTAAAAATAGTTTAAAAATAGTTTTAACTCGTTTAACTTTATTATCTTTTTAGTTAAAATATACTTATATTAACGTTTTTAAATAGTTTAAAAAGATAAAGAGTTTTATAAGTTATATATTTAATTTTAAAATATTTTTTTAAAGTGATTTAATATATTGTTATAAAGTTATAACTTATAATAGTTAAAGATTAATTAAAATAAAGCTTGTTTAATTTATTTTTTTATTATTTAAATTTAAATTAATATATCTTTATTATTATTTATAAGACTTATAAATATAATAATATAAGCTATTAACTTTATAATTAAAAGTGATAAAGTAATATTAGTTTAAGCTTGTTAAAATAATTTAATTTAATCTTAAAAATAACTTATAAAAAAAGAACTAAAAAAGTTAAAAAGGCATTTACTTTAAAATATTATAATAATTAAAAAAAAAGCTAAAAAATACGCCATAAGGATTTTATCAACTTTTTTAAAGATAAATATAATAATAATTAAATATTTAAAAATGACATAGCTAATCTTTTTAAAATATTATACCACATTATTAAGAAAATATTTAAAAATAAAGATTTTTTCAAATATTTAAAAAAAAGTAAAGGTTATAATAATATTAAAAATTAAAAAAATAAACTTTTTAACTTATAAAACATAATAATTTATAATATTATTATTATACTTAAAAAAAAGCTTAAGAAAATAATAATTAAAAAAATAATATAAATAATGTTATAACATAACTTAATTAACCTTTAATATATAAAAGTAATCTTTAAAAAATTTATTATAAACTTAATAACCAACTTAACTTATAATATAAAACTTATATTAACAAATGAAAAAAAAGTTATATTAATCATTTTAAATATATAAAAAACATTTAATATAATTCTTAAAAATAAGCTTTTTAATTATATAATATAATAAAAATAACCAAAATAAACGTTATAATTTATAAAGAACTTTCTTTTAAATAAATAAGTTATTACTTATTTAAAAAAAACCATTATAAAGTTAAAGAAAATAAAATATAATATTTTATAAAAATCATTATTATTACTTATATTATATATATTATATTTAAATAAATTATTATAAACTAATAATTATAAATAAAAATATGTAAATAATATAACAATATTAACTTTTAAAAAAACGTTAAAAAAGATATTAAAGCTATTTAAAAAGAAATAAATAAAATGTTATAATATAAAAAAAAATAAAATAATTTTTACCTTTAAAAAGATAAAAACTATATACTTTATTAAAGAAAAAAATAATAAAAACTTTAAAATTAAACTTAAAAAAAATATAAAAATAAAAGCTATTAAAGTTATAAAAATAACCAATTATATTAAAAACTTAATAATTATTATAAAAGGCTTATTAATAAATAACTTATATAAAATAATATATATAATATTATTATTTATATTATTATATAATTATAAAATATAATATAAAGATTAATGTTAAGAATTAAGTTTACACGGTAATTATAAAGCTATAACCTTTACACATTTTTTATTTAAGGATTTTTTCACTTATAGTTAAATCTTCACTTTTTACACCTTAATTAATTTAAAACCACTTGTTATTATATTACTATATAATAACGTTTAACCTTTATTAAGTGATTAATAAACCTTGTTTATTTAACAATTAAAAAAAATTATTAAAGAAAATAATTAATACTTATATAATATTTATAAATATATAATTAAAAAAACATATAATCTTAATATAAAAAACATTATTTAAAATTATAAAAAAGATTTTACTTATATAAAAAACCTTTTTAAAAATATATTATTTATAATTATAAATACTTTTATAACAAAAATAACATTAAAAATAATAAAGTATTATTATATTTATAAATTATAAATAATATATAAAAAATATTTATTAATAATTTAAATAATATTTAAAAAATATTTAAAGAAAAAAAATAAAATAAATTTAAATAACTTATATTAACTTTTAATTAATAATAAAGCTATTATTATTAATTTAAAGATAAATATTATATATATTTTATTTTAAAATAAAATTAAAAAAAAACCTTATAAAGGAAAAAGATAAAGAAATAATGGTAAAGGAATTTTAATATTAGTTTAATAAAAAATTATTATAAAATATTATGATATTTTTAAATAACTTTTAAAAGATAAAAGATTTAAAATATAAATATATAATTTATAAAAGATAAAATAAAGTAATAAAAAATAAAAAGGATATAAATATATACGAAATAATATTTAATATAAAAATTCTTAAAGCTTTAAAAAGATTAAAATAAATAATAATATAATTTTTAATATTAAAAATAACCTTATATATAAATAATATAATAATTATTTAAAATATTTAAAAAAATATATTAAAAATATTTTAATAAATATTTATAACCATATATAAACTAATAAACTTATTAAATATAAAGTTAAAATAATGCCTTAAATATTATAAAATTAAGAAAAATAAATAAATAAATACCTTAACAAAAAAAGGGATAAAAAAAATCCTTTAAATTTAAAATTTAACCTTATAATAATAAAGATTAAAACATTAATAAAATTTTTAAATTAATAATTAATAATAAAATAATAAAAAAAGCTAAAAAACCAAATAACTTTTTAATAATAAAAATTAATTATAAACTTAAAAAAAAGTTATAAATATTAAAATTACTAAGGAAAATATTAAAATAATATTTAAACATTATATTAACTTATAAAGATTATAAATAATATTATAATAAATTTAATTATAATAAAATAAAGATATATTATACTTATATTTTTTATATAAAAAAAATTAAAAAAAAAACTTAAAATATTTAATCCATTATAAAAAAATTAAAACTTAACAAAAAAAATAACTTAAGTCATTTAAATTAAACTTAAAACAAAATAAAATATAATAAAATAATAAAAATTAACTTATAAAACTTTATAACTTAAACTTATAAAGCTTTATTAATAAAATAAGTTATTAAAAATAATTAATATAAAACTTATTAAAATTTAAGAAATTTTACAAAGTTATTAAATACTTTAATAAAATATATCTTTCTTTTATAAAAAAAAAGAAATAATATTATTTATAAAAAGATATAAAGAAAAAAATAATTTTAAAAGTTAAAGATAAAAAAGAAAAATTAAAAATAAAAATCTTTAAAAAATATATTAAATAAAATTATTTATAAAAAAAAATTTCTTTTATATAAATATTTTAAAAATAATTAAATATATTAACTTAATTTTAATTATATTAATAACTTTAATAAAGATTAAACTTTATTAAAATATAAAAAAAGTTAACTTTAAAATTAAAAATTAATAAAAGAAAATTATAAAATATAATATTTAAAAATTAATTATTAAATCATTTATTTAATTTAAATTTATAAAGCTTTAAAGCTTAAAATTAAGCCGATTAATAAATAATAATCATTAATTAAAAAATATTAAACCTTTAAAAATAAGAAATAATATTATAATATAAATAATTTATTAAAATTATATATATTAAAGCTTATTATATCTTATATCTTTAAGAAGGTTGCATAAAGGAGCCCACGCTCATACGCTTAGATGTTAAATAATACAACAACAACAACAATAATAACAACAACCTGTTTCGGTACCTAATTATTTACAGGGGTGGGCTGTAAACACGGAGGTTTCTAACGCTCGAATGTGCTGTGGCTAGGGAGGCAATAGCGTGTAGCACTCTATAATTCGTTGCAATTTAATACTTACACCAGCCAGGCCGCCCTACCACAATCACAGAGCGTACAGCGCTGTATTTATGAGTTACCGATGCATTTTGAGGAATCAAATCCCTGATGTCCTATATGTACAGTAAAATATAGTGCACCTTAACTACCTAGGTAGTCAGCCTAGGCTCTACAATGATACGGTCATGCGATAAAAGCCTTACAACTATAGCGGGCTATAGCGCATACCGGTTTGAAATTATAGAACAATGGAGACGGTCAATTCAGGTGCTATAACCACAGGGGCTATACGCTAGAAGACCCCGTACCTGTTATGATGAGCCTCAACGTTTCATGTCTTGTCATTGGCGTGGGGGTGCACTCTGGCACTGTACCGATCTAGTAATATCTATTGAGTCTATTGATACAACATTTCGAGATTATGAAGTCGAGCAGCCTCGTCCTCCAGGATCTTGAAATGGGCAAGATTGTCGAATTCACCCAGGCGACGGAAAATATTTTTCTTGTTGATGAAGTTGTCATGCAGATTTATGAGCCGTAAGATACATAAGATTCTCTCTTGTCCCTCTTGACGGTGGGGAGGAAAGAGGCCTGAGTCAGATAAGACATCTCGATAACTTAAAGCCATGTCAATATCGAAGAATAGTGGTTGATTAAAACGGTAACTTACTCGTCTAGCTCTTCATAACCATCAAAGGGGTGTTGTAAGGACCTCAATTAGGGCATCTTCCACCTTGAAAGTCCGGCTTAAGTCTGACTTAGGTAGTCGCCCGTCCCGAGGGCAAGACTGATTGATTTGTTCAAACATTCTATGGAGGTATATATTAGTACCTTTAGAGTTCAGATTTCTATTCAGTATGATCTTTATAATTATTCTATCAGTCTGCTGCGTTAGTACCGCCGTCTTGTTGTATGCGAGGCGTCAGTGGTTAAAAGTGGGGCAAAGAAGGCAACTGAGGAATAGGGGGCTCCAAGTACCAAAACTGAAAGGGGGTAACTGTTAGGTAATAATCATTTCCAACAGTCATTTTTTATGTTGATTAATGGCTATTGCTCTATGTGCGACATGCTTTAAGACTACTAGAAATCTCTTCTGAGAGGAGGGTAGAGCAAGAAAACGACGCTGATAATAGGTCAATGTTAGTATTGTCAAGCAAGGCACTACCCGTACACACCATAACGCTTTGCCGTTACCTGAACTCCTTTGGCCCAGTGTTAGTTTCCAATGGTTGATAGGTAAATTTCTCTCTTAGACAGCTTGTCGCAGCAGTATTAAACACAAGATATCACAGGAATCGAAGGTACCTATGAAACGAGCGTCGTAATGTATTATATCAGATGCCCAGACGTATGGTGTGCTTCAACAAAAGACTATTTTAAACGAAAGTGAATGCGAGCAATGTAGTAGTTGCAACTAAGAACCCTTTCTTCCCCACAACCCAGAAGTGCAACACGATCACAGCCATAGCTATTGAAGTGTGTTGAAAGCCCGAAAGAAAGTGAAATTCGATGCCTTGACTTGTGACCTTGTAACCTATCCTAGCGCCACCAAGTATTGTCTCATCACTGATTTCAATGTCAATATAGCCCAACCACGATGTCGCCACGGACCCTAGCTGTGGCGTGCACTTCAGCCTCAAGATCAAGCTTGATCCCGACCAGGAGGGCAGCATCCTTAAGCTTGCCGGCCTCGTCGACGGGGCCCTTAAGCAAGTTACCTGAGCCACTAGAGTTAGTGACTGAACTGGTGCAAAGGATTCCCGAGGGCTGTGAAGCACGAAGAGCTTACCGATGGGACCATTAGCACTGCCGGACAACCCCGGCATGGGGAGACTATGCTTAGCAGTGGTAGTAGTGTGACCACGATGATCCGGGCCGCTCAATGAAGTTCCGCCGGTGGTTGCAGGAGGACCAGCACTTTATAAATGTCAGCTCAACAAAAGATATTATAGTGGTGAATGATACTAACAGAGAAGACATGATGATTTCCTCCGGGGTTTGATCTACAAATACTTCAGGGTCTCGGAATAATATACCAGGAGGTTGGGGTCTAAGGGACGACCACTTTAACTTCCGTCTTAAGGGAGGTCTAGGTAGCTTGGGAGGAGATTGATGCCTCTGGTGAGAGGGTCGCTGTGAAAAGCCCCAAGATGATCTTCGTGGTGGGGGTGTGGGTGGACGTGAATGTTTTATATGATTTTTTATTTCGAAAGAAGATGAATCACTTGCTGCACGTGGCCTCCGCGGAACTCCCGAGAGTCTCTTGTGGGGTTCTTCAGTCTCCTCCTTGGTGAAAAGAGATGTGCTCATAGTGAAGGGCTAGCAGAGCTCTTTATGCGCTTCCTCCATATTTATGTGAGAAGGATGTATAGCTGCATGATTTGGAAACTCTAGTGGTGGGACACAATACGTAGGTTGCAGGTTATGTTCTAGATCATAGCGAGGCGTTGTGCAAGGCTACCCATAAAAATGTATTCGCACTTCCTATGAACCTCCCATGTTTGCTGCCAATCTCAGTAGCTCTCTTCGGAATTTCTGCAAGAAGACAGATTTTCTTGATAATGGAGAGGACCGAAGACGTCAATTAGTCGTATGATTAGATGGTGGTCTCTGGGGGGTTACACATTGGCACCTGCAATGCATGACAGTTCACTGCCGAGACCATTCCATGACTTCCACTAGGCCGAGAGGAGACCGGCGAATTCTGGACATTACTACTGTTTCTCTCCATTACCAGTTCTCTGGTATCTCTTATGCAAGGCACATATTTGAGTTTGCAATATTCCTAGGTAGGCTGCATACCTAGCTCATGTTACTCCCGAAAACCTAGCAGTTGTTGGGTATCAATGCCTTGGAGTACAATCAGGAGATTATTTGGAGATCTGTCGTATTGCAATAGTACAGGAGCTTAAGTATTACCGAAGAAGATACAGGGTTTCGGCTATCCGCGAGCACATGTGCGAGTTGGATGGGAACATAAGAGCCCTCGCTCAGTTGCTTTTGTTAACGCCGTGAAACGCCTCGTCAGAAGAGCAATTATGTCCCAGTCCCTTACCTTTCTCGTTGCGTTCTCTGCCGTTGTCGGCACCTCTGAAGCTATACGACAAATTCAAACTGATTCTAAGCGAAAGGAGCATCGAAGTCGAAAGAACAATCTCATAGTACGATGTCCTAAATCTTCCCAGTACAGTCCTATCCTTGAAGGCAGACGCGTAGTCCTTTCTGGTGACAAGGTTCGTATGTTCCATATCACTCCTTAAAGTGTATTCGTTGGTAGATTAATGGATATACGACACAGCTATACATTGACACGGGCACCGACTACGAGGAAGTATTTGGTCACCCATTTGCTGGATATTTCCTTCCTTACCCTGATGCTAAATACTCCGGTCTTGTTTCCACCATCTGCGATGAACCGCCCATCATGAACTGGATCTATGTGGATCGAAATACTTATGAGCTCAAATTTGGTACGCGTCCATGGGCTCAGCCCAATTGGCCCGGGCCGTTCGACTGCTCTAGACAGGATCGGAGGTTGACATTTGGTGGATGGGAAGGGTTTTTTGCCGTTAAAGAAGGTGATTTCTGGGGGTTATATTTTGATGTCGATGAGGACAACTTGAAGTCCAAAGTGAAAGAGGAGACACCTGTGCTCGAGGTAGAGCTTCTGAGGGTTGAGATGCGAGTGAAACCCACAACAAAGGATCAGTCATCTGAGGACGATTCGAAGGATACGTCGGATCCGAGTGGTATGCAACCATCTGACAAGAACAACGATGCGGAAGGAATAAGAGTTAAGATCAAAGTGCCTTCTCAAGGAGAGGAGCTCGAGCCTCCTGACGTCGACTAAGGGGTTCTAAGGTCAGGTGCCTACCTAACCAACTCGGAGAAACGGAGGCAGAGTAAGACGGAGTATTTTGGAATCAAAGGTTAAAAGATTTGCCGCATATCGCTTACAAACGGAATTAAGGCTATCTGCTGCAAATTATGTCGTCAGGTATCGAATTGGCCAGTTCTTCCGTATTTTACCTTCTTCCGAGGAGGGCTTCTCATAACACGACCACTAAGTCGTACTAGGAGAATGCTATCTGTACTTGCTATTGGTCAAAATAGGGAACTGAAATATGTATGCACACGCGTTAGCAGTAACCCGGCCTATAGCTAAAAGCCATGCTTGTCGGTGCCACGCATCGCAAACGTCGGATCGTGTCACTATAGAGACCCATCCCTATAGTCGGAACCGAAAATATCTATCACCACAACGGATGCTGCACGGTGAGTGACCTACCGCTTACATGCGTAATAACCACGGAGTCTATTGTATAACGTATCACTGACACTTCTGTACCTAGGCGCCGAAGCCTCTACATATTGGGTTGCAAATTCGGAGATGGCCGTTGGACGCAGACAATACAGATGGCATTTAAAGTCATGCCATGAAAATGGATAGGGTAACTAGATACGCAACTATGTGACCAGCATCATTCGATCGTAAAGTAAGGAAACCATCGGACCTCTCCATATCGTCGCTATTTCAAGCCTTCTTCGCATATATGATGGAGCCGGATGCAGCAACGAGCAAAAGCGCCTAGTTCGCGTCACAGTTGGACTTGTCAGGGAACACTGCATCTTAGCGATTATGCCTTAAGGGCACAATGATCACGCGGGAAGATTGAGGCTTTTTCTCCGGTACCTTTTTAGTAGGTGATTACAGGAGGTACCTGTAATCCGTTCTCTACTCATTCCATAGACGTGCGTAGGTACTCTCTCCAGTCAACTCTCTTGCGGGCAAAGAACGTGGAAAGTGAGTTACTTCCAAGACTCCCAGGATCGTGGCGTTCATGCTGTTATCAAGTGATTGTATCACTAAGCCATGGCGTTCCACGACAGCGGCCAGGGTAGGGTCCGCGGTGCTATTTGCGGGGGCCACAAGAATTAACAGTTCGCCGGCAGTCAATAGGTATGAAGATTATAAGCTAGATAGTAATAGAGGCGGTGATGTTCGACTAGAACTTTTATCTATATCCAATGCCGAAATACTGTCGAGTCGACTACACAGAGCACCAATGGGACATATCTGCCGAAGCCCCCTTTTCAACTTCCTACATCTCTCTAACACTAATTCTTATACGTAAAGAGGTACCAGACAGGTCGCAATTGCAATACCTGTAGAGCATATACAGCTTGGGTGTTGAAGGGGAACTGGAACGAGAAGTGAAAGCAAGAGGATCTTATGGGACCTTGAAATGTAATAGCGTAATATGATTAGCGTGGCTCCCGATTTCATCGGCCTGAAGAACCAGATGCTTCTTCGCACGGAACTTAACATTCCTCCCGTATCTTACCCCTCAGGATGTGCCGTCTTCGAGGAAGGGATCCAGGGCATGGCTATGGAGCTCTACTCTTCTTAATGTCCACACGCCTCGAATTCTCAGGCATCATTTACTAGGTAAGCATGAGAAAAGTTATCGACTAGGGCCTAACGCGAAGGACATGCGCATCATCACACCGGTTGTTCAAAAACAACTTCCCGCTTCAGTGCTCTGGCTATCATGGAGCCCTTCCGACCATTAAAGGGGCTAATGATCGCGAACTTGGATGAACCTTACTGGTAGCCCAATGCTAATGTTCCTACACATCCTCTGCGGCATTATTGAGTTAGGTGAATAGTTGGCCATCTTTCAGATTCTCGAACGCGGCCGCCGGGTATGGGCCAAGCCGGCAGACGTGGCGGCAGGAGAACATCGCAACAGGCTGCTTGAATTCAGGACTTTGATGGCCGTCGCCACCCCTCGAGTGTGGCGCGCACACCCAGACGCAGCTGCGCAATAAGGGCCTCATAACCCTTGATCCATAGCGCGATGTTCACTCGCCGCCTATCGCTAGCTCATTAACACACCCAGTTGCAAGAGGTATAATTACCATACAGGTGTATCAGTCTTGCCGGAGAGGTATAACCCATTATCCCTTAGGTACCTTTGACTAACAGGTAAGTAGGTACCTAGGTAGGTAGGTAGGTAATCAGATTGGTCAACTTGCGGATGGACAGATCGGGTATCCCGAGGCTGGTATCGTTCTCTTCCAAGAGCACGTGAACCAGTCATTTCCAATTTACGGGACGGGTGCCGTGCTACTCGTAGCCGGCACTAGATTCCCAACCTGAGGCTACCAATAATCTTCTACCCGGCTTCTTGGCGTTGGACGAACCAAAATGTACTTTCTTTTGAACCCTAGTAGAGCAAGATTTTGGTCGTAGGTATAGATTGATAGGAATAAAGAAGTAACTGGGAGAGTAAATTCGGATTTTAAGTAGAATCAGGAGTCTAGCACGCGGCAGGGCTTAGTGTATGTCAGATTGCCGGTGGAAACTCACCATAGATGCAGAGGAACACACGGAAAACAGCGCAAGTTTCTATTGTCGATCTACATTCTCTACTAGATTATTTCTAAGTCGCCGCAAGCGCTCCATTGTAAGATTTTAGAGCGCTTCAATGAACGCGGAATAAACTGCCTTATCGGGTAAAACCTCTTCGTAGGGCTGGCAAGGTACCTAATCCACAAACATCAGCTTCAAATAGGTGGTACCCCAAAAGTTCAATACGTGTAAACGCTGAAGTACCTAAACTAGGTACCTAATGAACTTCGTCGTTGGATTCGTGGCTCGTCAATTCGAAGTATAGAAAGTAGATGCACGTGGTATCATTAGGTAGGTACCTGCGTACCTAAGGTACCTATATCACACATTTGAGAGTCATCTCGGCAATCTCTGCAAGGCTAGGGTCGTGCAGCGTATAATGCAAGCAATTGTAAGTGCTTACCTACGTAAGAGAATTCCTCCGTTGATGAACTCGTGACATTTATATGCCAGATGGCGTAATTCGTAACGGAGTCCATTGCCGCCCTATGTTAAACTCATCCATCTTTTAATACTCTGGCCGATTGATGTGGCCAACTTCAGCGATTTATGCATGTATTGCCCAGGCCTGAAGGATTCTGGCATGTCTTAAAGCTAGAGTGCCTACCTCTCAGGATCACTCGCCTAATACAGGAATTCACTAATTTTATAAATTTCCCCTCAGCGTATGCGTTTCTTCGACCTGTTCTGATATATATAATTTCGTACTAGTATAGTAAGAGAGCCTAGAAAATTGTGTCGACTATGTGACTTAGTTAGGAAGTTTCTTCGCTTGGGGCTGTTTCTAGCTCGATCGGGCTCGCCTGAGAAGCGGCTAGTGTTAGCAAAACAATACATTAGGTACAATGGTAGATAACAAGGAAACTGGCATTGTTTCTATCATGGTGTGGAAAGGGACGTATTTGGGAGCAAGGAGTATCTACTTGGAAGTAATCTATTAGTTGTTTATCGGCATGTAGTCGAATACGACTCAATTCAGGGAGGCTCGATCAGCTAGTTAGAGCTAGATTACTGTCAGATCATGTAGCATCGATTTCGCATGCGTAAACTCCATGCTGTGTCACTAGCCGGATCAATGGCTGGTAAAGGACGTCGAAACAGACTCATCTGAGGTGTCATTGGCCTATGACGCAGGATTTTCTTCGGGATATCCGGGAATCCGGCTCATACCTCATTGGGTATATATCTTCAAGCTATGTACATCTCGCGAAGATATCGAGCTCGTTCATTAGACGTAATCACCTCATGCATATCTTGAGACATCTCCCCGTCACATTGCTAGGATTCGCCGCACTAGTTGCCCAGCCAACTCGGGTATCTAGATACACGTAAATGAGATGCATTGGTCTTTTCGATCGTGCTAATATATTGTAGACAATCGAGACTTCGGTCTCCTTGTTTAGGATGTTATAATATAGCGCTAGGCAGGGAAGCCACATAACGCCACCGCGTTCCGGGACGTTCCCGTGAAAAACAAGCGAGCAGGTAGCGCTGGGATTCAAAGTACCTGCCGAAGGAAAGCGAGATACCTAGGTACTGCTACTGTATTGCTAGGAACTCGGGTAGAAGATGGTTCATGACGCATATATTAAGCCGGATGCGATTGGACAGCCTGCCGTCATGGTGCCGGATGTCCGGGTTGGTTGGTTGGTGAGACAAGATACGTTGTTGTATACGTGCATGGTATAATCTCCAGCTCGTTCGGCAGCGAATCGGATTCGAACGCGAAGATGAGTGTTCATGGTCAAGGATTCGACTCTTGCGCCCATCGTGGTCGGTGTTCAGGATTCTTCATTTCTCATATTACTCGTTACTGTTGGCTATCCAAAGCATCAAATCGCTTAGATGAATTAATTATTAGGTAGTGATGCGCTTCTGTTTGCCGCCGCTGTCACCAATCCTTCATGTAGCCCTCGCTTCCGAAAGGCTCATCATTTCCCGAACCTTGGCCGCGTACGCTCGTAGTCACCGTATTATCTGTGGTGATCTTAATATAATTACTTCGATCTCTGTTCTTGGAGGAGCCACCTGGTACCAGATCCGCGTTCGCACCGTTCCGGGGGGTTCCCCGCAGCTTTGATAGAGCGTACTCGGACGTGAAGGCTTTGTTGTCGGCCGAAATAAGACCACTCCGCACCGAGCGAAGGAAAGGCCAGAAGTAAGCAGCGCATGCCGCCGAAATGCTCGAAAATTGGACAAACTGCATGCTAAGGTAATAAGGGAATCCTCGCAGTGTATAGTCGTCTTCGAAGAGGCGGGGCAAGTAGACGAGCTGGCAGATTGTTGCTACGATCGCACTTTAGATCTGTTAGAATTGTCCAAGTCGTAGCAACGAGGAAATGGGTGGGACCGACAGTATCCTCACCGAGAAGAAGGAAAGGACGGTGATTCTCGTCCTGACCGACATCTTCAACGGATATATCACGGCCGCCGGTAGAGCTATAAGTGCTACGTCCGTCAAAATATTTGTGATAGCCACATATTCTAGGAATGCGTGCTGTGTGGTTAATCAGTATTGATCCACGAGAAGGGTTGACTGCCTTTTTATGTGATATCTCACCTTGTCAAGGCACTTGACGTCTGGTCCATTCTCCCATGGGCCATGGCTCCCACATTGGAACGCTGAGCCAATGAAGGCTACTAGCGACCAAATTAAGACTGCAACGACGAAGACACCGGTGAGGCGGCGATGTCCCGTTTCTGGCGACAACGTAGTCAATCCAGTGCAAACCGACAATTTCGCGAGTCCAAGAGCGAAGACGTAAAGTAGCTCTCCGGCGTATTGAACCTAGACATGTGAATTAGTCTCTAATTTGGAGTAGAATCATTTGGCGTTGTATCCATACTTTGAGTCCAGTTGTTAGTTGATCGTCAGAGATATCACTCCTTGTCTTGCCGAAGATTTCTCCTTCGGGGATGAGGAATGTCACAGATTCACCCAGGCCAGCGAGCTAATTGTCTCAGTGTTAATCCAACCGAAAGCTCGTCCCCCTCGGAGAGAATCCAATTTCACGTACGAACGCGGCAGTAATAAGCATCTCCTCCCATCCGAATCGTTGATTTGTCTTCAAGAAAAATTTGGTCAGGAATCGGAAGCACAGCATGAGTGACGTTAATGCTAGTAACAGCCAAGTAGTCATCTGCAATATCGGGTTCATATTCGACTCTGTGACGACGATTCCGACCGACGGCGTGTGCGCGGCCTCCTCGGAGGCACGACGCAGAGCCGACAGCATCGTAGAGAATACTGAATTTGCCGCCTTCGAGACTCGAGATGATAGGTCTCAGTATGGAGCGCGAAAGAGGGGCGGCCGGTCGGGGATTGGCATCGCTGAGAAGCCCAGATGTTTCCCGCGGCGACGATGCGAATATTTGTCGATGGAGGCGACAACGACTAGGGAGTAAGACAGCGTTGATTCGCGCGCGACCCGTGCGCAATCCCCAGGATAAATAAGATGGGATAGGGGAGTGGATACGCCGGCGGCGGACCAACCAAAACCTGTGATGGCGCTTACGGAGAGCAGATATGTGATCGAGCCATTGATGATCCTCGGCAGTTTGGACCCATTAGCTTATTTGAGAAGAACTGTTATAATACGATGACCTACGAGGCAAAGCGAAATGCCATCAGTACACGTTACACTACATAACCAATAAACATATTCATACGCAGCCCCTGACGCACTCATACACAAACGGAAGGTTTTTCTTTTTGAAATGAGGTACTTCCTCACTGCGGTTTCTTCAGCTTTCCTCTTAAAGCGTTAATGCGCGTTGAAGGGCGAAGGATGCGGAACCTTGGGTAAGGGATCGGCAGCAATGGGGGCGGGAACTACAGTACATAAAGGTTAAAGTAGGACTAATGCCAGTAAGACCGTGGGGGAGGACATACATTGGTGGCTTCGGGTGGCAGGGTAGGCGACAGTGAACAGGGGTGCATTTGGTCGGTATACTCTTTGGTACGGCACTAACTGATGAAGGATTTGTCCTGTCGCTGAAGAAGAAACAACCGCATACGAAAGAATTGTCCAGGCCCAGTAACCATGTGAAGATGCCCGTGTTGTGGTCTCCCAAGATGGAATCTGTAGACCAATCACCTTGTCCTTTGGCGACTTTACCGTAGGGTAGGATGGGCTACTGTCATGTAATGTCCAATAATGCCCGCCACACCATAATCCTGCACGCACGTGGAAATTCAAGTAAATCCTCACCTGTTTCAAGCCTGCAGTGAAGACGGTCGCACGGGACACATAGTAGGAAGGAGATAAAACTTCAGGTTTTCGCAATAGATTACTCTCTCAGGTATGGCATCTACGGTAGGAAACCCGGGGAGCGCGAGAGAGTGTGGTTGCAACGGGGAAACACGGAATTCATGTTACATACCTACCAGCCTACCAGCCTACCTAACTCTTTTACGGCCATGAGCGCAGTATGAGCGATGATCGCCAAGACGGCCCGACTATTAAGGTCGCAACAGCTTTGTTCACCACGCCGGTAGACCTGAAAAGCCATCCTAAAAGTGAAGATGAGTTTATAGACAAATGGAATATTTACTTGAATATCGACATCGCATATCATTCATGATCATGAAGATGCAACAGCCATAAGGCCCTATACCACTACCGAACGTAATTCGAGAGCTACAAGGTATATTAGGTAGGTACAGAAAAGATCAGTTGAGTGGGGCTGTCGGATTCATAGCCGCGATGAGACATAGTCCGGCTGGACTCATGATTGGTGAAAATTAAATGGATTAGATACCACACGCAAGTCACATTAAGCAAGGGTGTTGCAACGATCGGCCCTTGCAGACTGGCAGACTGACCCGGAAGTGTACCTAGGCGATACTGGACTCCTCTCAACTTCAACGGGCGATCATGGATCAACAGGTCTTAATAACTTGGATGCTTCGGTACTTATACCTCAGATTATCGTGCACACATTTTTCCATCAGGTATTGGCGACAATAACGTAACGAGCTTTTAAGAGAAAGATTTCCCGTTAGTTCAGTGGCGGTGTGCCGTACGTGCAAGTCGTCAGCGGATGGCAGCATTCCAGAACTTGTTCAGCTTGCATCATTAGCCCCTCCAGGCTCGTTTGAGGTTTAGGTCTGTTTAATATCGCGAGATGACTGTAACCCTCTCTCACACTGCCATGCTACACAACCATTATCATTCGCCTCACTCCTATATTAGATTGATATTGAGCTGACTTAGTCTGGCGCTCCGGCAATCCGTTGTGACGTGCCGCACGTGAAACCTGTTAGGGCAACATGCAACTTTGTATCGTCAAGTCTTGGGCAAGCGACCAGAGTTCGGCCGCAATTTCACCCCATTTCGATTCCTTAACTTTTCTTTTCTTTCCAGTGCTGTTCTCCTAGAAGACAACTTGGCGGTGTCAACTTCCAGGTTCTTGGATGCAACAGCTACTTGCGCAAAATGAGAATCCTCAAATACTTGTGTCCACATCACATCCTCCTAAATAGCCTTGAAAGATTAAGTGTCCATAATCCCTACGTCTGCTGGACAATGGAAGAACTTCAATTGCTTCACCTGGAAGGTAGTTTTCAAGGCCGCCCTGAAGACTGGCAGTCCCCATCACCAATACCATTCCGACCATGCTTCAGGACACTATTAGGCTAATAATCCCACATACATGCGAGAATTGGCATTTAATCCTGGTTAGGTATCTGGGTGACTAAGTACCTAACATATGCTGTTCGTCGTGGTGGGTAAGTTCGAACGATGAGCTGCAGGCTTCCACACCTAACCTTCACTTGCCAGACCTCCACAGGCAGATTATCATGACTTATTTCGTACCTCATGACGATGCGACCATGGTGTCCATTGCTATGTTCAATGCATTACCTTAGGTACCTATGCGGTCAACGCAGCCACCATTCTTCATAGGCTTCTCAGCTATCCCGAGATCTTAGCGTTAGCTATCTCAAGAGATCCAGTCGTCACTACAGTTGTACCCCACGCGTCTCTGCCCACTATTCTCGGCACTATGCCCTTACCATGCACATTACCCTTATATTCTATCTAAGCGACGTGGATCAAACACTAGGAGCAGTAAAGACAGTGTATTATCCAGCCCCCTAGACATTTCCCTTCTCCGTCGAGTCATCTAGCGCCGATGGTATCGTACTGAGTGTTATTTGTGATGGGAGTGGTGAGTACATCTCATCGCGTTCACGTAAAGCCATTTACACACCTCCGCATCGTCATATCCTCACCACACATATTCCAAGGTTCAACACACACTTGAATCTATGTTCCTTTCCCTTTTGTATTGACTCTCACTGCTGGATCTCCTGCTTACCTACACCATGAACTTTGTCAACATGCCTCTTCAAGTGGTCCTTACGACCAAATACTTTCTGTGGCTGACACAAATCACAGGGATACTCCTCTCCATCATGCAAATCAGGGTGATTTGTGCGTTGATGTCTTCCGAGATCCCGACGCATTGCACAGCGATAACCGCAACCCATAACCTCGCAAGTAATTGGCTTGCAATGAGAGTGAGCATGCTTACCGATGAGAGGTTAGTATGAAATAGGGGTTAAAAGTGGATCCATGTGAGTGAATAGGGGTAGCAGAGGGGAGAGGTTCGAGAACAAAGGAATGCCGACGATCAAACTTACTTCAACTGACATTTTAATTCAAAGGTCTGCCCGCAGCCTTCCCCGGAGCAAACCAGCGTATGTTTCAGCAACTCGAGAGATGAAGAAGAAAGTGTCGATACAGTATCTTCGGAACTCACAAGACTGTTACTGCAAAGTCTTCTAATGCCTCTAGGTGGACTTACTTGCTTGTCTGTCACCGAGTAAATACTCTTTGATGAAGACACAAGTTCGCCTTGCAGGGGATTCCGTTCTGCCATGAACGGCTTAGAAGCATCGCAGGTCTCCTCGACGCTCCTTGTTATAAAAAGGCTAATAGAGCTTATAATAAAGATGAAACATGGCAAGTAAATAGAATCGGACATATAAGTTAGGCAAGATAAGTCATCTCAATTGATCAGATCAAGAGGCCAACACGTAGTTAGAAAGTCTACGGAGTAGTGGTGCGCAAGACTTAGCGGGTGGCCTCACTACCTGTATCCTTTAGGCACGCGCATTAGCGACCTATATTAATGCGTGGCATATCAGTCGCTTTATTGGTAGGCTCTCAGTTGAGGGTTGAGATGGTGGCAGAACGCCAAGGTAGAAACCCTCTTACAATGTAAACTTGCGTCTCTGTTGCTTTGATGTTTTATCTAACGATCGGCCTAGAATGGCTTCCCCAGTTCATGATTAAGCTTTCTCAAATTTACCGACTGAACTTCCTGGCTCTATTATATTTCACCTAGTTAATGACGATATCGAGATTTTACGACGGACATCCATATTTCTACTTCGTATAGCCCGCTTACGCTTCGATAGGATTCTTATCTTCTGCTAACAAGTGCAACATTAGTGTTCATCAAGGAAGTCATTGACATCGCTGATTTTAAATCATATCCTATAATATATAAACTGTCACCAGGTAGTTGCCAAGGAAGGTAGTTAATGACTTCAAGATAACCCTAACTAGGTATATAGGAGCATATTTACCAATTTATATAGCCTAGGCAGGAGTAGACAAAACTAAGGATCGGATACGCCCGGGTCCCTACTCCTTATAGGGTACTGGGTGTGTTGGAAGCTGTGGCTGTGGCTGTACCTACATCACTGCCTCATTGTAACATAACACCGATGGCTGAATGTCCACAACGTATGAAATACGTAAATGTGCCTTACGAGGTCAATCTGAATTTGCCCTCCCAATATAATTATATTATTCAAAACTTGTCTTGAATCCACGCTTGACTTATACGCTTCAGCGTGCCTCCTTTCCTATTTCTTGCAGTCGCTAAAGCTATGACGAAAATTAGTTGTCAAAATAGGTGCCCCGCTATTTCGGTCTTACAGTGGAAGCCAGGTACTTCGCCGCACCGAGGACCTTAGCGTTGTGCTCACATTTGCAGGGTGTAGCGACTGGCAACAGCATTGGGGTAGCACCAGTGACTTTCAGAGCAGCGGTTTATTCGGTCAGGGGGGAGAAGTTCCATCAGAGCCGCATATATGTTTAATGTTAGCGGACAGGCTCGCAGAGATAAATCCAAAAGGCTAACTTCCATAAAGTCTCGCAAGCGCCAAATCGATTCGCGGGTGTACGCCGTGTCGGTCGTCTCTCACTGAAAGCTTTTGCATTCCACAGATTTGGTGGTCGAACTTCTGCAAAAATTCGAACGGATACCTTGGCAGCGAAGTGACAAGATGCGACGGAAACGTAACAGGACTCAGTACGCTCGCGATTCCGGGGCAGGCACTCAAATACTAACATACGAAAAGACACGTGGGCTTATTTCGAAGTAAAGCAGCTCAATACAACGATGCGATATGAATGGGTTAAGATTAATATATTCGTACGGTGGCTCGTCCCTTCAAACCAAACTATAATTCTCGCATTCGACACCAAGCCACCCATCGCAGAGTGCATTCCGGATATGCTTCGAAATCCAGGACCGAACGACCTGAAAGATCCGTTCTGGGTTTACGCCCGATTAGCTTCTAAGGTGGTGCAATTCCAGGACACTTCTGTGTGGGCCATCCGCAATCAAGTTCGGGCTATCGAAACAGAGGCTAAACCCATGGGAAGGCCGCGGCCTGACTATCGACGTCTCCACGACATCGCACGGCACGCTATCCACGTATCCGAGACACTTGATGTTACCACTGAAACCATGGAAAGCATTCTTGCACATCATGATGAATTCCTAATGCAAGGAATAGGACTTGAGTCGATTGATAGTAATACATCCGAGGATATCCATCGTCAGTTAACATTTTGTAAGAATGTGATCAGCAACCTTCGTCATAGGGCTGCTTCGAATAGAAATAGATTGGAAAACGAGATTCAACTCGCGTACAACACAGTCGCCCAGTACGATGCAGAGATATCCGTTCGGATTGGACGCGCAGCGCAAATGGATAGTGCTGCTATGAAGACGGTCGCTTTCCTTACGATGGCATTTCTGCCGGCGACTTTCCTCTGCTCGATCTTTAGTACATCCTTCTTTGATTATAATGCAGATGCAAACTCATGGACTATGTCGAGCAAGATCTGGATTTATTGGGCATTTGCGATTCCGACCACTCTTGGAACATTCTTTTTCTGGTATTTCTGGAGGAGAGTGTTTCCGCCGAGCTCAATCGAATAGCACAATGGTATGTCGCGCAGTGGGCGATATACAAACTCTTTCCTGAGGATAGTTGACCAATGCCTGGTCTCAAGGCCTTCCTCCCAATCTACATAACGTGGCGACTCATAGAACACAATATTTAGAAGCGACCTCGAGAAGATAATGGCTCGAAAGCTTGGTTAGATTTCCATGAATATTATATCGAACATCGGGGATTGATTCGGATGTTTAATCTGTATTCGAAAATGTGACACTAGGAGGGAATAACAGTGCCAGCTTCAACGCCCCGTTCTCTCCTAGCCTGCAAGCGCTTTTAGAAGTACGAAAGGCCACTCTATGGAGGACACTCATTGAGCTAGCCAGCGGCCTGTTTCTGGGCTAATCTGACCCAATACTAACAGGCGTTGTAAGCCTTATCCCTGCGACTCCTTCGGAGGTCCACGTTTGCTAAGAAGATGACCGGCTAGAGACATCTCCCATTCTATATCAGTGCCTTAGTTTATGTGTTCACCCCTTTTTCGCTGACGTCGAACAATAGTGGGGGAGACTTGGTAATAGTGGGGCATCGAGGAAAGATAGTGGGCTGCTATGGGATTGTTATAGCGGTACACGCTGGGCATTACCAGACGGCCGGACAGCACTACTCCTGATGGTAGTGGCCGCTTGATAATACGCCTCGTTGCGTTGCCTAGCTTCGAAGCTTAGGTACCTTAGGGGTCTAGATAGTGATGGCACCCATGTTTCTCCCAATGGCGGTGTCAACGGGGTTGCCTTATGACCTCCCAACCCCAAATTCTATGAGTGCCAAGATATACCAAGCTTTCAAATTTCTTAACATTCTCAGTTCTATCGGAGAAAGTGTTTTAGAGGATGTCTAACGAGACGAGCGTATTTCGTAACTTGTTTATCCGCTCGATCAAATCCGTCTCCCTTGTACTAACAGCCTTGAATGTAAGAGACATTAAATCATTCGCGTCGCAGCTCGTGAGATTTCGCGACTGGTCTAGCGCCTTGATGATAAAGTCCATCCGTTTAATGAGGTGCCTGGCTAGTTGCAACACCAGGGTGATTTGAAGGGCGGAGGAATTTGGTAGAGAAAATGAGCCGACTTTCATGTCGGGCATCGGGACGTAGTCCTCGGGCGCCGTGATTGCGGAGCGGTCCAGGCAAGCTTGCATGTTACCAAATATGTCATCGTAAGTCTCAATAAGCCTTTGATAGCATGAAAGCACCAGCAGAAATGATGCGTCATCGAATTGAGCAGGTGGCCCCTGAACGGGTGACGAGACATGATCTATCGCTGTGCTTCCTTGGTGACGAGGGTAGAGCCTATCCAATGCTTCAATGAACTTCTGCGACAGCTGGAATGTCTTATCTATAGCAAAGTCTTTATCCTTCCAGCTCAGGGGCTGGGTAGTAGAGGTCGGGGGTTTGGGCACTGCTGAGGAAAGTGAAAATAGCTCAACATTCAGATCGGAGAGCCCCTTTATGATAGCAAGAGATAAGCCAGGTGCATCTTGCTCTTGAAGTTTTGGTGATTCCGACTGGTCCTCCAAGATAACACTCTTTGGAAGGGAGTACTGCTCAGCAGATAGCATAGCCCACTCTCGATTGAAGCGATCTTGCCAAGTGCTTAGAGAGTCCCGTGGCGCCGTCTGTGAGGTAGATTGTGGCGGCGAGTTTGTAGAAACTACAAGGGTTGGGGAGGAGCCCGATGTAGAGCCAGCCAAAAGGGGCGTCGACCACAATGTCGAATCGCACTGAAAGGCATCGGTGCCAAAATTGAAGTCTGTATCAGGCTGCGGAAATTGGCAGAACGCATTGACCGGGTCCGAAAGAAGGGGCGCGTGGTCTTCATCAACACTATTCCTAGGATTCAAGCCATCCGAACTGTCAGTAAACCCATTTTGGCCGTCAGAGGGATTACCAAGTACTTCGGACCTTGAGCCCCTTCTTTTGCAGCGCAATGAAGGGCTCCAGGTGCAGGTTGCTCTCGCTTTAGCGCAACGGATACAAGCGCCTCCCGATGCAGTTCTCATGCATCTCAATTTCTGCCCATGGCATCTATCACAGGCGGATCGTTGGATTGGATGTGGCATGCTAGCGTTGTGCAGTACAATGACCACGGCGTAAGAAAGCCACGGATCCGGGGATATAACGACAGAAAACTTTTAGTCTTGCCTTCAGCACTAATTGCGAGGATGTTGTGTCTCAGTCCATGATTCCTTGTTTCATTGGAATGCCCTTAGAAGTCACGACAAGTAGAGCATCCTGTAGGTAGCTGGAGATGTGAAAGGCAGAGGAGATGGATAGCATTGGTGGGGAGAAACGGATGGAATTGAGCGCTACAACTAGGTACCTTAGGTACCTAAGGTAGGTAGGGTAGATGATTATGTAAGCACTGGCCCTCCGCGGTGCAAACTTGGATCTCATTCTCGAGTTACAACAGTTGACAAAGTCAATTGGAGTCTCGTTGTAGGGCTTGCATTTGACGTCATCAAGATTCGCACCCTCGGCAGTCCACGAAAAATCCAAAATCCCTTACTTTTTGTCTCCGGCATCCTACTCAATTGATTCACGCTTAAAGAAACCTGGAAGGTTTGGGACAGCAACCAATCAGTGGGAACCTTTTCCTACATTCGGTAGTTCCCTATTTGGATTTGGTACCTACCTAGTGTCCCACAAATATTCGGAAGTTGGTGGGTCCTTTCGGTAGTTAGGGATGGCCTCCTTAGACCGGCGCTCTCCTGGCCATGATATCAGATAATGGCTTCAATCTTCCGGCTCCGCTCGAATGAGCGTGTTTTCCATATTAAGGGTTATAACCCAGACCGACATTTTGTTTGTAGTACGAGCTCTTATGATCATATTCATGCTTTTCTCAAGTCATATATCGACCCCCTTTAAACCCAATTAGAAGCTTCCATCATACTTACAATCTGTAAGGTGTACGCATTATTATTCCTCCGTTTAGTAACCATCATCTGCCATATTTAATATCAGATACATACCCAGCATGACCAAAGAAGGTGAAGTAGGAACATCAGGTCCATCAAGCGACCAAATCACCTTACCACTTGAACCCCAAGCTACCCAAAGCCAGACTAAAGGAGAAGAAAATGACGAGCAACTAAGCCCTACCGCTACATTCTTGCTCGTTCTATCTCTAGCAGTGGGTGTCTATTCCTCTCGAGTCAATGACAAATAAACTGAGTTAAAATTGTATCAAAGGTCTCAACCTTTATTGCGGCCATAGAGCAGGTATGCTACTCAATTCCCAGTGAAGAGCTTCTTGAAACCTAAGGTAGAAAGACTAATTTTCCCTAAAGACGATTGTGGCAACCGCGGTTCCGACTATTGCCAAGTCATTCCAAGCTACAGAGCTCGAGTACGCATGGATCGGAACAGCCTATCTGCTCCCAGCAGCTGGTAAATCTCCGGTTTCCTTCTCTTCTACGTTGCTTTCACAAGCCAGTCGTTAACCTGCCTCGCAGCTGCTACTCCGCCCTGGGGTAAGATTAGCGATATCTTCGGCCGAAAACCCATCCTTCTCGCTTCAATTGTGGTCTTCTTCATTGGTTCCCTCATTGGAGCTCTCGCGAATAACATTAATACACTCATTGCTGGCAGAGTGATTCAGGGGACAGGTGGTGGAGGAATATTGGGATTGTCAGCAACTGTCGTCGGCGATGTCTTCAGTCCCAGGTCAGTTTTAGGCCGTAGCTCTCTAATACGTGACTTATGTTAACATAGGTGCCTAATAATAGAGATCGCAGCAAGTATTATGGGATTCTTGGTGTAACCTGGGGCTTAGCATGCGGCTTAGGTCCTGTTGTTGGTGGTGCTTTCGCTGAGTTTGTTTCCTGGAGATGGTGTTTTTGGATTAATTGTAAGCGACAGAAGGCGCCCCAAGTCTAGGTAGAAGAGCTTTGACTAACTCATGAATAGTGCCAATCGCTGGCCTCGCCGGTATATTCGTCTTTTTCTTCCTAAAGGTTCACACACCGGAGACACCCATTATTCGGGGGCTGCTGGCGATGGACTGGCTTGGTACTATAGCCATCGTGGGTGCCACAGTCATGTTCCTGCTAGGATTAGGATACGGAGGCGCCGCGTATCCTTGGGACTCTGCGATTGTTATCTGTCTTCTCGTCTTCGGGATTGTGACATTGGGCGTATATGCGATTATCGAGTGGAAGGTGGCCAAATACCCTATTACACCGCTCAGGCTCTTCCAGTCAACTTCTAACATTGCTGTATTTGGCATCGCATATGTCCATGGTGCTATATTCATCGCTCACTTATACTACCTTCCCTTGTACTTTCAGGCGGTACTCGGCGCAAGCCCGATTATGTCGGGCGTTTATCTGCTACCAGTCGCCGTTACACTATGTGTCATGTCGAGCTTAACGGGTGTCTACATCAGCAAATCGGGTAGATATCGGCCGCCAATCTACTTTGGCTTGGCCGTCATGATTCTAGGTACGGGCCTATACATCAATCTCCAACCCTATCCTTCGTGGCCTCGCATCATTATCTACCAGATCATAGCGGGTATCGGC
This sequence comes from Hypoxylon sp. NC0597, assembly GCA_022432515.1. Classification (NCBI taxonomy): domain Eukaryota; kingdom Fungi; phylum Ascomycota; class Sordariomycetes; order Xylariales; family Hypoxylaceae; genus Hypoxylon; species Hypoxylon sp. NC0597. The sequence goes on along the minus strand of JAJKLA010000068.1, from coordinate 78,334 downwards.
ATCGGCCCTGTCTTTCAGGCACCCATTGTCGCTGTATTTAGTCTTACGAAGCCGGCGGATATCGCAAGCGCCGCAGCAACATTCCTCTTCGTGCGCGACATTGCTACAGCCATGTCGGTTGTCTTTGGAGGAGTCATCTTCCAGAACCGAATGGCGGCAGGATCGGCAAAAATCGAAGCAGCTCTTCCATCAGGCCTTGCTTCGCAGGTACTAGGCGGGGAGGCATCTGGTGCGCTAAATATTATCCCAACTTTACCTGAAGAGCAGAGGCAGATAGTCGTCGGGGTGTATAATGAGAGCTTACGGGTTGAATGGATCTTCTACACTGCACTTGGAGGAATAGGGCTGATCTTGAGTATGCTAATCAGCAAGCAAGTGCTTTCTAGGGAACACAAGATTCACAAGACTGGGCTCGAAACGCAGGAGGCGGCGCGATTGGAAGAGAAGGAAAAGAAGAAACACAAAAGAGAGTCGCAGACCAACTAATTCTCCATAATATCTTAGATTTTCTGGATATGATGGCTTTTAGATTAGGTAGCGAGAGGACAACTTACCTAGTTGCCTTATTAGTTGCCTTGTTACACCTTTTTACCTCCTAATCAATATGGCTTTTATATCGTTCGCAAAGAACCTAACCTACTACGTAAGGGAAGAGTACCCCTGATTGGCTGAATCGTGGTACAAGATAGGGTAATGTGGGATGCCTCGGCTCGCTAAGTTCCACATACGGCAAGAAGCATTCGTCATCCCTTGGAACTTCCAATTTTTATTTTATTCTGTTCTATTTTATTTCCCTATCACGTTCCACTCATTTTGCGATTCACGTTGCGTGTTTTCCTCGTATCTCTGTATCTCTGCATTTACAGGCGTTAGAATTCGACTGCAATGTAGACCGGTTCTTTACTCACCAACCCACCCAACCAATCCCTATCCGAATGTCGTTTGCGCCTGCCAGCAATCCTCTCATCGCAAAGTGTGCCAACACTCTACTGTGCCACCTAAGATCGGTTCCTCTCTGGGGTATTGCGTTGGTCATACTGCTTCTAGGCTTCCTTCGGACACAATTCCTAGGCCAAAATAATAGCCGTAAGCTTTCGTCGTCTCAGACATCGAATCATCACAAGATAGCAGCAAGGTGAAGAGGAGTCATGGCATCTGCTACTGGATCCGCGCACAGAGTGTTCCGAATTGTCGGACCAGCACTTGTGCCAGCGATAGCTTACGGCGCCTATAAGGGGAACGCGCTAGAGATGCTCGAGTCTTTCTTCACAGGTCCCGGCAGGACGAGTCGGATTGTAGTGCTAGTCGTTGTTCTCGTCAACTGGAAGAGTCTACCTCTCGCATGGACTGTACGGTGCCCCTCAACGCCACCACTCTCGCCTAATAATGGATAAGCCCGCTAAAACAACTTCTATAGTTCCGCGTTTGGGGCGCTATGATATCACACCTCGGACTCCGTCGTTTCCACACGCATACCCCCGACAAGCTGTTCCATCCCGTTATTACGCCGTCCCACGTCTCCATCCTCGAGGTCGATTATAACGTCCATAAGTCTAATTCGACGTATTTCGCCGACCTCGATGTCTCTCGATCTCAACTAGTCTCGCACCTATTCGCGCGCGGCTGCAGCGCCATCGCCAATAACGCCTCTACGAAACTCGTCATGGACCCTTCCAATCCATCGAAGCCAGCGAAGGGTCGGTTCGGCGTCATGCTCGGTGCTGTGGCCTGTAGCTTCAAGAAGGAGCTGCAGCCGTACCAGAAGTACGAGATGTGGAGCCGTGTCCTGGCGTGGGATCGCAAGTGGCTGTATATCGTGACGCATTTCGTCGAGAAAGGCGCCGTGAAGCCGCGCTCGTGGGATGCGGGTAGTTTTGGCCCGACGAGGAAGACAGACGGAAAACCTGAGGATTGGGAGAAGAAGATTCATGCCTCAGCTATCAGCAAGTACGTGTTCAAGGTTGGACGGCTGACGGTGCATCCCGCGATTCTCATTGAAGCTAGTGGTCTGCTTCCAGAGCGACCCGGTGGTTGGGTTTCTGTTGAGGATGGGATGGCCCCGCCGTCTCATACTATTAATGGTGGCGCCGTCCCCGAAGCGGAAGCCCAGGCAGAGGCTTCAGGCTGGGATTGGAAGCGGACGGAAGAGTTACGACAGAAGGGACTTGAGATTGCGGCGCATTTTGCCGCGCTCGACGGCCTACAGAGCCAATTTGACAGCGGCGAGGACGGAGCATTAGGAAGATTTGGACTCGCTTGAGCCATTGCATTGACGAAGTACGCATTGAAGCATCATATACTAGAACTGTAATCTCACGACGGAAACGGCAGATATCACTGTAGAGGGACTCGGATTAAGAGGTCTTATACAACGCTAGAAATAAAATATAGATCGCGAAGACAATTGCACCCTTGGCCAACTGACTTTCGGACTTTCAACTGGTATCGAAACTTTTATACATCGCTCAAATGACCTCTAAAATAATTTTGCTACAAGGGGAACTCGCTGTCAACTACAATGCGCGACCTCCATCTCCTATAGAGCGAAAGCAGCCATGGCAGCAGCGAATCCGAGACCGGCAGCGGCCCGGTGGCCAGCGCCGGGCGACGCAGTCGGGGTCGCGGACGTGGTCGCAGATGTCGCCGAGGCACCGGTGAGGGAGGCGATGGCGGAAGTAGCCGCGGCGCCCGCGCTAGACAAAACCGAGGAGTAAGCGGCGCCGCCAACGTCTTGTGCGACGGCCAGGCAGATCTGGGTGCTGAGCTGGGTGGTCTCTGTTCTACGGGTTAGTTGTTTCTTCCTCTTATTCGGTACAATATAAACGGGAGACTGAGGAACATACCAGTCAGATCATCGGCGGAGCAGGACGTGGACACGCAACCGATGGCCTGGGTGGTCAGGTCGTCAATCTTGCTGCATTGGCACTTGTTATCGGTGGTCGAGCAGCCGATCTTGGTCGACGCGTCGTCGAGGCAGGGCTTCGCGCACGACGGAATCTGCGAGATGAGCTCCTGCAGGCTGTCCGCGGAGACGGCGGCGGCGAAGAGGGCGATGGCAAGGGTCTTGAACTGCATCTTGGGATATTTGAAGGATTACTTGATGTAAAGGAGTGTATTTTCTTTATTTCGACCGGCGACGAAGACTGATGAAAAGGAGCGAATGGTATAGATAGGGACGTACAAATGCGCAAACAAACGGGAGTAGAAGGAGGAAACGAGGTATACATCACAAACGTCCAGGATATATAGCGCACGAGCGTTACAACTTTTTTAACCCAAGTCCCTTACACTACTGGTGATAATAATATCCTGGTTGCCTATGACCAACAATGATACCCACCTCCGCAGGATTCTTCCATCCTTGGTCTATCTACTATGTGGTAGCGGATGGATCAAGACTGTGAGATCGGCTAGCTCTCTCTCAGCGTGGCATGGCTCGAGATTTTTTTTCTCCAGGGCAATGCAACACGAGCAGGGTTTATTACCCCCAGTCTCATCTCAACAGTTCTTGGCTCCTCTCATTCTTTGCTAAGCGAGGGGTAACAAAGTTGGGATACGGACAAGATGAGACAATGCGATGGTTCTTGAAAATCCTCCTCGTCCGGCCGACAGCCTAATAATGGCAGTTTAAACCTAATCAAAAACATAGAGTCGTAAATTGTTGTTGCGGCAAAGTCCTGCATGTTCTTCAGCTTCTGCAGGAGAAAGACGGAGCTATTAAGACGATATTAAAACTTCATTTGGTCCCCCATGCGAGATGATATATCCCTGCCCTGTGAATGCATTAGCTCAGGGGTATACCTAGAAAGGGCTTAGCGTAGTCCCAAGTGACAGTCAGGTCCCTGTCGATTTTGAAACATCGCCGTTTATCTGCGGGGAGTTCTAGAATATCGTCACTGTCAACCGAATCCCCAGCCGAACGGTTAATGATGGCAACTTGGACCATCAAAACCTAGAACAATACCTGACTCCGAGTTTATTTCGGCATACCAACAGTGTACATATGTGGTTCTATAAAGTGAAGTGGAATTCTTCTTATTACAGCAACAAAAAGATACAGGTAGCTAAGCTTAAATGTACCCATGTACAGTAGGGCTGGTACGTAGATCGGGTCGATGCGGGATAAGTCAAAATAGGGGTCTTTAAATAAGACCATCCATATCCGCGGTTGAGTTCCGGCCCCGTCAGAATCAGCACCACTTCATGATACCCGTTCCAGCCCTCTTTCCACATCCATCGTATTTCCATTAGAATTGCTCAAATATTACTTCAGATTATGACCATTAAGTCTGTACGTTCTCGTTTACCGGGACATTTGCTAGGCTTGAAATGGGTTTTTTTTTTGAGATACCTATTGCGTTTAGTGTCACTTGAGAACCGAAATCTATGAAGTGCGCCTGCTTGTCAGCTAATGTCTCTTCTAGCTTAGGAAAGCGTTGGCGTCTCTTCCGTTCTGATAATAAGCAAGACCACACCTTGAATAACAGGTTCCTTCAGCTAAATTGACTCACAATATCATGATGGTTCGTGTTAAAAAAGGTACCCATCCAGGGGTACGCCTCCTGGTTTTCGTTAGTTGGCTTTATGTTGCACTAGGAGTGTTAGGGTCAGTGTGATAGAATGAAGCTCCAGAAAATCGATCTGGAGGGACTTCAGTCTAGCCGCCGTGACCCTCGGCGACCACAGAGAATAACGCATCTGGGCTATTAGCTCCCGTTGGATAGCGGCAGCCCACTATGGGAGTGAGGATTCAGTATGGATAACCTATATCTTGGGTGGAAAGGAGTTTAAGTTCTTCCACATCAAATCCCTCCGTTCGATTCCCTCCCCATTTACATGGCGTTAACCCCTGCGTTTTCGCTCGCCGAATCCATTCGAAACATGCGGACTACTGCGGTGCGATATTTTGACAAATTCGAATAGTCTACTACTGTTACGCGGCTTACCTAGAACGATGAAGAAGCCTGTTGTTCCGCAGAGATTTGGAAACTATCTAGGCTAAGGTCCCAGTAATATATGATGCTTCTGTGCAGGTTTGTTATTGGAGGTAGATATGGATTTCGGCATCCAGGCAAGCGGTTTCGGCCCTGTTCGGCCTGGGTATACTAGCGGGATTCCGGAGTTATATTTTGTACTTCCGGAGTTTACAAATTTGGATTTCGTTGTTTATCGATAAGGACAACCTGTTACTTGCTGACTTTAGTATCAAATTTTTTGGGTTGCGCCTAGTTTCTCCCCCCAGCGAGAAGAGACCCTCCAACATTTTTAATGGGACAAGTATGTTGACAGCGCAATGGGTGTGCCGTCGCTGCATCAAGGCACTGGCACGGCCTCAAAGTCGCCAGTTCTTGCGGCTAGCTAGTACAGGTATCTACATCTACCTACTCTTCAAAAGGAGTTTCCCTAGCTGACATTCTGACACTTCCTAAGATGCCCAGACAAATCTCCCCCTGGTCCTCCTCCAACGCGCACGGAATATCGCTGCCGAACATGACAAGCTCGCGAGCACACTTGCGGACGAATTTGACTCTAAGACTGCTAAACGCGTGGGCGAGCTATCGCGTGTTGCCGAAGCCCTGAAAGAATGGGAAGCCGCCCGCTCTTCCATAGCAGAGCTCACTACCCTCCTCCAATCCCAAGACGCCGAACTGCGCCAGTTAGCAAAAGACGAACTATCGACAACCAACGCGAAATTCAACACGCTAGCAACCGCCCTGTCGGCCTCTCTTACCCCGCGCGATCCTTTCGCAGACATGCCCTGCTTGCTTGAGGTGCGACCGGGCCCTGGTGGAATGGAGGGCCGTTATTTCGCGGACGCTGTGTTCCGCATGTATAGGCAGTACTGCTCGCGCAAGGGCATGCGCACCAACGTATTGAAATACGAAACCGTCGAAGGTGGCGAGGCCTCCACAGGCGGCGCAAGCGAATCCCCCATCCAAGAAGCGGTCCTCGAGATCCTAGACGCCGGAGCGTATGACCAGTTCCGGGGCGAGGCGGGTATGCATCGGGTTCAGCGGGTGCCCGCTACCGAAGCAAGCGGGCGCACGCACACGAGCGCCGTGGCCGTATGGGTGCTTCCCGCGTTCCCCGAGAACGATTCCGATATGCCGAACGCGCAGAGCTTCAACGATCCGGAGAGCATCTTCTACGTGGATCCGCGCGAAGTGAAGGAAGAAAAGATGCGCGCGAGAGGTGCGGGCGGCCAACATGTCAATAAGACAGAGAGCGCGATCCGACTCACGCACGAGCCGACGGGGATTACAGTCTCAATGCAGGACTCACGGTCGCAGCACCGCAACCGTGAGATGGCATGGACACTTCTGCGGTCGCGAATCGGACAGCAGAGGAGGGAAGAGAGGGAGGAGGAGGCGTGGGCGCTGAGAAATAGCGTGCTAAGCAAAGATAAGATCACACGCGGAAACAAGATCCGAACATACAACTACAGCCAGGACCGGTGTACAGATCATAGGAGTGGTTTAGATGTACATAACCTACCGGACGTATTGGAAGGCGGAGAGACGTTAGACAAGATCATTGACAGCGCAAAGGAATGGCTCATTAACAGAGATATCGAGGCTCTGATTGCTGAAGAGGAGGCTGCTGCGGCACCTACGACTAAGGGAGGAAAGAAGGCGAAGAAGTGAACACCCTTCTCGGTATTCCAACCAGGTGTATCAATGATGATGGACATCGTATAAACATATTTAGAGTTACATCTAGCGCATTATATCCTGATAGATGACCTGCTCATCAAGAATCAACTATTCAATTGTCATCATTCCCAATCTACGTCGTGAGAGGGAGCTAATCCGTTCTATCTTGGTAGTCAGCAGGCCTCACCAGGAATTATTCTCACCCTCTTCTTAATTAGAAAATGGAAGCAAAATGGTATTGTCGATGAGATCCGTACGCGAGAATGAAGATTAGGAGAACTTGCAACGGCCAATGATACAAATAAGGTGATCCGGCCGAGCTTCGTTCCGAACTAACCACCTCCGTATTCATCAAAATGCCGGCCTAAGCCGCCGTCTTCTGGCTGTAACTGTCTTTCGTCATAGCTACAACCTTTTAACCTTAATCAACTTCAACGCCAATTAATGAGGCCGGAGACATGCCGATCGATCTCGTATTTGCCTTCCAGCCACATTTGAAATATGATGCTTGTTACCCTAGGTCAATTATCGACGGCTGAATTGTCCTGTCAAGCCTGGGAAACTAACTCCATAACCACGTAAGTAAGCTATTGACTCTTATAAAGCTTCCCAGCCCTAGGTTTTAAATTTGTGACATAGCATGTGCTGCTGAGCTCATCACCCTAAAGCATATTCGCGCCGTCATGGGACCAATTTCCACATCAACCGTAGGATTTTACATACCTAGGTACAATAGTAGAACCCCGGTCAAAAAACAAGCAACATCAAGCACTACATAACTAACCTATGTGCGGGAGCTTATCAGAGGACTCGCTAACGGTACCTGACTAACTTCCTAAAACGGCAAGCACCGCATTCTAGAAACGGATCTCCCCGTGCCTTATTCCCCGCAGATAAAGGCGCCTCTGACAACGACAACTAATACCTGCCTAGGTAGAGATGGCGAGCTTGTGGATTGGGGTAGGATTGGAGTAGCTGAATCGCGATCTACAGTACATATTACCTATCACAATATGCCTTGTTTTCCTTCCCTCCCCACTCGGTCTATGATCTTAGATTCTCGGTGTTGACACGGAAAGAGTCGTAAGCTACCTAGGTACGTATGTCCACATTGTCATAGGTTATATTATGTCTACAAATATTGTCATACGAATAGGCGAATTCTAGGTACTACTGGTGGACGATCTTCGCTGTGCCCGACTTTGATCGTCAGCATCTGAGAGGGACGATCAAGGTACCGATTGAATTCTCATTTTTCATGCGTCGCTTCTTTTCCGGTGTCACGCTGCACGGTTATTTAGTACGCCTGCATTTGTAATCTCGCATCGCCTACTGAGAAGTGCACATAATACGGTAGCATCGACGAGACATGGGGGGTGATAGCAAGCCGTCTTGCACGAGCTCCCTATCCTGGCAACCAGACAGCGATGGCGAATTTTATGTACATATGGATGTATGTATGTACATACATACCTAGGCAAGTGTATGCAGGGCAGGACATGATAGCTGGAAGTTGAATAATCCCGGCAGAGTTGTTGATCCACCTCCACAGCTGGACTGGTTGCACGGAAACCCGGCTTCCTCATCCACGTCCTCTGCTTGGTTTCTTTTATTATTTTGGATCCTCTTTCCAAATTTCCAACCCTCTAGCATCCTCTATGCTGCAGGTTGTTGTGCCTAGAATCTGGGCGCGACAATAATTTTGGAATTGGGAAAAGTTACCATTCCAATTGGACCCATTGGAATTCCAAAACCGCGCATATCTTAGGTACAGCCCATCATGTACTGGCCGAAGCTCGCGTCCGGGCTTCTGCTGACCGCGGCGGCGGCGACAGAGGCGCGCTGGAGCTTCCAGCACGTCGGCAAGAAGGACGTTACTGCAAGGTCCGCGGTGCCGAACAAAGACAACACCTTGGCGCACTACTTGGCAACGCGACAAGTGCCGGCGCCCAAATTCGCTAATGCTAACACTTCCAAGTTCGCCGTCAACGGCACAGGTATCCCCGATGTTGACTTCGACGTCGGTGAGTCCTACGCTGGATACCTGCCGATCACCGACAACCCAGAAGATACGAACGAGCTCTTCTTCTGGTTTTTCCCCTCGTCGACACCTAACTCGACCGAGAAAGAGATCCTGCTGTGGCTTAATGGCGGTGTAAGTTATTATTCCTACACTGCCTGCGCGCGTGAGCGAGAGTGTCATTTTACGTATAGGTAGCTGATTGGTATTGTGTATAGCCCGGTTGCTCGTCCTTAGAAGGTCTGCTTCAAGAGAACGGGCCATTCGTCTGGCAATACGGCACCCTGAAGCCCGTCCCCAACCCCTGGGCCTGGAACCGGCTGACGAACGTGGTATGGGTGGAGCAACCAATTGGGACCGGGTTCTCGCGCGGCAAGGTGACGGCGCGCAGCGAGGAGGACGTAGCAGCTCAATTCCTAGGGTTCTGGAAGAACTTCATCGACACCTTCTCCCTGCAGGGGTACAAGGTATACATTGCGGGTGAGTCGTACGCCGGCGCATATTGCCCGTACATCGCATCCGCCATGCTGGACAAGAACGACACGACCTACTACAACGTGTCTGGCATGTTGATCTACGACCCGGTGCTCGGCGACGATGCGGTCCAGTCAAGTGTTACTACGGTGCCGTTCGTGGACTACCATCACAATCTCATGACCTTCAATGATTCCTACAGTGCCCACATCCACGGCCTGCACGAATCCTGCGGCTTCGCAGACTACAACGCGCAGTATCTTACGTACCCGCCTCCCGGCCCCCAACCCCCCAATTACTCTCGAAGCATCAGCCGCGAGTGTCAGAACCTATGGAACGACGTTCTCAACGAAGCCTTTAGTATCAATCCCTGCTTCGACGTATACCAAGTCGCCACCACGTGCCCGCTTCTGTGGGATGTACTAGGCTTCCCGGGCAGTATCGGGTACTTGCCTGAAGGCGGGGAGATCTACTTCGACCGGGCCGACGTCAAGAAGGCGATCCACGCGGATACGGGCACGGAGTGGGCAGAGTGTTCCGAAGGCTCCGTATTTATAGGCGGAGACTCGTCTGACCCGTCTTCATGGCGTGTTCTCCCGCACGTCATCGACGCCACCAAGAACGTGATCATCGGCCATGGGTCCCTCGACATGATCCTCCTCCCCAACGGCACTTTACTGACGATCCAGAACACGACGTTCGGCGGCCAGCTAGGTTTCCAGAGCCCACCAGTCGAGCCCTTCTTCGTACCCTTCCACAGCCTCAGTACTGCAGATGAGATCTTTGAGGAGACGGATCAAACCAAGTTGGGCAGCATTGCCGGCGCTGGTGTCCTGGGCACTGCGCATACGGAGCGAGGGCTGACGTACGTGAGTATCGATTTGAGTGGACACATGGTCCCGCAGTACGCGCCCAGCGCGGCATTCCGACAACTCGAGTTCCTGCTGGGTCGTGTTGACAGCCTGAGCTCCCTCCAGCCGTTCACTACCGAGCCAGACTACCCACAGCCGCCGGCCGATACGCTAGGGAACGGCACAGGACCTGCAACATTTAGTTCAGAGGGTGATGTGAACGGGACCGGGGGTGTGGAGGCTAGTGCCGATCAGAAGAATACAGCGGCAGGCTCGACAGGCTCTTACGTGAGGGCTAGGGCTGCTGGTGCTGTTGGTGTGGGTGTGTTGATGAACCTATAATCTTTTCGTGGCATACCAATCGTTTCTAGTTAATACATTAGGTACCTAGTTACGAGCCGTAATATTGTAGCCGTGCCGTGAGGATGAATGAAAAGAAATTGCATATTCTTTGATTCGCATTAATCATGGCTTTACCTTGACATCCTCAAGTATGCCGATTGCTTCATCTAAAGTTGCTTAACCTGCGTTGTGTGCTTGTCCAGCTAGCAATGAACAGTATGATAGATACTTACGATTCTTGTAAAGTTCCTAGTAGAGAACGAGAGAAGTACTCAGAAATCATGAAAAGCAGATGGACACCTATTAATATACCAAGAAATTCGTAAATATTTGAAATATTCGTAATGACTTTTGATACATGAGGGGAGTAGAAAAGCGAACTACAACATCCTACCCAACGAGTGGTATCATGGACTTTCGAATGGCTCTTCGAATGGCCAACCCAGCTCACCTCCCATTTTCTTCGCTGGTACGCTAGTATCCCAAGTCGCAGCGTAATGAATTCGAGAATGTGCCTCCCGTCGCATTTTGCTTCTCCCGCGAGCCCCCAACGCCTTGCTAATTTCAAACATCAGACATGAATGTACAGCTCGTATTGTGACATTATCTTGGCCGTAGATGGTCACTGTTCGAAGACGCTTTTCCCTTCTCGCCGCCGGAGCTCTCTCAGCACAGCGACCACACCGTTGTTGCGTAGCCGTTCCAGGACAATACGCATTCCGTCCCGCGACTTGATCATTTGGTCGTCGGTCTTGTTAGAAGCGATGGCTTCAATGCTTTGCTGGATCCTCTTAGCCCCCCAGCCAGAAATCCAGTTCCCGAATCGTCGAGTGCCATGCTCCTCACCACCGTCCGTGGATTCCATATTTCTTTCATGCTTCTTGGCGCCCAGCATGGATCGATAGGAGAAAGTCGTAGTGACGAAGGTATTCGAAGATAAGGGTCGGTGTGGAGTAGGAGTTAGAGGGCTGGCTACTGTCCCTGAATTAGATAGAGAGATCGAACCAGCCTGATCAGGAGGGTTGGCTGAATAATGTTGCTGCTCAATCACGCTCAGAACACCGGTGTAGTTGAGGTTCTTGCTCTCCGTCTTCATCCAACCCTCTTTGATATCCACGACGCTAGTCTCAAGGACATAGCTTGACTTGTCACCACCTCCGCCGGTGACACTAGAAGGCAATAGCTTAACTACAGCCGATGGCAGACGTGTCTTCTTCATGTGAATGCGGGTCGTATGCAGTCGACCAGTTTTGGGGTCGATGTGGGAGGAGATAGTGTCGGTAGAGAGGACATGGCTGGAGAAGGGATTGAGCTGAGGCGAATAATACCGGAGGAAGAAGGCCAAGGTTACGGTGGGAAACGGGTGAGAATAGGTATGGTTAGTCGTGTGCGTGAGAACCATTTTGATAGTGGCGATATTGCTTTCCTCAGGTATCTTGGCTTAGATATCGAGAAGTTGAGCAGGATAGCAGAGCGGGATCTCGGGAATGTAGGTATATCTGAAAAGGGTTTCGTCAAGCTACGACTCCAGACGTCCCTGTTGTGCCAGATATCCTATATAGACATGAGGCTGGATCTAGAGGGTTTCGATGCGGCTCGCTTCGAAACCGTACAAAATTAGATTTTCCTTGTTGGCTCGGTGTTTAGCACTTGAGAGGCGGATAAAGCCTTCAATCGAGGCTAGATAAAATGAAGATTAGACACTCATCCGTAGTGGGTAAGGTCCAAGAGTGCGACAGATATAAAATAAGAGGGAAAGGGGAGGAGAGGGGGTGGTGGTGATGCCAGGTGATGTGATGTGTGCGCGGACTGTGGACGGTTGGTCGAACGAGGGACGCAGAAACCATTCGATGACCGACCAATCCGCTCGAAATCCGACCATTATAAAACTCAATTTTTAATCTACAAATCAATTGATCCGACACGCCGATCCAATCGTTGGTCAGACATGTGATTGGCCAAATCTCAAGAGAATGCGGGGAAAGCTTAGTGCATGGGTGGCGATGCCCAATACTGCTTTAATATCAACCAATTAGGGCTCAGCATATTCGACCCTTGTTTTACCTGACACTAGGTACTATTTGGTTGGTCATTTTCTCTTCTTTTCCGAACCTTCTACCTATCTCTTCTGACGAGAACACGATGATTCGAAACAAAGCATAGCATCGAGATGCAAAACCAATGCGGATTTACTGCTCTTTGTCCCCTGGAAGGAAAGCTTGTGCTGTCACTCTCAATAGTCATATGATATTTGTGCCAGTTATGCCAATTGGTGGTTTTCTTCTAGTCAGCATGGAGCACGTGGTCAATTTGAGCATTATTGTCGTAGCCTTTACACTAACAGATCAGATTCAGAATTCTAGATCTTTTGGCTTCGTCATGTCTTAGCGTCCTTGGTCAAGCTCAGAGAAAGGGTTTGAGCTTAAATCTTAGTCTCTAGGTACCTAGTTATGATCTCATTCTACAATTATCATCTAATGGCCATGGTAGACGCTTGGAACCTTTTCGGACCAATAACCATAGTTGCATTACTGCCACGATGAGAGTTAAAAAGCTAAGAACAACTACGTATACCTACCTGGTATTCAAATACAGATTCCCCGTTATACGTCAGCCTATCTAGAATATCTCTGCGACTTATTCTCCGTTCAAGCTCTCAAACAATGATTTAATACCTTTAAAGAGAATATGGAGACTAGAGGACTAAAATGATTTCTCGAGGACTTTTACGATACTACTTTAATCCGTGCATACGATGTCCCCTCAAGTGCTTGTATAGAAGGATTAGGTACGTACCGACGGATTACTAAGCGCCGCATCAGTAATCGATTGGAGGATGAGAGCTAATTGGCCAAGTGCTACTGTGGCGCGAGCTACCCTGCCATTCTCGTTAGCGCCTAGCACGAGCCGTTTACATCATCTCCATTTTACTGATTGATCATCTTAACTTTTCAACATCGAATATTTTGCCCACAGTGAATTGCCAGCATTGTCTACTATAGTCACTTAGTTTCACATAGCATCAGCATCGTAGACAGTATATCAAGATGTTTGCGCGACCCTTATTCTCAGCGGTACGATTTGCCTTAACACCTCGCACCTCGCACCTCGCAAACGACCCCAACTAACGCTCTGATGACAGACTCTTCGGCAAGCCGCACGGCCCATAGTCCGACCTGCCGCATACAACTTCAGACCAACACCCTTCCTTACAGCCTTCCAACAACGACTACTATCCGACCAGACGCGGCAAGCGATCGAGAAGGCCGTCTCCTCAGCCCCCGTAGTGCTATTCATGAAGGGCACGCCCGAAACACCTCAGTGCGGTTTCTCGCGCGCAAGCATCCAGATCCTAGGCTTGCAGGGTGTCGACCCCAACAAGTTTGCCGCCTTCAACGTCCTGGAGGATGAGGAGCTGAGATCAGGTACGGTTCCGATTTAATACCGCGCAATACATGGTAATGGAAAGTCACAGCTGACACGACGGTTGTATTCACAGGTATCAAAGAGTATTCGGACTGGCCTACGATCCCACAACTCTACATCAACAAGGAGTTCGTCGGCGGGTGCGACATCCTCGTCTCGATGCACCAGGATGGCTCTCTAGCTAAGTTACTAGAAGAGAAGGGTGTCTTAGCTCCTTTAGACAGTGCATCAGAATCCGAGCCCAAGAATGAGAGCAAGTGAAAGCTTCTGGAAGAGCAGTTCAAAGATAGAGCACCGGATTTTCGGATAATGCTTTTACGATCCGAGTATATACGTAGATGTCTATATGCGCTTAATAGAAGGGTCCGCGGCTGGATTGTCTTACGAAATAAATATTATGCGATGGGGGTTGGGGGTTACCATTGGTGACTACGTGCACATGTGAGTGCGGTTCTAAGACGCAAGGGCGGACCGTCCGGACGTCGTACGGAGGGAAATTGTGTCTACATACACACAACCCAAATTCTAGATCTCATCTCGACCGATTTTTCGACCTACTTTAATCATGTGTTCTTGGTATCCCAGGCATTGGATAAGTCTACTATTTACTTTGGTGTTCTGCCAACTTCACACAACCCAATAAAGGCACAAATTCCAGTTTCATAGAGGATACGCCGCTCCATCTCCTCTTGGATCGCTGCCCGCAGACCAAACACCGATATTCTCAATCGGATCAACACTCCAGCGGATAATCTGGCCACGGCCGAACTGAGCCCGTCCCATATCTGTAATAACCTCCACTTCATGTCCCAACTTCTTCAATCCCTCTATCGTCTCTGCAGGCATCCCCTCCTCCACAAACACCGTTCGATCCCCCTTGCCCTGACTGATGCCCGATCCAATACACACGCGTGGCGCATCAAGCGCCTGTTGCGGACTCAGCTGCCCAACTACCTGACCAAGGAGCACCTGCACATGGCCTTGTGGCTGCATGAAGCCTCCCATAACGCCATAAACACTGTGCAAGCTTCCATCATGCAGATTCGTCACCGCCGCCGGGATAATCGTGTGATACGGCCGTTTGCGCGGCTCTAGCACATTCGGGTGATCCTTCTCCAAACTGAAATTCGCAGCCCGGTTTTGTAAAGTGAATCCACAGCCCTTGGGAATGATGCACGTTCCGAATCCCCCGTAGTTGCTGTTGATGAAGGAGATGGCGTTGCCCTCCGAGTCGGACACCGCGAAGTACACCGTGTCGCTGCTCTGCAGCGCGGGCGACCCGTGGTGCACCACCTGCGACGTCTTGCTTGCGTCGAAGAGCGCGGCGCGCTCCGCGAGGTACGGCTGCGAGATAAGGGATTTCGTGGGCACGTTCGCCACGTTGGGGTCTGCGACGAACCAGCTAGCGTCTGCGAAAGCGATGCGCAGCGCCTCGATGATGGCGTGCAGGTATGGCGCCGTGTTGAAGTCGGACGGGCCCCACGTCGGGATCTTGCCCGAAGCCTCTAGCTCCTGGATTATGCCCAGCGCCATCAGGGCCACGATACCTTGCCCGTTGGGCGGGTGCTCCCAGAGCTCGAGGCCAACGTCTTTCGCGTTGCCACCTAAGACGCTGTCTTTGAGCAGGTTGGCGACGTTTTGGCCGCGAAACTTGAGAGAGATGGGCTCGACAGGTTCGCTGCCTGTCTCCAGGTGGTGCGTTAAGTCGTCTAGCTCAAGGTGGCCGCCGAGATCTTGTACCACCTTAACGAGTTCGGAAGCGATCCTGCCTGAGTAGAACCCCTTTTTGCCTTCTGCGGCTAGGCCTCGGAATGTCTGGGCTAGAGTGGGATTCTTCATGATCTCTCCCGCCCTGGGCGCACGCACGCCATTTGGTGCACCGGGGTCCTTCTTAAGCATCTCGCTTCCATTCGGGGACGCTTCCCTGATTTGTGGTTCGGACTTTTTCCACTAGCCGGATGGTTCAGTTCACATCATCCTTCATTCGGGATATGAGGTTTCGTCACTTACGAAATGCGCGACGCCTTCTGCGACGGGGAAACCCTTCTCGCCCAGCTCGATGGCCGGCCCCAATACCTGCTCTAACGATACCTTACCGCTACCAAACCGCTCGACCGTATCGACCCAGCCGGCTGGGGCTCCTGGTACGGAGACAGCGTGCACGCTAGCCATTGGGATCTTACCGTACTCGCCATCTTTAAGACCTAGCGACTTACGAATTGTCTCAAGCGTGCACTTGTTGCCCGAGCGGCCTGAGCCATTCATAGCCGAGATCTTCTTTGTCTTGGCGTCGTAGAAGAGGCAGAACATGTCGCCGCCTATCCCCGTGGAGCATGGTTCCGTCATGTTGAGTCCAGCGGCTAAGCCATCTTGTCAGCAAGGCAGTTCTCAATGTACCGCATGTGGTAGAATTTACCGACAGCCACGGCTGCATCCTGGATAAGTCTGTAAGCATTGGTTCACCTCGAACGCAACCGGTGAGACATACAGCGCAGTTACCGCCCGCCTCCAACACCTGGATACCGCATTTCGCCGCGAGAGGCTGCGAACAAGATACAATGCCCTTGGTACTATGAACTACGCTTCGGCGACTTGGAAACTTGGAGAAGACATGTGATTCTGGAGGGAACACGGATGATGTGGCGAGAGGCATCGTGAACTACCTAGATTGCTGCTATCACTCTTTGAAGATAATAAGTAATGTGGTTGGCATCAAAACGTCGTCGTCGTCTCTGGTGGGCTGGGAGCGGGGTACGGGTGCGGCCCAAATATATATGAGACGACCACGAGACTACCCAGGTCAAGAGATGAAACAATTTTCGCCTGTCCCTACTAACATTGAAGGTATGTAGGTAAGATTCACGTCTCGGACGGAAGGTACTTGCAGTCAACAAATGACGTTTGTTTGTACATGTATACAGTTGAGTCAACAATCTGCAACTATCCGCAGAGATAGATGTACCTACGCGTTGCGCTTCTAACTAAATGCCTAACCATCAACCATCCTCGGTAAATGTTCCTTAATAGTAACCCGATAGCGCAATCGGGTCCCCGAATTTCGGAGCCGTCCGACGGCAACGGCTTCGGCTAGTTGCTCATCCGGGACTAAAACAATCGCCCTTAGAATATTGAAGACTTTTCATATTAATTACTCCTATAGCTTATTACATAAATTATATAACTATATAATTTAGGTAACTACCTAAGTATTTAATACTATATTACAGAGCATTACTTTTTATGAGGAGTTTACTTACCTACCTACCTATCCTTTGTTTAGCGCTACACATTTCACCCGAGATACTATTAGCGCTGTTTTTGTGTCACTCAACATTCGGGCAAGATAAATACTTGGAGATAGGGTATCGGGAGAATTCCCTAGTACAGTAACCCTCGCGAACTAGGCAGCTAGGGTATTAATGCGGCGGCGCCCGTAAACCAGACGTCGTCTCGTCATGCGAAGACAGCATTGGCAAAACTTCATTATTGCTCAACTACATCCTGCTCCTAAGTTTCCTCGGGCCAAAAGACCGGGATCAACACACCCGCGCCCGTCTCATCCCCCTGGTATACTCCGGGGATGTTAACCAATGGCCCGGGTTCTTCGTCCTGGCCTGGACCCGAATTGCTTAGACTTTGATTCCCGACAACTACTTTAATCTGTGCGCACGACATGACACGTAGAATTGAGCGCACGCCCATTTATGTGCCGTATGTAGTGCCAATCCTTCAGCGCATAGAAGATACTCGCCGGGCGGCGCCGGCGCTCACAGTGCGAATCGGAAAGATTGGATATTGTGTGTGGCCCACATCGCATCAACACCACCTCGTCACCATTATCTCTCGCAGTATCTGAGGAATTTGAAGAGCTGGGAGGTAGCGTCGTAAGTGAGTACATCCTTGCCTAACCATCCGATCTATCATAACCAGCCACCATGTCGGGGCGCTTTGGACATGTACACCTGCTGGAGGCCTAGATGACAGAAGTGCTCGTCAGTCCCGAAGCCGAGCTCGGCGCCGGCATGTCCAGTATATGTTTCCGAAGGAGAAGTGCCTACGTTACACTGGAAGCCCGTCGAGTTCACGTTCGTAAGAGGAGATCCATTCCTCAGCTGGTAGCCTCGACTAAATACGACTTCAGTTCTAAACCAGTATTTATGGTCAGAATATCAAACGCGCACCGCCCCTAAGACAATCATTAAACACTAGGACCTGTAAATGACCTAATAACGATAGCTTGCTAACATAAACATTATACCAGCCGCACTCCATACTTCCCCCAGGAAAAGAAATTTTAAGTTAGATATTGTTAAGGGTTAAGGACGTGTTTTTCCGCAAGGAATGAAAAGGAGGGAAAAGATCGTGAGCAGTGTTGTCGGGAGTCATAAAAAGGAGCCCGGGTAGGCCAAGTTGGCGGGCCGATGGGGGACCGTACAGATATAAAGGGTTATGATTAGTGAGTATGGTAATATTTATCATTACGAATTGTTGAAGATGTCCGATGACTTACCTTGCTTTAGGTAGGTACCCAAGGAATATCTCATACGCCAGGGCTTCCCCAAGCTAAGTGTCATCTTATGTCCTAATTGTGCTGACTGAGATGGCGTATGCTAACAGGAAAGAGTCAGCAGCTGCTGAAATATGAGAGTTACCAGAATTCTGAGAACTCCGAACTTTTTCCATTTTATCAGCAACAACCACAACGCTCCTCGAAGAGGTCCAAGAGATACTTCCACGCACCTTGATGCTCAGTCACGACGAGGAAGCTGACGCGTCGTGAGAGAGAAATTAACCTATTCTAGGTTGAACCCAGTTACTAGACTGGTCAGACTGAAGATCCCAACATTTCTCAATGCCGGCACACCATACTTTCACGGAAAGATAGTTGCCCAATTGAACGATATGTGAATCGTAGTTTGATGTAAGTGATGCTTACCTCAGAGCCTTGTGGTGTAATTCGGGAGTTCGGCTAAGTCTCGGCAAGTGTTGTCACGTAAAAAGTTAATGATCTTTATTCCTTGGTATTCGTCGAATACGAGCTAGAATGAGCCCGGCATACATCAGATCTCGATCGTATCCGAGATGGGATTTAATACTCGGTATAAAGAAGGGCACTACACTATGTTCAAGTATCTAACCTAACTAGCTACCTAGGTAGGTAGGTAGATAATCATGGTTTAACCTGGCAAATACGATCGGCTATGACACACTATTTTCTTACAATCACTCGCCAATAATTCATGTACTACGTTGGGGATCATACAGGCATCTGATCTCATGTCTTAAGTAGCTGGGGATAACTCTTGATAATGTGAGCTATTACATTGCCCAGCCACGTCAAGTCACAAGGACGAGGCTCGAGTACCTCTGTGAATTCGTAAATTCTTTCAAGGAGAACGATACGACGTACGAGGATTATATCCAATTTGATAACCTATCTCAAAGTGAAGTAGTTTACCTACTTATTAGTAAGTTAGATATAGATACGTACTTGTCAGTTTCAGTTTTATATTACAATATTATCTGCCTCACTAACCAGAAAGAAGCCGGGCTCGCATGGTAATCTGGCACAGAATCGGCGAGAATTGTAAGGCATGGCATTCTTCGGAATCTGTAAGAATAAAGCCTAACGCCGGTGAGGTTTAACGGAGAGATTAGTCGATAAAGATGGGTACCGAAGACTTAGGAGTCTATATGATCATTCAAAGGCTTACCACTCTAGGCCCAACGAATAGTATGCGGTTCTACAAGGTACCTTATAACAGTCGAAGTGACATCCGAAACAATTATAATTTTTCAGGTACCTACGTAAGCATATAGGTGAAGCATATGATCTATGTCTCCTTAAGAACCATTCCACTCTTCTGGCCCGGTATCTTTCTCGGTAAACGCGGCCTCTCCGCGGCTATGGGATTGTAAATCCTTCAACATCGGTGTGGTTCGAATCCCGATTCGGTTATAAATTTCATAGACGCCGCAAACGGAAGCAAATACTACAAAAGAAACAAACTCTTGCAATCCTCAAGGAAGGCGGTACAAGCTAAGACCATTTGACTTTGCTGTCTCAGTCCCTATCGCCCCAGTGGTCTCAAAAGTTCGACATCCGAATCCTTCTCGGGTCGAACTACCAACCGGTCATCGGACCTCTGAGAAGTCGGTCTTATTAGTCTCCCAACGAAGTCAACGTACTGACGTATCTTATTAATTCCGTATTTGCCATGATGCAGCCCTTGGATAATTTTCGACATTGAAAAGCTGGAAAGTTGAAATTCTTGAAAATTGTAAAAATAAGTCCGTCATACCTATGGATAGTCCCAGATGATCTGAAAGAAGTTTCTATTTACACATTTACAGGAGTTATAAAATCTATCTATGATGGCCTGGGAGGCGGGCAACCATCGGTAAGTCGGCAATGGGAAGGATAACGGAACCCATGTTACACGAAGCTACTAAGCATCGTAGAACCGATGACTGGGCGGGATACGACGGCTAAAACCACCTCCGTATCAGCGCTTGAAATATCGCTAGAATAATAGTAGTTCAATAGCGTCATCGTAGATTGTGTATATTTAAGTGTCTCAGATAGGTGTACTAAGGTATAATTACCATTTCATGCTCACCTCGGCTTGCCCGAGCCCCTGAGATAAGCCGGCCTGTTGACTGGCAATAGGTAGGTAGATATACGTCTATATCTTATACCGTAATAGCTAAGATATGTTAGTTTATAAAAATAGGGAAGGATTCTGCGATCACCAATCTTATGTTTTACTCGCACGTATATAAGGGTTTCCTATCGCGACTAGGTTCGAGACTCTTAAGTTTCCTCCCTGCTCTATGAATTGCAGACATCGTTTTCTATTCACCATAATAGACGTCAAGTCCATCCTGTCCTCTTCTTTTAAGATCTCCTATCTAGCGCAGTATTTCCCTAACTACTAGTTGGTCAACAACATGGCGTCCTACGATTACACACTTAAGTATGATATCTGGGATACTAGGTATGACTGCATGGACTTCCCAGATCCTGAACAGATAAAGCGGTCATATAGCAGAGCCCGTATGATATGCCAACAGAGTGGTACGTATACATAAATCAGTCAATCGTTCAACAATCTAATAGGAAGTTTCTATAGGCATCACCGTAGATGATATTGTCGGGATGAGACCGAATTTCTGGGGGTTCAATCGCCACCGTAAGCCATTCTCCAACAAATGGGTACCAAATCTAATATACTCTAACAACATTTTAGTCGTCGTAATGAGGGACTCCTCGGTGTCAGTCATTCTGGCCATTCACTGGAATTTATGCATGGGTACTATCGGTAAATTCGCCCGGAAGCGCCAGGATCTCAAGCCTTTACTTCAGGATCTCCAGGAGTTCAATGTCTGCGGGGAGTTCCTATTGACCGAAGTAGGTCATGGATTAGATGCTCGTAACCTCGAGACGACGGCGACGCTCCAACCTGATGGTTCCTTCGACCTTCATACTCCTAACAAATCCGCTGCCAAGGTCATGCCACCCACCACTCCCTGGGCTGGCGTGTCGCGGGTCGGGGTGGTGTTCGCAAGGCTTATTGCGAATGATGTTGACTGTGGAGTGAAGCCATTCATTGTCAAGTTGAATTGGGCAGGCCAGATATGCCCCGGAATTACATCAAGACCACTTCCAAGGCGAATTGGTGCTAAGGAGCTTGACCACGCCGTGACCACATTCAACCATGTCCATCTAAGTTCAGATTCGCTTCTTGGGTCGCCAATTCAGAGCACCAACGCGCGAGCAGAGTTCTTGGAACATATACGGAGAGTGTCCGTGGGAACGCTATCGATATCTATGTGGAACATTCCCGCTCTCTACCAAAGTGCCTTCATAGCCGGGACCTACAGCTTTCGAAGACATATCGCTGGTAGTGGTCCCGGACAGACAGTTCCAATCATCAATTTCGCGACGCAGTATAGACCCATACTCAACGCGATTGCTCAAGCATCGGTATTTGATGCTTTTGCTGACGAGGCCATAAGCTTATTTCAAGATAATAACCTTAGCGAGGTTGTTCAACACGGCGTAGCAACCTGCTTCAAGGCGACTACCTGTATAGCAACTCAGGCTACGCTTAATGAACTTGCCGACCGCTGTGGATGGCAAGGTGTCTTCGCAAACAACCAAATTCTGGAAATGGCGTCCAATATGAAAGGCACTGGGATTGCCGAAGGGGACTACACAGTTCTTTGCATACGTACGTTAGAAGCCAGCCAAAAGTTTTAGAAACTTGACTTACGATTTGTGTCTCAACAGGGTTGGTCTCCGAGATCTTGCTTGGGCGCTACGATCTTCCGCCTGCGCGCATGAAGAACTGCCTTCTTGCAAGACATGAAGCGGGGGTCTGGCAAGAGGCGCGAGAGATAGAGGCATCTCTGAGTCAAAGCTACCATCGTGGCAAGCCGTTTAATGCAAACATACTGCCTCGTTGCAGGGCACTTGTTGAAGCTACAGGTCACCGGATGGCCTATGAAGCTGCAGCTAACGGGGGAAAGGTTTCACAAGGGTTATTGAACCTCTTCGAGTCCATCTGCGTTATGTCTGACCTGAGCTGGTATTGTGAGAATGGGATAAACAGTAGGAAAGAAATATTTGCGCGTGATGCTGAAGCTGCTGAAGCAGTTCTGCCGCAGCTGCCGACTCTGCTCGATGAAACGAAAGCTGCTGCATGGACAACAGCGCCTATAGTTGATGAGACGTCGTGGAATGATTTCGTCGGTCGCTTACCAGTCTTCCAACACAAAGATGTCATCTCAGAAAAGAGCCACCTATAGATTTCCTATATCACACGAAATCTACTATGTGTGTCTAGATCACTCATACATATCATCGAGCCAAGTAATCTGCTCTAAACAGTAATCTTCAGCATGGACCTTAGTTTACAATGGAACTCGTATTTTGACTGGCAATACACGCAGCTTTCGTTTTTATATCTGTTTACAGTAACTTCTTTTCTTAGCCACCCATCTTCTCCATGCCAATGAAGTCAACCCCGGGCTATGATAGCAAATCCCAGAAAGAACACTAATAAAAAGGCAATCTGGATTAAGTCGGGATTGTCAGGATGTGCTGTACCTGCCCTCGGGGTACGTAGCCGGTAAAGGTCGTCATCAAGGCTGGTGCATATAGTAGGATGAGAATCGACTTTGCTGAACATCCAGAAGATCATTGCGGCAACCAAGAATTGGATTGTACAGCTAACAGCCGCGATGAGTATTTCTAGGCGTACGAGCGGAACAGGTGGCCATTCGTAATTAGAAGACCGCGTAAAGTAGGTCGACATTGTTCGATTGTTTCGATAGAGAAGTATCTAGCCTAGCGAAGGAAGCTAAGGAACGACAATGGCAAGCAGGATACTCGAGCCTTAAATACATAGTAACTATTGAAGTATGTGACTTATGCACGTGTCTATGTGTAATATACAGCTCATTAGATGCTTAATTGCTATCCACGACTCTATCATAATATCCACCTGTGGTCTTGGCCTGACGCATCAGGTATGCCTTAAATATCGTAGGATATTTCTTGGAGAACATAGTCGAGGAATGAGCCAGATCTTGCCTGAGGTTTCCATAGCGATAGAACATGTACTCAGTCATGGAAGACAAATACAAATGTCTTCTTTGTCTCACGCACACAAGAGATGTTGCACACCACGTAGGTACCTACCATCCATTACTGACTTGGCCAGCAAGTCCTCGGCATATTACTATGACCAAACATACAGGTTACTCATAATAGGTAAGAATACAACATCTCATTACATTACACCTGCTCGCTTATTTAGAATAGACAACAAATAATGTAAGGCTCAGCGCGAGGACAATCGGGGCACAAGCTAGTACTGCTCAACATCACTTAAATTATGTACCTGGCTATCTACACTTAATCTAACTCTTCTTATATCTCTGGCACATTTCCCGGTGTCTAAATGACCAACTTCTTGCTCAAATTCCCGTACTTGTCCTGGGCTTACCCCTAGAGTTTGCAGTCCGGGTGGAGAGCGAATGTTGACCGTGAACCTGCTAAAGCCTTCCAGTAATTATAGTGGACATAGCGCTATAACTACAGCCACGTATACCTGTAAATATTTGGCCAGTCAAAACGCGGGCTTTTGGCTTAGTAATCTGTATTATGTAATATTAGATAATCTTCTGTTCGGTCTGACAACCTGAATTAGTACGGTGAGCCATATATTTTTATCAACCTTCAAGACTGGTAAACGTACCTCCAGAGCTAAGTCAATAACAAGTTTAGCAGCAACAAGTTTGAATCAACAAGTAGATGCCCATAAATACAGCAACGTGGCAGTATCTCAGATGACTGGCCAAAATCACTCGCTGTTCCCTGCTTTTACCACTCTTCCCATCAGGGTTAGATAGGTACTTTCTAGTTTTCTCGCCTCAAATGTCAAATTCTAGAGGTTCACGATAGAAGAATAGGATTGAATTCCCCATGCAAAATAATAAACATAATACTAGATAGTAAAGGGCACTTTATTAATGATATAATCAATGAAGTGTTTGTAAGGAAAACATGAATAAGCCAATGGAATAACCTCATGAAAGAAAGACAAAAAGTGAACACCGCCACCAGGGAACACTTAGCAGTAGGTAGCAAGTATATAGGTGCAGGTGTACTTTCGAAAAGAGAAAATCATGCGCTTTATATCCAGATAAGCCATGGTTCAACTTAGCCCCCCCGTGGACCATTGTTTCCATAATACCAAAATAGACAATTGGTCTTGAATTCGAATTTGAAGGATACGGTCCGCTCTACCTGTCCGTGTTGGTGGACTTAGTGCACGACTGATCCATAACACGTACTATCAACGATGATAGCGGACCCTAATCAATCGTATTGTGAACAGAGCTTCTACTTTTTGGCCAATCAAGAGACATAATACGGAGCAATCATCAAATTATTTACAAGAGAGGCGTTGGTACTGTAGTTGCCCAGGAACTGAATTATCTATATATCAGGTACGCACTGGGTACTTAGGTACTCAAGCTATCTGGGAACAGTGTCAACATCCATGTTGGTGGCCCTTTCGTTGTAGCTTTGCCAGTTCTTCTGGTTGATGCATTGTTCTCCTAATACCGTAACTCTGCGCCATTCCTATTGTTTGGCGGCCCTGGAGTACATTGTAGGTACTCACCCTAGTGTGTGCATCATCGCCTTACGGTGGTGGCTTGGTGGGTAAGCACGACACAATACTCGAGGCCGACTACGTTCAATATGGTTATATCTAACAAGACAAAGATCTTGATAGATAAGGAGTTAGTGAATATGACTTACGGTTCCGGGAAATAAGGTAGTAGAGGTAGTTGTCTAAAGAGCTTGTTCTTAACACAGAGTAAAACCGTATAATACTGACAAAAAGTTAACTGACACAATGATTTTCTTTTCTTCGAAACGTAGGAACTTGCTGTTGATATACTTTCAACGGAACTAAGAGTATATAGTTGATATATCATATCTCGTCCGTCAGACAGGCCGGCAGACGAGCTGCCAGAGGTGTCCTCGAACTACCTTAGCTAACAGAGTAAACATATAGGCACATAAAGTAATTCTCGACGAGTCCATCGAATCCAATATCCACCCCACCGGAAACTGATCGTACAATTATCATCGTAAATATCAGTAGCTGTAGAATCAGAAAGAGCAGGTCAGGAATACAATATTCCTTGCTTGTCATTGGAAGGACCAGGATCACAAATTGGCCCTTTGATGCTGTGTAGAAATTACCTATAACAGCCCTCCATTGTGCCTTCGAGCATTCAGGAGGAACCAACAGCAGTAGAATTACATACCTACCTTGGTTGTTGTTGTTATTGTCGTCTCTTATTAAAGAAGCTAGGTCTTCTTCAAGTCTAGATCGATGCGTTGATGGAACTGCTGTAATCCCTCAACTGTCTACAACGTAAGAATTTCACAGTCGAATCATGCACGGGTGGCAATCCATACCGACTACCCTATCGATTCCTACCCCATTGTTAGTAAATAACTGGCCGATTGTAGATTGGCACTTTACCAACGGACTGACATCAACAATCTTGCTACCCCAAACCACATTGCCCACATTCTTGTAGAAAAGTCTTCTTCCAAAAGCTCTCAACATTCCGCTACAGCAACTACTTTGCAATATATCCCTCTTGCCAGCCAACATGCCGACACCAACACCAGGTCCGCCTGATGACCCTCAGTCGGAGTGGTACGCCACCAGACTGGAAGATATTCTGCCTCGTCGCGGATTCACCTACCCCGATGGCCACAGGATCTTCAAAGCCAAACAAGACTGGGTTCTCGTCAAATGGGCCATCGAAGCTGCCGCCACACCGTAAGTAATACCGCCTATCTTCAGAGTCGAAGTTTCCTAATCAAGGCAATCGAGGAATCATTTCTCCTCAAACATGCCTAAGACTCCCGAGCTCCTTTCCTAGGAAAGGAATTACTGACTCTTGACGTTGCAGTGACCTTGAAGAAGTCGAAGTTGACATTGCTCTTGCTTCTATCATGAGCTATGCTGATGATATTATGAAGCACTACTACGGATCTACCCGCGCCTTCACCAAGCTCGACGGTGAGACTCGTGACACCGCCTTTAACGCAGTAATCGAAGCTGCCTGTGAGGAGCTCGAGTGGACAGTGATCGTCCCTGAGGGTCGATTTCCCCATCTCATGAAAAAGCTCTTCCGTGCACGTGCCCTCTACAACGAGCTCTCACACGTCCGCGGTCTTCCCGAGGAGGACAAGCACAAGAAGGAGGGAAAGCTGGCCAAAGCAATCGACAAGTGGATCGGAACGCGCCCCGTGAAAGAGCCCGACCAACGCTATGCGTGCATGCATCAACACCTCATTGACCATATTGTTGATGAGAAGATCAATGGAGAGGAGGCAGATTGGGGCTTTCCCATGGACAATGATCCGGACCACGACTCCAACAATGACGATGAAGATGACAACCGTCGATGGATTCCCTGGAGGGAGTTATGGTACCGAAAGGGTGCCAAGTCCCAGAGTGAAGATGCGCCCTGGCAGCACAACTACTTCTGGAGTGAGACGAGTGATGACGACGGTTGCATGACCAATGCCCTGTTACTTAAATACCACAACTAGGCACTTATGCTTGTGAACGACGTCGCGATGGTGTTGATGTTGTGAGGAGAATAAAGGAGAATAATGGAAAAATAAGGTAGTGGGGCATTGGTCGTGAGCCGCCTGCTGCTGCTTCACGGAAGACACCGGGATTGTCGGTGCTTGTTGCGGTTGGTGCTGGGACCAATCAGATCTCGATCGCAAAAATCATTGGTACCCATATTTACCCCACCTACCCCTACTTTTCCCCTCGCCAGCCAGCCCCTGCGCATACGTACATGTATATTAGTACCCTCACTTTCCTTGCTTTTTCTTGGGGTCAATCGGACCCCCGCAGTATACCGTCACACGATTAATACCTACGTCTCTTATACATCATATGACGGAACTGCAATCCCTGAGTAGACACCATAATCCCATAGAGAGACGTAAGTTTACCTCGCGTTCCGTGAACTTCATCTCCGAAAACGTGCTACCGGTAACACGATTATATGACGCTTGGCTAAGTGGGCCGTCGCAAGATCGAGAACGGATAAAGACGGGATCGCAAGGAGATACCAAGCTTGGTAAGATAACTCTAAACCAACTACAAAGAGGAAACCCTCAACGTCAATTGCCTCCAGTTGTCTCCAATTGCCTCACCCGTGATCTTGCTTATCTAACAAAGAGCCTTGTCCTGAACCTCCGATCTCGTCCTCGGAGCATGTCATCATCTTAACATCTGGATATTATTTATCTCGAGACAATCCTACTGTGATCTGGAGCCTAACCCATATTTTCTGTAGCCAAGACATCCATTAATACCGAATCAACCTGTTTATTTCAACCACGGCTGTTAAACTTATACCACCCGAATTAAGAAATACACGCCTAAGAGTAGAATAAAGAAGGGAAAATGCTCCAAGCCATCTCACCAAAACACGACGCTCATCACGAGCGGCGGCGCAAGAATTCCCTTGCAAGCCTGACAGCCTCTCTGCAGGACAACAAGAAACACCTACTACTCGCGGCCTCTGGATCTGTCGCCACCATCAAGCTACCCCTGATCATTGAATCACTAGCCGAACGACATGCGGAAAGAGACAGCAGCACAGAGCTGAGCATTCGTGTACTACTGACTCCCTCTGCTACCCGCTTTCTCGCCGGCCAATCCCGGGAACAGCCACCTGTGTCCTCGCTGCTATCGATGCCTTGTGTTGATGGTGTGTATATGGATGCAGATGAGTGGAAGGAGCCTTGGAAGAGAGGCGACTCAATTTTACATATTGAATTGCGGCGGTGTAAGTGCCAGCTTTCCCCTTTTCCCGTTCTTACCCCCCTTATTAAGCCGTCCTATTATACCATACCATCACCTCGATAACTGACTCAGAATAAAGGGGCCGATCTCCTCGTCATCGCTCCCCTAAGCGCCAACACCATGGCTAAGATCGTGGGCGGCTTCGCCGATGGGATCCTGACAAGCGTTGTGCGCGCATGGGACGCATGGGGCGATCTTGACAACGATCTTGCTCCCCCCAGTGGGGAACAGGCCCCGGTAAATGGTAATCGGAAAAGAAAGCAGAAGAAACACATCATCGTAGCACCGTGAGTAATCCAGATCAGAACTCCTTTTCTCCCGATTTTCCTCACCATGTGGTAAACCCCTTCTCGCGACAACTCTACCCCTTAATACACGTGCACAGACCTCTTACGTAATCGAGCTAACTCATGATCGCAGCGCCATGAACACAGCCATGTGGCGACATCCCATCACAGCCAAGTCTCTGCGCGTGCTAGAGGAGGAATGGGGCGTCCACCGCGCTAGCAAAATAGCTGCCCAAGTAGTGACCGAGGAAGAAGGGCAGGCCATAGAGGGACAGAAGAAGGACGCTGGTAGTGACGATGATGGGGGCTGGTTCGAAGTGCTGAGACCGCAGAGCAAGACACTTGCTTGTGGCGATGTCGGTGATGGCGCTATGATGGATTGGAGGGATATTGTGGCTGTTATCGAGGACAGGCTGGAGCTGAACGGATGACTGGCTAGTTGGATGGTTGTGTAATCGATGGATGAATGAGCGTACAAGCTGATTAATTGATGAGGAGTTAATCGGAAAGGCGTTGAAGGGAATCTAATTAGGATCTGGCCACTTGGCTTTCCCATTAAAACATGAGGTTACGCTTTAATACGACGGCATACTGCGCCCAACCACGCCGAGACGGCATAATTCCATAATGGTGGAAGCTTACGGTTATATGGCAAATAATGGAGCACAGCAGATGGAACAAAAAACACGGGAGTGGTGCCATACGAATTAAGACAGGTCTTGTTCATTGGTCAATTATTGTACAGCTCTAGCAAGTATTATACATTTCCATTCCTCTTCAATCCTTGAGGCAATGGTATCATCCTTCGTAACGCCTATCTTGCATACCCTTTTGCCAGGCGCACCAATTGGTTGGGAGGAACTCGTATTAGAAGAAATCAAGATGTCCATTTCCGCCTGCTTTTAATCTTCAATATGAGCAGAGACCAGAAAGAAAATTTGGACACCAAGTCCGTCATGATCCGCCCCGGATCCGCCGATGCAAATGCAATGCAGTCAAGTCAATCAATCCCTGTCATGCCACCCGTTCCTCTCATGAGGCGAAAAACTCCTAAAAATGCTGAATGCGTTTCTGTACAATTAGAATAGAACAATGTCGATCGGTGCTATTGCTTGACCAGATCAGGAATGAGGACACGGCCTTTGCTCTGATCACTTCAGATCACCGGGATCGTGTCGGAAGGTGCACTTGTCGCCCTTCGCGCATTGGCCCTTTGCCCAGAATGAGCAGGCCTTGGTGCCGATGAGGGAGCGGTTAATGCCCTTGTGCTCCTTGTTTCCGCGGTGGAAATCCTTGCGGTTACTGCGTTCGTTGTTGTCACGTTGGTTCTGTATACCCTGTGTCTGCATATTCTGAGACTGTATGGCCTGTTGCTGAGAAGGCTGGGCCTGGCCACCGTAAGCTTGGGGATTGTAGCTGTAACCGCCATAGGCCTGACCGATTTGGTCTTGTGCCTGGTTCTGAGGCCACCCCTGGTAGTAGGCGTTGCTCGCAACCTGTGTGGGGTTCGGAGCCGCGTTATGTTGGCCCAACATAGCCAGGATATTCTGGACATTATTATCCTGATGAATGGACGTAGGGGGAGGGGCCGGAGCTACTACTGGAGCTGGCTGCGAAGGCATACCGTTTAACGCGGCGAGAATGTGCTGAACGGAAGAAAGGCTGGGCTGAGCAGCTGACGGGGCTGCAGGGCCTTGAGCTGGTTGCATGTATGGCTGGGCAACAGGCCGGGCGATAGGTTGACCTGCCTGCAGGGCCTGAACTTGCTGGAGGATTGCTGCGTACGCGTCGGGAATCTGAGCCTGCGGCTGCGGCTGTTGTTGTGGCTGGGGTTGGAAGTTGGGCTGCTGAGTCATTTGTGCTGTAGATTCCTGACTCTGGCTATTGTACCACTCTGCGACACGTGCTGCGTTGGATTGAATGTGCTCAGGGGGCTCAGTTGGGGGAAATGGCTTGCCCTTGAACTTGGCGACCACGTCCTCAATAGCGTCGACGTCACGTTGGACCTTCGGATCAGGATAATCGTGGCGACGATGTGTCTTGGGATTAGCTGGGTCGTACGGGTCTGGATCGACATAGTTTTTGACCCCGTCAGATTTGAGCAAAGCCAAAACCTCTTCTGCGCGCTCCTGTTCGGTACGTGGGCGCGGCATGTTCACAGAGTTGTTTTGTGCCGTGCCAAAAAAGCTGTTGGGTAAAGTGTTCAGGCGGCGAAGTGCTTTGTCCAGGGTAGCATCGAATCCGAACTGCATGTAATCAGACCAGCGTTGATGAATCTCGACGCGTTTAGGGGTAGTCGCGGGTAGAGACTGCTGCCACCTGACAGGATCGGACGGTAGAACCTGGATCTTAGGTTGTTTACCAACCTCTAGGATCTTTCCGGTGGGTGACTGAGGGGTCTCTGGAATCTCGGACACACTGGTATAGATAGCCATTAATTCGCGGCTTTCATAGTCTTCCATCACCCTCTTCTGCTCCGACTCCACTGGACGCTTGCCACTACGCGTCACATAATTCTTCTCCTGCTGCTCTAGTGGAATGCCTTTCTCCCCAGAAACTCCGACCAACGTAAGTTCAACCCAAGGTCGTATATTGACCTCCTTCAACTTCTCTTCAGGGTCGTCATCGTCGTCCTGGATACGCTGCTTCAACATTTGTCCCTCGGAGCGGTTATCTCGTGCATCCCGGAGCATACTATGATCCCGACCCTTGTCCTCAGCAGTATCGTGCTCGAAGATTCTGATGTCAGTGAGCTCGTCATCTGGCTTCCACGAAACGCGAAGGTGTCTCCGTGACTCTTTACGTAATCGTCTCGCAGCCTCTTCCGGAGTCTCGGGCGCCTTTTCAGGTTCGTCCTGTTGCTTAGGTTGCTCTTTAGGCTTCGAGATCTGGGCAAGGATATCTCCAATGGTAGATGAAGTTGTGGACTGCTGAGGTGTCGCTTTCTTCGGCTGTGCCTTAGGGGGTAATCGCGATCTACCAGGTAGCATTGATCCGGTAGGTCTAGAGCGAGCTTGGGCGCTGGCCGCTGGTGGGGCTTGGGAAGCGGTCGTAGCCGGAGTAGATGGTGCCTTAGTGGTAGATGGAGTGCCTGCCTCGCTCTCGAGGGCGGCTTTCTTGGCAGCGCGGGGATCGACATCCTCATCCCCGGGTCTTTTGGAAGATGCCTGGGAGGGCGTTGCCTTCGTCGTCACATTGCTGACCTTCCTCGCAGATCCTAGTCCGGAATAGTCGATTGGTTGCATCTTCTTAATCTCTGTACTAGGCTTCTTCGTAGTCGGTTCCTTCTTCAACGGCGACGCCTTAGACAGTGGCGGGGTATCCCTGGCAGTAGATGCTTTCTTGGAAACGCTCGGAGTCGACTTCTTACCATCATCGCCCTTCTTGGAATCTTCACCGTTTTCCTGTGCCTTCAAAGCCGAGCGCTTTTGACCGTTTTCGAAGATAAGATTCATATACTCGACAGCCTCATCGTCGAGATTATCTTTGTACTTCTGCCGTACTCGATCCAACTTGACTCTGTCGGTCAAAAATTCAGTATCCACTGTGACAAAAAGGGACACAAGCTTCAAGATAGCCTTCGGTAGAGGACCATTGTGATCGTTCGCCGCAAAGCGGTTCCGTAATAGGATGCACAAACTACCAAGAAGCTTTGTATGTATACCAAGCTGTGTAATAGTGAACTTATCACCAAACTTGATGGCGGATTCGATGGCGGCGCGTATTCTGTCGTACGTACTATCTAAGGCTGCTCGAAGCGATTCCAATCTAGCTTGGTTACTTCCGCTTTCAGCCTTCTCTACGTCGCTCTTCATATCTTTACTCTTTGCCCAAAGGGCCGTAACATAATCGCCAAATGCACGCACGTTCTCCCCGACCGCCTTCTGAGAAAGTTCAGGAAGCTTCGGATCGCGCCAAAGAATCTTTATGATATCATACTCTACCGCCTTGAGGCTATCTGCTGGACGTGGATTTGACTTGATCTGTTTTCACATGGCGCGTTAGTCATATTGATCTTAAGTGAGTCAAATTATGTTGCGACAACAATGAGACCATCATCGCATCAGTGAAAACTGATTAAGACGATGGAAGGGAAAGCCTTAGAGATGGTGATAAAGGCACAATTGACTTAACTAGGGCCCAAGGGTGGCTGTGTTAGGTAGGATGAAGAATTAACTTACCTGGCGTGCTAGAATGTCCACGGGGCTCTCTTCTTCCGCACTGTTGTTTCCAGATTTCTTGGCCGAATCCACACTGGAAGCTTTGCGCTTGGTACCAGTACTCCTGGCTTTAGTGACCTGAGGGCCAGGCATTGTGTCTGTAATACTAATTTAGCATTTGATGTGGGAAGGGAAAGAAGTGAAGACCAATGCCATTGATTTTCGTGGAATGTAGGATTTCTGTTTACCTTGGTTGTCGGCTACAATGATGGGTTCGTCTCGCAGTCGTTGAATCTCCTTCTCAATTGTACCCTTCTCGGATGCAGATAAGGTGGTAGATTGCAGCCTAGCATTTAATTCATCAAATTCCTTTTGTATTTCGCATGGAAGTCGATAGCCGCGTTGGGGTAGAAGACGTGTGACGCGCGTGTCGTGTTTGGCAACATAAGGTTTCTCTCCACCCGCCGTCATTGACATCAACGCACCAAATGTACTAATCTTCGTCTTTGGTGGGTTCTTAATCAAAAGGAATGGACACCCTTCTGGATGTTCCCAAGGTTGATCGTTCACTACCTGTTGCCTGTCGGCTGGCACCTGAGGACCCACATTCTGAGGTGGTAAGGCAACTGGCAAGGCCGCCTGCACCTGCGGAAGCGGTTGGATGGAAGGAGGCCTTTGACTCTTAAAGGCCGGTTGAAATGGTGAAGATATTCTACCGGCAGGTGGCTCACTCTGGTAGTGAGTCAAATGCTGAGGGTGTTGGGAGCTATAGTGCCCATGGTCGTTCTGAGGGACGAAGCCCTCAGTGTTGAAAAACCCGCCGCTCTGGCCCGAGGAAGCATTCTTCATGCCTGTATACGGAGCGACCTGAGGCTGCTGCTGATACATAAATTGAGGGGGGTTATGATCGTATGTGACGGCCCTCTGGTCAAATTGGGCTTGCACCTGTTGGACAGGCGGACCTTGCCAAGATTGAGAATTGAACGAGTTCGGGGCGAGGTTACTGTTCTGGTATGTCTCATAGGCGGCGTGGGGGTTGAAAGACGTATCCCGATATTGTTGAATATTAGGGGTATTGTGGCTGTGGATATTACTACCATCACTGTCTTGAAAATGGTGAATATCGGTGTAGTATGTCGCTGGCTGCGGTGGATTCGTCTCCATATATGAATCCCCTCCAAAGTCTCCCCTCGAGTGTAAGGAAGGATAACCACCGAAGGTCGAATGGTCCAGGAACTGATGCCCTGACTCTGCTCCATTGTACGGGTGATTCGAGGTAAATTGCTGAAAGCCATTAAATTGGTTCAGGTGAGCCTCGTCCCCAGAAGTCGATAAGCCACCAATCCCATTAGGATAGGGATGGCCTTGCCACCCGTGGCTACTTTGTGCCATGGTGGAAGGACTTCAGGGGTATCACGTGATGGACAATGAGTAGGAGAAAGAGGTGTAGTTGGACTATGTGGAAGGTTATTAAAGTGTCAGCACGTGACGGGTGAATGAATAGAGATGGATTGTTGGATGGATTGTTGAGAAGGGAACACGTGATAGGTGTGATGGGCGATAGGTAGAGAAGGGTGCACGTGAAAGTCAATTGAATGGGGTGCACGTGATCTAAGATGTAAATATTAGCAGCTGGAGCTAAGCCTGATGTGGGGGTGGGGCAATTCTAGTAATTGGGTCCACATCAAACATAGGAATCGAAGAACATCGGTGTCCTTGACAAATTACCGTTAACGTACCAGTATTAACAACGAGTGATCTTTCTGAGTTGTCACAACATCAGGAGCAGCGTAATGCATCGGGTTATGTGCCCTTAATGAGCGCTGGATACAATTGTCGTGAGTGTGGTATCGTTTGATCTCGATGTTCGACTGAACGTGAAAAGGGCCGTAAGGGGCGTTTGTCTAGTACAGTCCACTAGAGGAAGGGGTGTATTTAGATTGATCCTGTAAGAGGCTGCTGGGGCTTGCAGGTTGCGTTTAAGCCAGATCAGGTTTAGGTAGACCACAGATCTAAGCCACCTGCAGATGAATAAAATCAGTTTTTGGCTTCAAGGAGAGAAAATAAAAAGCTGATGCAGGGCATGTGGGAAACAGTTGAACGAGAGGTCCGGAATGTTAGAGCACTCGAGGGGCAAAATTATTTAGAGCAATGTAGTGCAGGCGTCTCCCAGAAGTATCGTCGAATGGCTATTGTCGAAGGACTGATCCAGCATAACTGTCGGATGGGCTTTGGCGTCGGACTAGACATGGCCTGTAGGCTTGGACTCTTGAGCAGCGCATTAAGGAGGTTTTTGCCTCGACAGCTCTTCTGTAAGATGAAATACGGCCATTGTAAGGTTAGGGTTGCCGGAATTTCTAAGAGGACCGGTATACTTGTAATTAAACAGTCGAAACTGTATAGGATGTGATCATGGTGCTCGATGTATAGACTAGAGCCGATTCGAAGATGCTTGTTGTATATGGTATCGCTAATTGTCTTTGTCCAAACCTTTGGTGAACGTGCTGGTACAAGGCAGCCTCTTCCCCTGTCGGAGACGCTCAAGAACTCTTGGTCGTGAATAATCGATGAACCATTAAATTGACTCATGAAGAGCCCAGCCGCATCCAGGACCACAGTGGTCTGACATGTTGGCTAGGCTTTCATATTCAAAGTTGAGTATTTCAGGGAGACTTAGTCTCTTGCTCTTTTAGGCCTCTTTCACTCTCCGTCCCTCTGTAAGATGGGAATTTAGGAGTTACTTGTTAGAAGTTGACTGGTCACTAGAACTTTCATTGTTCAAGTTGCACCCTCGAATGCTCTGCTGTTATCCATAGTGAGGATGTGGCCACTG
Source organism: Hypoxylon sp. NC0597 (assembly GCA_022432515.1). Taxonomy (NCBI): domain Eukaryota; kingdom Fungi; phylum Ascomycota; class Sordariomycetes; order Xylariales; family Hypoxylaceae; genus Hypoxylon; species Hypoxylon sp. NC0597. Next base: position 42,856 of record JAJKLA010000068.1, on the reverse strand, counting down.
TCTCTTTTTATCCTGCTGTTGGCTGCCAACCCAAAATATCCCCTGCCGAAATGCAAATACGCAACTGCAAGAATCGGAGTTCGGGGGTTGGGTGGAGAAGATCCATAACAAGAGTGATCAACCAGGGCGCACACGCACATACACGACACATGCTCTTAAAATTTGTGTAGATAATGGTGCTGAAAGGCTTTGCAAAAATAACAAAAGGAAAGAAACGGGGGGAGGGAGTTGATGTTATTTTCATACCCTTTTATGGCCTTAATTATTTTCCCCTTCCAACGACCACTGGACCACTGTCACCTATTGCCGCTGCTGTTGTTGCTTCTGCTTCTTCTTATGAAGAAAACAGTTGCTCGTCATGCTCCCATTATTTGAGAGATGTAATTTACGGTATAAAAATCTCCCGGGGAACTTAGACGAGAGAAAAGAAAGAAGTCTATCTCAAGAGTTCTGAATGAGTGAGTGGATTTGAAGAGTAGATCGAGAAGATCTAGGTTGATTGCTTAGTTTGAATGATCGAAGGAAGTGAGCGCGAGCGACCGAGCGACCGGTACAAATGTCTGAAAGTATAGTTGGACAACCAACCGCGAAAGAGCCTTTCTATTGGAATTAATTTTACTCGGAATTAGAAGAGAGAACTAGTTTTAGATGATATCAAATCGGCAATGGAGTACGACAGAAAGACGAGACGATAGATACTTGATGATGGATGAGGGAGCAAGTAATTGGGGGGAGAGAGAGAAAGGGTAATGTTATGGGCGGGAAAGGGATAAAGAGAGGAAAGTTTGGCGTCGCAAGCTTTTTTGGGGGGCGAGCGCGAAGGAAGAAACTGCCCAAAGTGGAGCTGAGAGCAACCTTCCCGTGGCTGGGGGGCTGGCTGGGCGGTTAGCGTGTATCGTCGGTATGTCGGCTTCCATGTTTCAATTTTTGGAATTGGGAATTATGTACCTATTATATGTATGTATTTATAATGGGCCTTTATAATGAAGACTTTTGTCCATCTGACTTGGGACTATTCAACAAAGAGATTTAAAATCTATGCATGTATATTACACACCTCGATTCCTTCTATTAATTCATTCACATGTATACTAAGTAATGATGCTAGAGCTTAAATAAGAAAAAGACCAAGTCAGAGTATCTTTTTTTTTTCTCGTCCTCATCGCAGCGTACGTAATTCAAAGTCACTATCATTTCGTGTACTACATGTACATGTTAGTTGTTCGTATCCGTCTCATATGCAGCTATGCGGAAATAGTCGCAGATACCCGAGTACCTTGGAGCTATGTTGTGTACCTTATACATGATTAATCGAAGTTGCCCAATGAGAATTAGCTTCTTTTCCTTTTTATTTAGAAATGCCCGAAATGGTTAAGGCGTCATTAAAGACCGATGCCAAAGTTTGGACCCACATTCAATTCGCACTTGCAAGGCTACATCATTTTGTAAGTCGTGTCATTTGCTGCTAGCATTTGCTAGCTACTACATCAGAAAGCTTATTAAAGCTGGATAATAACAACTTCGTCAACTACATGTAAGAATAATACCCAGGATATCGCTGCTCCCACTATACGATAACCATTTATGAACGGCGGGTTGGTGATATATCGGGACATATTCACTTGCAACTCAATCGATCCCAATCTTATCGTCGTCTTCTCGAACCGCCTTTCCAACATCGTCCATAATTCCCTTTCCCTACATACATGTATGAATTCGATAATAAGTTCATGCTCAACACCACCGCGCAAGCGCCGATTATACTAGCTCTGAAGGGGTATCGCTGTGAATAAAGACATCAACTACAAACTAAAAACATCGTCCTCATGGCTGGAGCCAAGGGGAACTCATTGCGCGATCGCCAAATTGGTCCGACATCCCATCCAGTTTTTCAGGCTTATGACTGACTTACAGTAGCGTCTCTCAAGAAGATCCTCAACCTAAATGAGGATCTTGAGCAGAAAGACGAAGATGATTCGCATGCGAATGGGTTGGCTCCGGCCGGCCCCATTCTGACTGCCAATGGGGAGCCTATATGGAAAGTCCTCGTATTCGACGACCTTGGCCGCGATGTAATCAGTAGCGTCATGAGAGTGAATGACTTGCGATCCATGGGCGTCACGATGCATATGTACGAAGTCCCAACTCGACGAATCGACTAAGCCATGCCGTCATGCCATTTGCTAATTCGTATTGCTTGCTCAGGCATATTGCAGCAACTCGACACCCCATCCCCGACGTCCCTGCTATCTATCTCGTCGAGCCGAACGCGAAGAACTTGGAAGGTATTACGAACGATTTACAGAAGGGTCTTTACTCTCCCGCCTACATTAACTTCCTCTCATCCATACCACGGCCCCTCCTCGAAGATTTCGCAGCGCAAACCGCAGCAGCGGGTACGGCGGAACACATTGCTCAGCTATTCGACCAGTACCTCAATTTCATAGTCGCCGAGCCAGACCTGTTCAGCTTAGGAATGCAGAAGGAACACACTTATTGGGCATTAAATAGTGCGAAAACCAGGGATGAGGAACTGGATCATGTCGTGGACAGGATAGTCAGCGGCCTGTTCAGTGTTGCTGTGACCATGGGTACGAATTTTCCACAGCTCTTCTTAGCTATAGGAAGACTAACCGGATATGCCAGGTGTCATCCCGATTATACGCTGCCCTAAAGGGGCCGCCGCTGAAATGATCGCCGGCAAGCTTGATAGAAAGCTTCGCGACCATATCCTCAACTCGAAAGATAACCTTTTCTCTTCCAATACGCGACCGGCCTCCTCCGCAGGTACACCCGCCTCTCGCCCTGTTCTTATCATTCTTGATCGAAATGTCGACCTGAATCCTATGCTTTCGCATTCTTGGACCTACCAGTCTCTCGTACACGATGTTCTTAACATGAAGCTCAATAGAATTACTATCGAAACGCCTATAGACGAGGAGAATCCTGCAAAGGGGGTGACGAAGAAGGCCTATGATCTGACTTCTACGGATTTCTTCTGGGAGAAGAACTCAGGTGTTCCCTTCCCCCAGGTCGCGGAAGATATCGACGCCGAGTTGATGCGATACAAGGAAGACGCTCAAGAGATCACCAAGAAGACCGGCGCGTCGTCCATAGAAGACTTGCAGAACGACACGAGCGCGAGCGCGCAACATCTGAAAGCAGCGATAACCTTACTGCCAGAGTTGAGGGAGCGAAAAGCCGTGCTGGATATGCATATGAACATCCTTGGCTCGCTTCTACGGGGCATAAAGGACCGCCAACTAGACGACTATTTCCAGATGGAGGAAAATGTTATGAAGCAAACGAAAGCTCAGATCCTCGAAGTTATCAAAGACAATGGGAAAGGCAAGGATCCGTTAGATAAGCTTCGACTGTTTATAATATGGTTCTTGAGTACGGAACAGGAAGTCAATCGCGCGGATTGGACTCAGTTCGAGGAAGCCCTCTCGGCGGCAGGTGTAGAGACCACTTGTCTCGCCTACATTCGACAGTGAGTTTAGTCCCCTTCTACGCTTCCTGGCTTCCATAGTATGCTGACATCTATTCTCAGAGTTCGCGCCACAACAAAGATGACCCAATTAACCACGATCGGGCCATCTCAACCTGCCGGCGCGCAATCAAGCTCTAGCGATCTATTCGGCCGATTTTCATCTCTTTCCAGTCGGCTAACGGACCGCCTAAAGGAGACAGGTGTCGGTGTACCCACAAATCTCGCATCCAACTTTGACTCCCTAATAGGAGGCATTAAGAACTTCCTACCAGCGAACCGCGACCTGACTGTCACCAAAATTGTCGAGTCGATTATGGACCCGCAAGCCGCCTCGACGTCCGCTATCGCCAAGACGGAGAATTACCTATACTTCGACCCGCGGAGTGCCAACGCTCGCGGTAGCATGCCGCCACCTAGCGCCGTGCGCGCCGGTGCTAGTGCACCGGGATCGCTACCTGGTGGACCCGGAGCGGGAGGGCCAGGAACAGGCGCGAGTTTCGGACAGCGGAGACAGGGGTTCACCGAGGCGGTTGTATTCACAGTGGGCGGTGGTAGCATGGACGAGTACGGTAACTTGCAGGAATGGGTGCACAGGACGAGTGAAGCAGGAGGACGAACCAAGAAGAGGGTCGTGTACGGCAGCACAGAGCTCCTAAATGCGCGCGAATTTATCAAGGAGGAGTTGGAGAGACTTGGACGGGAGGTTCCGTAAGGTGTAGAGATCAGGGGTTACTAATAGAATTGGTGTAGCTCCAAGAAAAAAAAAGACATGAAGAAGCTAAGCCACGAGCGTCCTGGATGAAGCCATGTGGTTTGTGTTCAACAGGACTGCTTAAGGCATATATGTGTATACCTTCTTACCTAAGATATAAAAAACCTGATGTATAAAACATCCGTACTTGTGAGGTTGAAGAGATAAATATGCCTTGAATAAACGGTCTTCGAGAATTGACTGAACGAGTAGGTCTCTCTCCATCTAATCATCGGGCTTTTCCATCACATCGATTCTCGTGTTCAATTGCCCGATCATACGCCTCCCGTCCGACGTATCAGGTGCTATGCGACGGTCTACTACAGAAATGATATTAATCGGTACCTACCCTACCACGCGAGCCTACACCTTGCCTAAGACGTATTCTCATGTAATCTTCACAGTTCACATTTTCACATCCCAAACGACACGTAATCACATAAAGCTGCAGGATACCAGCTGGGTGGGACACATACAAATGTATCTCAATTCATGCTGCTCTAGCTCTAACAGAGCTCGAGAAAAAAAGAAAAACTCCGCTACGCCAACTGTACTGGTTTCTCGCCTCCTTATACAATACTCCGACGCTTACTCCAGCCAGCTCTCCTATTTACACAAGCCAGTAGATTGACTGTCCATCAAGGACGTATAATCCTAGTTTAGCTTGGGAGGATACATAGGATGCGTCTCATGCAGGGTCATTATCATCGACGCCCAACCCCCTTATCGTCGCAAAGCCATTCATTTCTACAGGGGGATGGGTGCAATGTGATTGAATTCGTCATCCAACGAAACAAACGTCTCATTACACATTCGCCTCGCATCTCATATACATTTCTGTTCGCATCGTATAACACAATCGCACAAGCAATCTATGCAGTAAGGTACTGTGCCGTTTCGTTTCAGAGTCTTTGAATGCCGTCGTGAACTCGCCAAAAGGGGTATACAGAATAAATTTAAAAACTTCATCCATCAGGGAGAAATTCGAGAAAAAAAATAGGGTAAAAAGGCTTCGTAAGGTTTAACTCTTAGAGCCGGAATAAACACCTGGAGCAAAATCGTACACCCTCCAATATCGGAAAGTGGCGTTGGAGGAAGGCTGCTAACGGCCTAGGATTAGCGATCAAGACCCGGTGGAGAAATACCATGACATCGACGAGCCACAGAGTCGCATCCAAAGCGAACGCAGGAGTAAGAAATAGGGCTGTCCACAATAAAGTGAGGTCGAATGGGAGGTCAATGTAATGTTCGTATAAGACGTCCTCTACAACCGCAAAGAAAACGAGTAGGCGGAAGAAGAGGTCGAGCCCAAAACCCAGCATTGCGACATCATTGAGGAGTAGCGCAAAAAGTGTGTCGTAGTAGGCAGGATATCGACGTAGAAGACCTTTCTAAATGCTTCTTAACCATCGCAGAAGTCGCCAAAATTTCTCCAGAAACCAAAGTAGACATTCCACCTAACAAACACTTTGTAATACGAGGAGAGCAGTCTTCTAGACGCCTGGCGAGTGAAGAATTGGAAGAATAATTGACAGGCAAATCCCTAGGGTAAAAGCTCTCTAGACGCCCCTGAACATGCGCACAATGAGGAACCAGAGTGCGCCGATGAATTTGAAAGCACTAAGTCCTGCGACACTCCAGAGGACAATAGTCATGTAGAGCGTTGAACGTTGATCCTGGCTCTCCTCTTCCTGCTTGGGATCAAGTCTCTCGAGACCCGCAGTACTCAAAACAAGAGCGACGAGGCCGAAATTGGTAATCATCCAGATGAGAACAACCAAGGAACGGATCCAGCGGTAGTAATCCATTTGAGCCTCCGCTTTTTGCGCCTCCGATGGTGGCTTCTGGACGACTACATGCTTTTTGCTAAATACTGCCAATTCCCTTTCATATTGAGCGTCCAAGTCGCCCTCATCCGGCAAATCGGTCTTAGCCTTGCCATCTGTTGTTTGGACTTTGGGCAACTCTTCGGCCTTATCGTCACCCTTGGTACCCCATGATATATCATGAGTATTGCAGAACGCATAGACATTCAGAACATTGACATATGTCGGCGTCAGGAGCAAGTACTGGATGAAGGAAGTAACCATATGCCAAGGGTCGAACATCAAAATAGACGCAATCAGCCAGAGACCCCAGGTTGACATCATGGAGACGATCAGCGAGTAAAAGATTTTGTTCTTGAAGAGGTCGCTGACGTTGAATCCAGTAGCTACTTGCTCCTGGACAGCGATAACGGTGATGTAAACTGCAGCAAATGTGAGGTATCTATAGCCATGATTAGCACTTTGCCTTAATGAAGCTGGATGGAAAGAAGAATACACTTACATCATGATTACACACCAGAAAATCACCATGGCTGTGTATAATTTGCCGGAGCCCGCCGGGCGATTACCCATAGAAAGAACAAAACAGGCCATCAGAGAGATACCGTAGAACCATTCGAAAACCACACCAAGAATCTCGCCGGGTTGACCTAATAGTTTTTCATCTCCGAGACTCGTCGTCAAGATCTTGAAAACCAGGAAGAAGTTGCCGATAGCAAACCAGGCGAAGATCATATTGAAGGTTTGGAAGACGAACTCCAGGAAGAACATCAATTTGCGGAGGATGGAATGATCCGAGCGGAAGAACTGGTAGAAATGCGCAATGGCATAGATAGCAGCGAAGAAAGAACCATTGAGCCAACGACGGCGTTGCAGGATGAGTTCGGTTACGGAATCAGGAACATCCGTCTCGCCTGTGGCTGATTTGACGTACTGTAAGATCCAGTGGCAGTTGCGCTTGGTGACAAGCTCGAAGCAAAGAATACGGTCTTCGGCAAGGTACATATTAGCTGTGAAAACACCAGCGCCGGCACCGTGTAACGTTTCGCCTTTGAAGTATTTCTCCAGCGGGCCCTGGCCATTCTTGTCATTTTGCAGAGCGATATATCGATACGCTGAGAAGGCACCGGGTAAGACCGAGATGAAACCGAAAGCCGACTCCAGCGGTTTGTCGAGAATGTTGCTCATCTTGTACTCAAAGTTCTGAGTCGCAACAAGCGGATTAATCAATTCTTTACCACCTCTTCCCAACATAGCCTTGATCTCACCACAAGCTCCAGCACACATAGGCTCCAGATCAAACGCCTTCCAAAGATGATAAATAGAATTTGAACCCGGCTTGGTACCGGCGTCGATCAATACGCAAATGTTTGGGTTAAGAACGCGGCCAAATGCCGAAAAGAACCATCGATGGGAGTTGATCTTCTTCTGATTCTTCTCTTTTAAACAGAATAGCATTTGTACTTTCTGTTTCCCAGGAATGAGCTGTACCACGTCGTTCTTGATTTGCAGGCCCACTTGTGTTGTGTATTCGTAGATGTGCGCGGTGACATCCTTCCCATTGACTTGCTGTTTCGCAATGCCCTCTTGATAAACGCCCATACCAGAAAGAAGCGCCCTCGTCCGCGGGTTGATTTTGGCACGCCCATCACTGACCACACACACCACGATCTTCTTCCAGGCATCTGGACCCCACATCTTGCTATCCTTCCTGCTACACATGTATTCAACGTTCTTCAAAACACCAATCATAGTTCGAGCGAAAAGAATGTCATCTTCATTGTACATGGTAATAACAATAAAAAGCTCGGTCTTTCGAGGGTTTTTGAAGAGCTGCTGGCGCAACTTAAAATTCTCGTTATAAAAGTTGTCCGGGTCACATGTAGCAGCTGAGTATCGCATATGAGTAAACTCGTCACGGGGGCCATGGGAAATCTGTTTTAGCAGCCGAGGAGGTACTGGGCAATCAAGAACCAAGTTTCCTTGGAATAAGAGCACCTGTTTGACTGTCTTCCATCTCCTAATAGGGGCAGCTTGCTGTTGTTGTCGATTTGGATCGTCTTGATACGGTTCTTGCGGTTGGCCCTGCGCGTAGGGGTCGTTCTGGGTCAGCATTGGTCCCTGATCATCGTAATCATAACCATGCTGGTCGCCGAATGGCGTTGAGGCGGGATGCGGTTCGTAGGGTTGAGTATAGTATGCATCGTGGTGCTGCTCGGGGTTAACCGAGTATTCGGATGGATAACCACCCTGACTATGACCGTAAGGACTCTGTGAGAGGTCATCTATGGAGTGCGCAGCATTCAATGGGAGATTATCGCTCGGCGTGTATCTTCCTGAACCAGCAGGTACGTTCAGATTGCTAGCAGACGCCGGGTGATGACCGTATGGAACATCATCCAGTTGGTAGCCATGTTGAAGAGGATGACCTGGCGAAGGCGTGCGGCCCATTCTATGGTTGTCCATAGTAGGATCGTAATAATCGTCGTCTAGAATAAAAAACCGTCAGAGCAAGATAGTCAACATAAACCCGAAGCATCAGAGTCAATCGGATATATAGCGATAAAAGCAACAAGGCCCCAGCTACAGAGGTATCATCTGCGCCACGAAGTCTACGCCGTCTTTATCAAGCAAAACAAAGCAGCAAAAGCTCTTGTTCTACCACAGCGGAGTATTCTTGGTGTTGAGGCGAGTGTCTAATATGACGACGATTGTGACGGCTTAAAGAAGACAGGGCGAAGCCAAGCGGCAGCAAGAGAAACAAGAGGGAGAGAGAGAAGGGCTTCCAGGTACAGAGATAGAAGAGATAATGTCATGATCCATACATACCTAACCGATTATATGACATGGTTTATTGATTGTTCCCACACGGAGGGTGGGCGCTTGAAGCGGTTAAGTGGTTTAGGAGGGGCGAAGGTAAGTGAAGGTTGGCAATGCGCGGTGGTGGTCGTAACGAGAGACTTCGGATTCAATGATTGGAATGTTGTGTAGCATGTATCTGGAATGGGACTAGACAAGATTAATCGCCGCAGGTTGGATGACCCTTGACTATGAACTGAGATGAGATGTTTGCGAGTGGATTCGCCGAGTTTGAAGCACCTGTTGTGATGATATACTTTTGAGCAGATTCCCTGCCAACGAACGGGTGGTGGTCCAGTAGGATGTCGCGAGTTTCAGTCGAAATACACACGGATGTCAGACACGAAAGGGTTCGTTTGGGAAGTGATCTTGGACCGAAAAGAAAAGGGAGCAAGAAATGTAGGGGCTTGCGATCAGTGGTTGATGCCGCGGAAGAAAATGGTCCTTGTACGAAAAGGTTTCACCACGAGGAAAAATTCAAGGGACTGGCAAAAGGAAGATTGCGACGGCCGGGGGGGGTCTACTATTGTCAAGGACTGAAGTTACTCAAGGGCAGGTGATAAGCTGTTTCAGGTCAACAAACTGGGCGCAGCAACAAATTACGAACCACTAACGATAGCCAGCGCCCTACCTAGACCCGAAAAGAAATCTATACAACGATACAAAACGTACAGGGGTGCCAAACAAACACTAACCGATTCGATCTCCACCCCTGGTCACCCCAGCAGCATCTGACACTCCCCCACTTGTACATAATGAGCTTTCGAGTGACGTCGTTTAAACTTTGAGGACTGGATGGTATTCATGCTTAGCTAATTGCCTCATCGTCACTCCTTTCCATTCAGGACGCAACCGTTGGGCAATCCTAACTCATACGCGCTTAATGTCAACACAAATAAAAATAAGAACAAACGAATCTTTGTCAGAACGGGCAAGGCATCGCCGCGTAGTGGATGGCGAAGTACATACAAGGTTCTCCAGAACTACGCACATCCGAAAATAGAAGCCCGACCAAGCCCGAGCTTTCAACATGAATACCAGGTACCTAATGTACCTAACAAAAGCTCCGTCGCCACGGTTATTTCTCAGCCACACCCGAGCTGACGACCACAATGACGGAAGATAGCCCTTTGAACAAGGCAACAGGATAATCGTCTTCACTGCCCCTTATGGAAATGATGTGTCTCAGCCACACCGACGTACTATGTCTTCTAATTTTGCGAAATGTACCAACCAGGCAAAATATATAGGTACATACCTAATGTAGGTACATGTATGTATGGGCATCGGACGACTCCTCAGAAGCCAGGGCTGATGCACTCGAGCAACCACTACGTATAACCTGTGTCGTACAGGTTGGCGCATTACGAACGGGTACCCTCAGTGGTCGCTGTATATTGAAATGCGTATGCCAGCTAGCTGTTTTGCGCTCCAAACAGGATGTGTTGCACAGTCGCAGGTAGAGCAGGACAGGACCAATTATAGACGGACGCGATCGATGTTCTGATGATGCATACCTATGCACGTAATCCCGCACCCGAAGCGATCCCCTTGGTAGGTAGGTTCATCAAATGAGTCCTCCCGCGAATACTACCCCACATTCTGGATGCTGCCAATCGTCAACAAATCGTATAACCTAGGACCGTTATCATCAGATTTCATCGAAATACTACGCCACTGCCATTGGAGCACGCGCTCCCTCTTCAAAGGCCTAACTGTATAGGTTAGGCACTTTGGCGTTTTTAAAAGTTCTAGCTGTTGGGCTAAAATCGAATTGTACTGTGTTACACCTTTGTCGTGGCAAAGCTTCTTAAGATACATGGAGGTAGGGACTATATTATAGGTAGCAGGTACATATATAATACCACGATAGGAGAGTGATTTGATTTCAAATAACTGATCATTTACGCTTATCACCCGTTACCATCATTATATTCAAACTTTGGTTCTGCTCTTTTTTAAGCAGGGACCTATGCTGGCTATTATTATTAGTCATGATAGAGTATGCTGTTTGATAGCAACGTCCCATGCACAACGGTTCGGTGAATATAGACAACAAGAGCACTGTAACCGTTAGATGCTAGTCGTAGGTAAGCTCTTAAGTATTCCCGAGATGGTCCTCGGAGGCCAGCCGCGTCATTTCTGGGACTAGTTCAGATATCAAGATCTATATAGCCTAGAAACAAGTAAAAGCTCTTTTCTAGTTATATCGTGCGTGACGGGACTACTCAAGTCCACCAAGACTTAAACCGTTCAAAACTAAGTACGAAGGAATACTTTTCTTCCTAATCGTAACTTTACTCTAGAAACATAGGCCTAGCAGTGCCCATCTCCCCGCGGTCCAGAATACAGTGTTCACCGTGTTATTACCAGAAACGCGGCTTGGTATAGATTCATTCGCATTCGAAGGATCTTAGAAGACGGCTAGATGAACTAACTAGGACCATCTCTCGCTCAACACACAGGGCATCGCAGCTGTCTATGAAAATTGAAATGATATTTCTAGCCCCGAGCTTTCCCATTCGGGGTTTTGTCCACTCCGTACCATGGATTGGGTATTTTAGTATCCTTACGATCAAAAGGTAAAGTTACATATACCACTCCACTGTCCTGCCTATATTGAACTGTATTACTGAACGAGATAGGAATCCGAATCTTCCAAAATGCAAATTTTCAAACTGAATTGGTGGTTTGGCGGTTTCGGCCTAAATGCGCCACCTCTATGCATGAATGTAACATCATGTGATTCGGATCCAGGCGCTTCGAAATTCAGCCTCACATCTGTTGATTAGCACGACATGCTCAATTCTTCGCTAATTGCTAAAGGCAGCCTTAACCACGGGGGAAAATATTTGAAGATATGGACCACATGGTCTTCAGATTACGTCAATTGCCTCGCGACGTTAACACCTTAAGTACTATCGCATTGCTAAGCAAAGCCCTAGATATCGACCCTTCTGCGATCCGTATTTTCTCTCTCGCCCGGTCTCTTGACCTATGGATACCGGGTAAAGTAGCAACGCTCATGTTCGATGGTATTAAAGTAGAAGACATACTTGAAGGAGGTAAACTATCGAATATCACGAAACAGGGTGACGAATGGAGAATCAGAGTGGAACATATACACGATAACAGTTTGATCTTGGATGTGCATTTTCGAGGGCTGACACCTTTGTACGACCCACCCTCCGCCTCCTACGCGGCTGAGTAAGAGCGTCTTTAGACCGGCTTTTGACACCGGCTAATGGTGTTAGTTGCATTGCAATATCAGGACTTGCAAGTCATCCTTTCGGCTCCTGGCAGCCGAAAGACCGTTCGAAAACCTTCATGTGGATCCGCGATACCTTACCCAAATCACTACCGCATATACGGCCTATATTATACGGCTACGATACAAGTTTGGTTAAGAGTCAATCATTCCAATCCATATTTGACATCGCCTTAGGTCTTATTAGCCATCTGAGGGCTAACGGTTGGGCGTCACCAACCTGCAAGCCCCTTGCCTTCCTTGCCCACAGTCTAGGCGGGATTGTTTTGAAACAGGCTTTCGTCTCCCTCGCACACAGAATCGAGCGCGATGATCCAATCCTTCATGCCATAAAAGGGGCCGTTCTTTTTGGGGTCCCTAATCTCGGTATGGAGCAGTCACACCTCGAGGCCGTTGTGGATGGTCAACCCAACAAGCAACTTATCGCAGACCTCTCGTTGAACTCGGAATATCTCCAGCAACTCGACGAACAGTTCAGTGGTATCTCGTATCTCCAGAATGCTATACTTTATTGGTGTTATGAGACGAGGAAGTCGCCGACAGTCATTGTAAGGAAACTCACCAGTCAAATTTTGACTAACGTACCTAATATCAACCCCTTATAGCAAGGCTCGGACGGAAGATGGTCAAGGACAGGCCCCGAAGAGATTCTAGTTACCCCACATTCGGCAACTCGGGGGCTCTACAGAGAGACAATAAAATCGGATTCTATATTTCCAATTAACGAAGATCATTCTAATATAGTTAAGTTCTCTGAAAACGATCCGAACTATGCAATAGTGGCACAGAAGTTAGAACACATTCTCCCACGAAGAGAGAGCGATCCGAAGGCAAACACCACGCAGGAAACACCAGAGTCCAATGTAGTCTCAGGACAAGAATATGATTTTGAATGTGAGTTTGAATCTCCTACATACTGTTCCTTAGTTAGCTCACATAAGCTAGCAATCATAGACTCGCTCTACATACCCGAAGGCGATCGCCGGATTATGGAGGTTGAAGAAAAATTCGGGCACACATTTGACTGGATTTATGATAAGCCGGAGCCGGGTTTTGTTCGATGGCTTCGAAGTGGAAATCCGCTCTTCTGGATCAACGGGAAGCCTGGTTCTGGCAAATCAACCCTAATGAAATTCATATTCAAAGACCGACGCACTTCGGACCTACTTTCGGACTGGAAGGGCCATAACACTTACATCCGTGCGGCGTTCTTCTTCCACTACCGAGGAAGTCCAATACAAAAATCGTTCGAGGGGCTCCTTAGAAGCGTCCTGTCCCAAATTCTCTCAGAAAACCCGCCTCTCTCTAGGTTCCTCTGGCCTTTATTTGATAAAAAGGTCCTAACTTCAGGTGATTGGACGTTGGAGATGCTTAAAAAAGGTCTCCATAATTTATTGGTACAGGAAGAAGTTCCCCTAAATCTGTGTTTGTTCCTCGACGCCCTCGATGAATATGATGGACGACTGGAACTCATATGCCAATTCCTTACCGACTTAGCTACAATCCGATCAACCCCATACAAACGAATTAAAGTTTGCTTCTCGAGCCGTCCTTGGGATATATTCATTCACGCATTTCGAAATTGTTACGGCTTCCGGATTCAGGACTTTACCCAGGCAGATATCAGGGACTACTGTCTAGGTTCTATCAAGAACGAGAGATTACCATATGTTGCGCTCGAAAGCCTGATCCCAGATATTGTAATGCGTTCTCGGGGCGTCTTCCTGTGGGTGAAGCTTGTAGTGAAGGACTTGGCCCAAGCCATGAGGACGCCGACGCTAAGCAAGGTCGAGTTGAAAAAGCAACTAGAGTCCTTACCTACAGAGCTAGACTCGTATTACTCCGAAATAATCAACCGAATTCCATACGTTCATAGATGGAAGACTTACGCTATGCTTGAAACTGCGGTTCGGTTCCAAGGCTCTCTGAGTCCGAAGGACTTAATATGTACCGTTGCATGTTCAGAACCGAAGATCTACCAGGAAGCACTAGATGCACTCCAAAGGCTATACGATCAAGGTGTCTCAGATTTTGCAGATCTTGTGAGACGCGAATCAAGAATGTATTGTGGCGGGCTAGTCGAAGTTGTCACTGGGCGAGATGGCACCTACATTCAGGTTCTTCATCAAACCGTTGAGGATTTCGTTACAAACCCAAAGTTTAAACAGATAGTCCTGGAAGACCGAGCTAGGATCACTGTCGAAAATGGAAATACTTTTCTAGCAAAATACTCGATGATGCCGGATCGGTCAGGATTTTGTGATGGGTACTACGCGCGTGCCGCCGAACGAACTAGTGGACGCAGTATAAAAACGTTTTTGGATAGTATTCCGGAGACCGTTTTGCAGGAAAAGGCCTCGTTCACAACGGCACTCGCCTATGCTGCGTCCGCTGATCTTCGCCTGTATATCATCGAATCAGTCGACGAATCACCTAATATCCTACGTGAGTGTCGAGAACCGCTGCTCACCTATACTCTCAACCCAGACAACCTCCTCACAGACGATGAATTTGTTAAGACAATCAAGGTTCTCTTGGACGGAGGATTCCAGCCGAAACATGATCCGGACATGTTTACGTCCATGGTCAAGAGGGCAGGTAGGCGTGAGGTTTTTTATCCCTTGGACCCAAAGAAATCGAACAAAACTATCGGGGATCTTGACATAGAACTTCTCCAACTCTTACTCGACTATGGTCAGGATCCCAATTTGGATATTGAGATTGAGAACTCCCATCGCGCGCGTCCATCTTTACTAGGAAGGATGCTTAAAAGGATTCCCTCTGGAGACGATTGTCGTGATGTTAAAACCATAACACCCTTAGACTACTTGTTCTTAGTGAAAGGCGGATGGGATAGCAAATCGATAGAAGAAGTTAGGGTTATGTACCAGGCAATTTGCCTAATACTAGGTCGAGGCGGAGTAATAAAGGCGACACAACAGGAATGCTTGCGGGAGGCTTTAGATGAGTTCTCGAAGAGAGGTCTATCTATTGAGGACTTAGAGGCGCAGTTACTTCCGCTGTCGCTTTCCCCACCAGAACCGTCGAGACAGTCACTTGGCTCGAAACTGAAGAAGACCACATCTCGCTTATTGCACTAAAGCTACTACGACAACCCCAATTGTACTCGAATGATTTCGAGGACACAAAACTAGCGGGATTATGAAAGCCCTTTTTTCAACTTTTCCATTTAGAATAAATGCGGTCTTTAACGAGTCTGATGTACCCAATGCGTCAGGATGTGTGGTTCGGAATGTGACGGTGAATATAACCAGCGATTCCAAGTAGGAAATGGAGTTTTACTTCTATTTCATCGGAATGGTGTTTGGTACTTGACGCAACAGAGCGAGGACCTTAGAATATGTTGACCGTTAAATTACTAAAAGAATTATAACGACTCGGATTCTCAATGATACTTGATGACTGTAATTACGAAAAGTCGCAGTGTGGTGGTAGAAGAACGGTACCTACTAGAGCGTCGCACCTATCGTAGTTGAGATTCTCGATAGATTCACGTTTATAAACGCCTATAACTCTCTGAATATTCCCTGGTGCGTCTAATATTTACGTTTCCGGACTCTATATTTTGGGCGTGACATATAGTCGGTCGATATGGACTGCTTGTGTATTGAGCGGACTGCCATTCCCGGCCACATAAAATACCTAAACGTTACCGAAGCTTCTGCATATTCAAGACGAGTGATAAGATCTTGCGTGAAAACGCCAATCCAAACTCCCCTTCAATAGATTTTCTACGAGTAGATATGACACATCTCTCCAATATACCCGATTATCACGTAGTCGGTTATCCAGTCAGTGTGACCCGCATTCTCCTAGATCTTTTTGTCCCCTTACATCATGCATGTATTAATTTTTTCTGGATCGTTCGGGATTAGGGCGTACGCTTCAAGTTTGAGCTTGCTAGATATGAAGCTAAATCATTGTTACTGTTGGAATAAAGGGTGGCTGGAATTCAGGTGGGTGGGTGTTTCGCCCCACACCTGTGGCATATTATGTATTATCTACATCCTCCACACGCTCTCTTTGACTTAATCTCCTAATACAACGAATATGACACTCATAACCTACATACGTTTATTTCAACAGTTACCCTACCCACATATGTACATGGTAAACGTGAACTTTAGAAAGGGGAGCGGTACTGTCACCAGCGTCTTTTGATTGGTCACCTAATTTCCCCAATTCCTAGTCCGAAGTAGGTTTCTTATTCCATATCGTAGGATATGCGAGAAGTACAATGCCAGCACATTAATAGGCGGAGAAAGTGGATTGAAGATACGCCTTCGTATATGCTAAATTCAGGGAGCTAAGTCGTACTCATGATCGTTGAGAATTGTGAATTGCAAGGGGTCCTCCGGCGGCATCTCGATAAAATCGAGATTGTCTTGTGATATTTGATCATTGAACTAGTCCTCGAAGTCAGTTACTCAACTTCGTTACTGGGAGACCTCGACACACGCTGACCTCGGCTCCAAAGGCATCCTTGATATTGCAAAGATCGACCAGCCAATCATGTAAAACCAAGGACTGAGACATGTCACCTTGGCTATCAAGTGGCTGTGGTGTTTCGGCTGACGGCACGTTCAGCGGGGGTGGCGCATTGTCACAGACCGATGGAGTACACCCTGGATCATTTTGGATATTGCAAAAGAAACGGGGGAAGTGGCTAGCTTGAGGCTGATCTATATTGCTCTCAGTAAGCCTGGCAGAATCCAAAGCGCGTTGGATGGAAGTATCGTCGAAGCCTTGATTACGTAGCACCGTCCGAAGTAGTCGATTCTCGTCTTGGACTCTTTGGGCCTCTTTTTGCATTTCGACGGTTGCCTGAACGCCCAGGCGCACACACTCGTTCCATCGCTTTTCCAAGCTTTCAATATAGGCTTGTTTCCTTGCCCTGGAATTTCGTTGGTTACGGCGCAAACGCGCGCGCTGATTGCCAGAGTTAACCCCGAGTCTTTTATATTTTAGGTAGGTTTCTGGTTCTCAGTGTTTCCTTGTAACTAACCTCAGCTTCGGCAGTATGGGCATTTAATTGTCGGGAGGTATTTCGGTTCTCCTGGCTCATTCTACCTGTGTTTTGGTTCATAATGAGTGGTTTAGCATACCTAAGGTACCTAGTAATCTATGTAGGGGACAATTCGTAGCGCAAAAAAAGCCTTATCGGGTGCTAAGAAACCCGGAATCGGCAATTTCCACAGTGTATTAACAGTATGTCGTCTAAGGAGGTTACGTCACCAATATGTTAGGTTGACTAGCGGGCAGTTAGCGGGGCTATTCTAGACTTGAAAATTGATGTTTCTTTTAATACAGCTTTTCACAATCTCTTCGCCCAACATTTAGAGAATACCGCATGCCTTTGAAAAGGTTTGCGATATATTATGTTAAGTTTTACCACACTGCTACACTGCTTGTGATTGTCAACTCAATAATATGCTTCTAAGCATATTAATTTCAAGTAACGCTCGGAGCAACTAGAAATGGGACTAGAACTTACGGGTTTATTTACCTACCTAATCGTAATCAAGCATCTAATATGTCTTATCTACGACTGTATATCTACTGTATAGTTACGGTAATGTCTATTTAAAGCCTTAGATATCTGTTAAAGAAGGGTGCCTTGAAGCGGGTGATCTACTGCAAACGACACTGCCAGGAAACATTTAACCTCTTTCGGGTTAGTACTTGATGAGATAGCCGCAACATTCGCCTATATTGGAGTCTTAGCAAAACTCTGTAAGTCTGCCGAATTATATTTTTTATAAAAAAAGGAAGGAAAGGAAAGGACCTTTTCGTGATCTCGTAAGTGTTGATTAATCGTATTTTTGGGCTAGTAGTAAGTATAGATGCCACGAACCTAATCCACAACAATTTTGGTCTCTGCACATATGTCGTTACCGTAATCCACGCTTTAAGCCTCTGTGCAAATAGGTACATGTATATACTATAGGTTACATTAGGTACTTAGGCTACAAGGATTGGTTGACAACGAGGGTTAAGCGGACGAACCAATCCGCTGTGCTTAGAGAGTCATTACGCATCCAGATATTACGGTTTTTCGTTATCACTTGGTTTGAAGACATTGCGCATATAGAGCAATTTTACCTCCGTACCTTAGGGGCGAGAATCCGAAAATTGAAACGACTATTAAACCACCAGAACTTCGATCTCTTCGAGAAGTCACTGAACACTCTCGTATGGCCGGGCACTCAATTCTCATTCCAACGCAGCCGATGCGTGTTGCCAACCAGGCTGTCTCATTGGCTCATTTAGAGTCTCCAATAGGATACGAATGGGAAGTGTCAAGCTGTAATAATTCAAAGTGGTTATTCAAGGAGAAAGTAGGAAGGCCGAGTTACCTAAACCACAAAATTCGTCGTGTACCTATGCTTTAATTAATTGCCCAATTAGTCGCAGCAACGGCGTATGGTTGGCTGCTAAAGTTCACTAATCTACCTAGCCAACTAGGGAGCTAACTAGGGGTCCATGCTAAAAACGACGGTGATCTACAAATCGTAGAGATGAGACATGCATCTCGACATACATCCCTTTAGTTTAGACGGTAATTGATATTTCATGTTGCAACCCAATTCTTACCTTTATGCGATTTCTTAGGAGCAATGTGCCTATATACTAAGGCTCTCATTGTTTTTGCCACCCCATATTTCAATTTTAGACTCCCTTACTGGGGGTCCCGACTATTTTCTCCCCTCAGGGTGGCCGGCCTAATGCATGTGGGATTAATCTAGGTACCAATGTCACATTAGAATTGGATTGCAATAGGCATTCTATAAGTACCTACTTAGCCGACTATCTCTCTCATGATCTCTCCCCAGAGGGAGGACCAATCGATTTTGCCCTTATTGGTGGTTTTAACCTTACTTTTCGCATTATTGGTCGCGCCGCTAGCTATTCTTATGGCACGACTATACGGCGTTCGGACGCCCATGTCCATCGGTGTAGTTCTCTTCCATATAACCCTCATAAGAGCATCCTTCGCAACTCGAGTCTGGCATCTCTACGTGCTGCAACGTGCCGGAGTTGGCGTCGCTATAGGGCTAATATATATCTCATCTGCAGCGGTTGTCCCGCAATGGTTGTGTCGTTTGTGAACTTGGCTGCAACACTACTAATGCGTTCGCGCAATGAAGAAATCTGGCTAAACCGGCGGAGGTTGCTGGACTACTCACAGCTGGATGTGGTACGCTAGTGTTCGCCCTCTGGATTCCCGCCATAGTATATGATGTGCTTCTGGTTTTCGCTTTCAGTAGTGGATCAATGCTCGGGGTGTTTGAGGCCGTGGGTCTTCCTTAAATGCGGCATGTTTGGCCGTAATACTGATAATTCTGTAGGTAATGGGACCACTATCGGCAGAGATTGTTGGCCTCAAAGAGTTACCCTCCTTTCTCTCGATTGCGTGGCTTTTGGTGATCTTGCCCGCTGCAGGTAATAATAGACTGCCCGATCTATAGAGCTGTTGGGTCTAACATCTAAACACAAGTGCCGAAGTTATAGCGCTGGAATTAAGACGATCAGGGCTGCAGGTTCATCACACGTGATCCCAAAGATATTTTTGTTGACCGGTCACCAAAGTTGAGTCACATGACTCCCTCCATCCTTCGTCTCATCTATTATCACATGATCCACAACTACAAAATATCTGACCTCTTGTAAAGCATAGGAATTTTAAGTCTTACAGTTAGATTCTCCAACCCCTAAGGAATCATATCCATTAGAGGTTCGGAGATGAAGCTGACAATTGCTAAGTGAGACGTTTGCTTATAATTACTATAGGTAGTGGAGCTCGATTATGGGATAATCTGGATCTCCGACACTCATTTCCAACAGCATTTTATTACTATAATCCAGTAATTTGTTAGGCTAGTTGTTTGATAGTGATCTGTCTAAAAAACAGCAAACTTAGAAGACTGACTATGTATTTTAAAAGTCATTTTAGATGTTTGCTATGAATGATAAGTTGGGTAGTTGACGTACGACCATAAATGAGACGATGGAGTGAGGTATCGGGGATATCGGCTGAGCATTAACGCAAGCAATATTTGCCTAGCTCGCCATTGTCAGATGTTTCACCTTAGAACAAAGAACCATCTTATATATATACCTTAAGCTTAGCCAGATAGTTCCCAGTTCCTCGCGGAACAACATGTTCTTTCCCACCATCCTAGGTGCGCCACGTGACAGCCATACATAAACGTGGTCCCTCCCTTGGCCTTTTCCTGCGTTAGAAAGAGCTCTATTTCGAATACCTAGGCTCCAAGGTGGCATAGTGCTGTAAGATCCGTTCGACCTTCCCTTGGGACAGGGCCGCTTAGGGTTTAAGCGTCACCTTCGTCCTGGCCAGAATAAGTCAGCGAACTCCGAAACTGGCCTACATCTTTCAATACGAAGACTTACCACCATCCAGTTATCGATCTTGGCGGCATTTACTAACTGCGGGTCCGATATGGGGAAACCCATTATGGACGGTGATCCAGGTGCTCCCAAATTCATGAAATCAGGACTGAAAGTTGCAGGAAAATGGGCGATACATTCTAGACAGGTCAGTCTTTCGTGATTCGAACCTTAAGCCCGGGGTATGCTCCCAGGAGCTCTAATATGAATAAGGATGCTCGGAGTATCATTGTTACCTTGATACGCGTCCCAAGAGACTTGGTCGCACGAAATCCCACTGTCCCGAGGTGTGATAGGGCCATCTACGGCTTCATCTACACGTAGTGTTTCTTGCTCATCCCGTAGCCCTACCATGAGGCTTAGATGCTTGACTGCCTCTCGTGTCTCCCCCAAAACGTTACTTGAGCGTAACCATAGAGGATACGTATTTCGCAGCAAGGTATGGATCTTAGTGTCGGTATCACTGTCTAGCGGCACATCTGACGTCGTTCTGGCTAACTGTACGTAGTAATAGAAGATGCTCATGCCTAGTAGATAGGTCGTCTGCATCAGTGGGGTCCAACATCCAACGCATGGGATGAAGTTGGCCTGGAGGTTGCGTCTCCTCGCTGACTCGATGCTGAAACTCTAGTGTTTTGATGGCAGCCTGTAAACAGGCGTTTCTTGAATATCCGTGGCGTTTTTGGGCATATGATGGGGCGAAGTATTTCTGGTGAAGGCAAATTATCAGCCCCTACACAGCAACTGAGGGGTCCCCATCGAAAGATATGTGGCAGTAGACCGTTGGCCTCTTGCAATTTCTGGTCTAGTTCCATAATCTCCGGATATGAGTGCTCTCGGGTATCGGCAATGAGGTCGCTAATCATCCTGCCAATGCCATCTATTCTGTTCTTAGCTAAAATTGTAAAGTATCGGCGTGACTTCTGTCTCGGGTCGCGACGGAGGAACTTCGACAGTCGCCTCATCAAAGTGTGAGTCGAACAGATTCTGGGGTTCGGACGTGCCGCACGGGTGTGATTTAAGGAGGCGTGGTAATCCCACCTGACTCGCAACTCGCAAGTCCATCCGCATAATAGCAGGCCATACGCGGCGGCGCATCTCGCCAGTGAATGGGGAGATATTTGGGAAGTTTCGAGGATCCTAGTGGTAGCCCAGACTTAAGGCCAGTTGTACGAGCATACCTAGTAGAAACCAGAGCCCGATGTCCGCATCCTTGCACATAAAAACCTCACTAGCACAATGATTGATCATAGTTTCAAGAACATGCGTATCTCTTCTAGTAAACTGGCCTGGAACAAGAGAGTGTACACTACGCTCGCGGCACACATGAACACGCATTAAAGTGTCAGGGTTAACTGGGTCCTCGATCAACTGTTGATACTGCGTGGCAAGACATATGACACTGAATAAGAGGCCGACCGAGGTAAAAGGCGTGGCAGCAGGTTCCTGCCAGAAACTCTCATACTGAAGCAGAGAAGCGTCAGCCGCTAGAAGAATTTAGAGACCGGACACTTACTATGAGAAAGCGCGATTGTACCTCTCGGAGAAGTTTTCCACTGTGAAGGACTACTATCCAAAGTTTAGCTGCCTGCGTATCTTATTCATCATATTTTCCCCAAATAATGTAATTGAAAATGAATCATTTACCTGACGCGACACCATACGCGTTGATATATCGTGAGACAAGACGATCCACTACGGGTCGAGCCGGGATGAAGGCTGGAATGTCGGCTTCGGTCGCCCGAACGGGTTCATACAATAGACGGGGACCAGGACTAGAACGAGGTACATAGTCAGCAGCGGCTAGCATGCCCGCTGCCTCTTCCTTCTTTTTCTTATAATGGTCCTTCAGCTCGGAGATGCTGTCTAGAACAGTGGCCCAACGAATGCTGCTGACATAATTTGCACCGTGCGAACGCATGCGCATACTCCCGCGTTCCGACGGCGCAGGGAAGGGAACATGATCATTCCCGCTAAGGGGCATCGTAGAGGTGCCACCTCTCTCTTCATCTGCTGATGCAAGAGGAGTTGGGTTTCCGGGATACCCGGACACGCTTTGCGGCGATTTACCTAACGTATTTTTAAAAGAGTGGGCTGGGGAGTTGGTGAATGGGCCAGTTAGCGATATAGCGGGCTTGTGCTGGGTTTGCTGCTGCTGCGGTAGGGAGCGTACTGAAGTCTCGAGTTCTCGGGTACGTTCGCCGGCACTCGTCATGACGTTTCGCTGCAGACCCGCCGTGTATGTGCAGGAGATTGTGATACCTTTGCTTATGCAGGTGTTACACGGAAGCTGGCGATCGCGTCGTACCCTTTCGGTGTCGAGTTAGTGGCAGTAAGAATTCTCAAATGGCAATACTAGGAGATTTACTTGCGACGCCTATAGAAATTACATAATAGCTGGGGTTTCTCACGTCGACTGTCCCGTTGATAAGCCGATTCCGCTACGATGTCGGGATATGTCCGATGCTGACGGCTGGTCTATTAATTCGTTTCGTTTTTGCGTATAGCTAAGCGCTGGTCTGTAGTGTTATCCTTGTTTTTTTATGGAATTATGTGAACTTTGGGATGACGTTGTACCACAAAGAATGCGAGTTCTCTGGGACATTGTGTACGTACGTACGGACGAGTTGACGGGGAAGGATGTAGGGCAGCCGGTTCGAAGGCGCAATCGATGGATGTAATTTAAGTGGGTCATTTCAACCCCTATTCGGTGGTTCATGGGGCTCAGATGAGTACTAAGTCGACGAAGAAACCACACGTAGACCAAAGAAACGGGAAGAATCTGCCTTGAAAGTCTCGGGTTCCATCTTTAGGTCTACTACAGCTTTGATTTTGACTTCACATTATATCGCCATTTTCATTTGACGGCACTAGCTACTCCTTTTATGTTAACTGTTCATCCGCTGATGGTCCGCATCTCGACCGAGATGCGGACTTTAAAGCCGTGGCCTGGATTGCGTTCCCGTATCTTGGCTTCTTTTCACCATACAAGAATCAAGTTACAAGGAATAATAACGTAATTATATAATCCGCATACATGATTCCCTAGTAAAGATGGTAGCGAGTGAGACTGAGAGCGACACGAGTATCAATGCTGAGGAGGCCGGAGACAGCCGGCCGGCTCGTGATAAGGGCACGGACAGCCATAGGATTCCTTCTTTCGATAATGCTATTACCGATCCAAATATCGTAGACTAGGACGGCCCTGAGGATTCTGCACACCCCCGCAATTAGTCCAAGACTATTAAGATGCTGAACATCAGTCTGGTTAGCCTCTCGGTCCTCTATTCGTAAGCCCGACAATATCTCGTACCTCCTTCACCTTTCCCTAACCTTCTACTCCGGCTCATCGTACCGAGAGAGAAAGGCTAAACGATAAACTTGGCATCTAGGCCAGTGTTGTCACTGCAATCGTCATGGCCATCATGCGCGAGACCAACTCCGCCATGATCCTCTCTGATAAAGCCTCCCGGCTATGTAAGCAAACCGGCAACCCAAATCCAGGCCCTGCGAGAGCAACCCAGGTTCCGCTACGTCAACTCGTCGAGCGTGCTCTAATTCGGCCCTTACGCATACTCTTCTTATCGCCCATAGTATTCCTCATTGGGCTATACAAGGCGCTTGTTTTCGGCATGACCTACCTTCTCTTCGCGACACTCCCGTCAGTTTTCGAGGAGACTTATGGATGGGGAATCGGTATCTCAGGGTTAGCGGACCTGGCCATTGGAAGCGGCTGTGCTATCGGCTTGTTTACATTTGCTAGGGTAGAATGTTCAGTTTCGGCCAGGATAGCCCGGTTGTGGGAATAAATCGTCTCAAATACTACCTAGGAGATACTGTTGGATGTATTGTTGATCTTATTAACAATTTATTACAATTGTAATCAAGTCAAATTGTCTTCGGTGTACAAAACCGCTTGTTTTCTGTGCTAGATTTTAGAGATGTAGTATTCATGGGGGCGGAGTTCGGGGAGCCATTCATTATATAACGAATAAGTCCATTGTAATGAGCATTCTAATGGAGAAATTCAGGGGTAAAACAAGGGCGATATATTTTTTGAGCCATGTCCTGTAAACTTACTCTTCTCCCTAGTACCCTTGGGCCGGCTATCCTTTATTACTCAGTATATATATGGTTGATTCTCAACATTACCAATTGGTATTTCATTTCATTCAGCAGCAATAGTTCCCTTAATAGTTAGGTGCAATTGTGTGATCCATGGGCACATATTGAAATTTTCAGCCCCCATGATCAATGCACAAAAGTGTTCCAGAAATCTCATGTTCACTCAGCTTCAAAATCCCACTCCCTTTCCATGGATGTTGGTTAGGAGATCGTTAATCGTGACCTCGTCCTGATCCTCTTTATTTTCATCTAGGCACCTTTCTATATGTACCTAGGTATGTACCTAGGTAACTCGATTCACTTATTTCGGGGCAGCACTTACACGTATCTAAACCTAGTTGAAGCAAATTTTCACTAATTCATGGTAGTTGGCCAATGCTTCTAATCCTCTCACGTTGTGGTTGCCATGAATCACGGTAAATTGCTGACGCGGATACCTTATGAAAGTGCGCCTACCTACCGTAGTACCGTCCTTATTATCGCCGTCGGTTGTAGTACCTGCCTGTTCGAAACTTCTCAATTCATGTCGGCCCGCTTAACAGGTATTTGGCAGTTGTCAATGCCAGTGCTTGCCTTCGTTCTAGATAAATACGTATCCTCGCCGACTGTGTAGACTCAACTCCTCGCCGTAACATCCTAATCATCACTTGAACGAAAATTTGCCCCAACTACTTTCATTCCCACTCTCGTCGTCAACCCGACACCATCCCTCTACGTCCATCATTAAGTGGCGAATACTCTTCACCAACACCAGGCCATCGCCAAAAATTATTCATCATGGACTCACTCCCACAGACTATCGTGAATGATATCATCGATCTCGCCACGGTTGGCCTTTATAGGGGATTCAGAATCAGGGGTCCTGAACCTCATAAGCGGAGACTAGCCTCATTAGCCACCGTCTCCAAGAAGTTCCAGTGCGCCATCGAGCGTAACACGTTCAAGACAATTATCCTCACCCTGGATCGCATTCGCGACGCTTCAGATATCCTCTCCCGATTCTCTAGATGGTCACGCGTGAGCACTCTGGGCCTCATTGTCCTGCTACCCAAATATGACGAAGCTGCATGTACTCGATCCGAGAACGCTGCAGAGCAAGCAGAGAATTCACGAGTGTTCACCCAAAATATCACTGAGTTATTCCATCTTCTTTCACAACGACCATCTGAACGCTTTTCTGTGCCCATGGGAGTGTCGTTCGTTGTATTTTCCCCCACCGATACGCTTCATAACTATTTGATTCCTGGTCGACGCCGAGCGTGGCAAAACATTCCTGGCCACATAGGGCCCGGGAGATATGCATCGTCAATATTACAACTTGATCAGTCTGTCTCTCTTGCCTCAATCGAACATTCAAAGCTAGTCACATTCTCGATGACATCACAATTGGCGTTTAATCGAGGAATCAGTCCCGATACAATTAGACGCTTAACATTGGCAGTCATGCAACCCAACCTCGGCGTTATCGCGCTCAGGTTTAAGGATATGAAAAGTGATCTTTCTCGTCGGATTGCAGACCGTGAGGGTAGGTATCACGGATTTTTATCATTGATTAGCAAATATTTACTACTCGGGAGCTCTCAAACTAATCCATTGCTAGATATCGCCCGTGCAATCAACTCTTTTCCGAGTTTGAATACCATCCAAGTTCATTTTATCTACAGTGGCCACCTTGATCAGCGCGTCCAACCACCGGTGCTCCTCAATCAAGACAGTCAGAGCGATCCAGTCTCCTGCGCATTACGCAGGCTCTCTCAGAGGACAAAACATATCGTCATTACTAGTGCCCTAGGCTCGACTGAGCTATTCTGGCCAAAAGATCATCTGCCCGAGACAACAGAACCACACTGGCAATGGCTAGAAACTCTCAAGTTGGTGTATCGTCCTATGACCCCGGATGGCAGGTGGCTATTCGAACGTGACAATTCTTGGTCACCACGAGAGGTGCGGACAGAAGTAGAGGCGTTCAGACCGATGGTAGGAAGTCTGCCGGTGATGTATCGGTTACATCGATTTCGTCATACGCCAATCCAGGAGCTCATGGATGAGTTTTACATAGCGGCCGGACGAGCTGTGGCAAACATGCCAAAGTTGACAAGGCTTGTCTTGACAGTTTCGGAACGCCCAGCAATAAGACCTGAGTGGGAATCCCCACACGCTTTCTGTTTCCAGGTTTTCGAAGGCAGATATGCCGTAGCCTGTTGGAGAGGTTCCCCACGATACACGCCGAGTACGGCCGTCCTGAAGGTCTGGAGACGAGCCGCGTACGAGCGGGGTGTGCGCGTTCAGTTTCGAGCGGAAAACTTCCCAACCCGCCACGCAAGAAGTGAGACGCCTGGTAACAATGTCAGCAACTAGGTAGAGGAGGATTGAGAGGCCGCAAAGACGGCGATGGAGATTTTCGGCGTATGGTGACTCGGGGCCAAGGCTTCTCTAAGGCCTTAACAGCTACATCGCGCTCTCTGTAACTAGCTCTGTAGATTTTCTCTTGCTTTCTACCAGACATGGCCGATGCCGACGTCGATTTCGGCCAACCCAAAAAAAAGAAAAATAGGGAAATAATACAGATGATGGTTTTCACACTTTATTACGTCTTCCGACGAGTTTTAATGGACATCGTAGATTCAGAGTCTCCGAATAACCTAACAGCCGCCCAGCGTCTCGTTCCCTGCGTCACCACATCGATCTGCGTACCTCAAGCCATGTCCAAATTTAAACACGGGATCCCCAGTATCGAACGGTACGTCCTCCATACCCGCCTCGACAGCTGCATTAGAGCGTGGCAGGTCATACGGTAACTTCCCTTCGGGGTCGTAGATACCAAAAACCACGTCGAGAAACGCCTCGGAGCTGCTACCAAAACTAGCTAACATTGCCACTGCCCCATCCGCTACCTCCGGCACCGCGGCCGGCCTGTCGAGCATCATATCCACTATGGTCGGCACAGTAGAGTATATCGTAGCCTGTCGCTTGCGCTCATCAGCCGAGAACTCAAGCGATCCCGCGTGGAATCCGGATTCGAAACCCCCTGGACGCGGCTCGTAGGGAGCCGCGAGTCGTAGGAGAGCGTAGTCGGCGTCCTCTGGCTTGGTCACAACAGTAAGATTGCGGGCTTGCAGGAACGTGGCGTTGAGGCCTTCGATGTAGAACTTGGTGTCCGGTCCGATGTTGCGGAGAGGCAGGATATCGTCCTTGTTGGTAAGAAGCGTGTACGCCCGGCGCTGGGCCTCGTTGCCGAGACGCACGAAGTAGTCGTTACCCACGACACGGGCGGCCGTATCCGGGTTTACGAACGGGTTGTCGAAGAGGCCTAGAATGAACTTCTCGCGTAGAAGTTTCCGGACCGAGATGTCGAGGCGATCTTCGCTTACTATGCCTTCGTGTACAAGTTGGATTATGAGCTCGGGACGCGTTTCGCCGCCGAATTGGTCGGCTCCCGCGTCCAGGATCCGGGCTGCTCGCTCGAGCTCGGTTAGAGTCTCAACACCCCATGCGCGCGCAGGCATGTATTGCCCGGCGATCACGGTGTCGGTTATTAGGCCCCAGTCTGTTACTACGATACCCTCGAATCCGAGCTCATTGCGGAGAAGGTCTGTGATAATTCCCTTGTTGAACGAGAACCCTACCGGCTCATATTTAGTCCCAATCGGACGACTATAGTACGGCATTATCTGTCGGGCTCCTGCCACAATAGCTGCCTTGAAGGGGATGAGATGGTAGTCGAAATTGTTGCCAGGGTATGTTTCATTTTTCCCATAGACGAAATGGGAGTCCTCGCCATTTTCCATAGGACCCCCGC
This sequence comes from Hypoxylon sp. NC0597, assembly GCA_022432515.1. Taxonomy (NCBI): domain Eukaryota; kingdom Fungi; phylum Ascomycota; class Sordariomycetes; order Xylariales; family Hypoxylaceae; genus Hypoxylon; species Hypoxylon sp. NC0597. Next base: position 14,305 of record JAJKLA010000068.1, on the reverse strand, counting down.
CGGGGAAGTGCTTCGTTACAGTACTCACAGAGTAAGGGCCTAGCTCCTCGCCTTGGAAACCTTTGATGTATGCGGTGAGTAGCTCGGCAGTTAGGCCGGCATCTTCACCAAATGTTCCCCCTATTCGTGCCCATCGCGGCTCCGTCGACACATCTACTTGAGGATGCAGCGCCGCGCGAAGACCAACAGCAAGGTATTCTTCGCGCGCGATCTCAGCGAACTTACGCACTAGATCTGCATCCCTGAGTGCAGCAAGTCCAAGTGTCTCGGGCCACTGGGAGAAGCGGCCGGCATCGAAGCCTGTTCCTACATTCTCGGTAAAATGGTGTCGAGGATCCGACGATAAAGTCACAGGGATGCCGAGCCGCGTCTGTTGAGCCCGTTGCTGCACGCGGTTGTAAAACTCAGCTGTCTGCCGCGCATCGGTGATGTCGCCAACAAGGTTGAAGTGAGTCAGGAGCTGCTCCCCGATCATAAAATCGGTACTATTCCGACGAGCGGCTTCGCTGCCTTCGTCTAGTGTACCGTTAGGTCCCATGAACAGCATGGCGTGGAACAATTGACCGGCTTTTTCCTCGAGTGTCATGCGCTGAAGCAGGTCTTCTACTCTATCATTAATACATAGTGATGAGTTTCTGTAGGCTGGGAGGGCTTCACTGTCCCCTGCTTGGCGGCTGAGAAGAGGCTGCTCTGGCTCTTGTGAAAATCCGAGGCAAGAAGTATCAAGTGGCCATGCTGAGAGTGCTAAGAAGGCGAGTACTATCGGATGCGACCTATTACGCAAGCCCATGATGCTTTACAATGACTAGTAGATTGGTTAAATATAGAATGGCAATCCCGTCCACGGCTCGGAGAGATTCATATCGGGTCTCTTCAACATCGCTCGGGATTTTACCTCTATATAATAAACCAATACGAGAAGGATGTCAACACTGATTGAGGGGATTAGTAGCGATTGCGTACGCAGAAATCACGGATAGGTCATAGGATCACGACGACGCTAAGTCAATACTGAATCGAGGGCGTCGGCCCTTCCATCGGCCTATACTAGCTGAGTCGTTGTCTCGGCACACGTGGTTAAGTCCCGGCTTCTGTTTCTCTATGACAATTCCCCCAAATAAAAGCAATTCCGGGGTGCGTCTGCGGAGACGGTGGAGAAGCATGCAGGATGTAAGCGGCGGTTCGTCCCAATACACCTTGGACGGCAGCAGGGTAAGACGCCTTGGCATCGCCGAATGAGGACTTTGGCAAGGATAATGAGGAGATATCCGGTGCTACGGTAAAAGACTCGGTAAACTCCTCGAGGTCGGTGCAACTTGTCCCGAATTAGTGTCTCTAGAATCAATTTCACTTCCAGGATATAGCGTATCTAAGGGGATTATGATGTTCGTAGTATGCATGTGATTTAAAGCTCACAAACCTCAAAGGGGTCTCCTTCTATTCTTGCGTTTGGCCATGAGTGCCTAGATAGACAGGTCAATATCCACAACCGTCCAACATTTCACATAAGTTCTCAGTATATTATAGAAGCTGTCATCCCATCAGAGAAGCAGGATTCTGCGGAATAATCCGGAGCTCTTTAAATATAGCACCATACAACTAAACATACTCGTATATACTAGCCACTGCCGTAACGAGTTTAATATTCCCGTTATATTAAGCTGGTAGTCGTCGAGTTTTCCTATATTGAATATAGTCTTCTTGTCAATAATATGAAGGGGGGGATACGTTAATTATTGGCGATACCAAGTTCGTGTAACCTAGGAGAATTGCAGTGTTAATACAGTGTTAATGAAATAGATACTGTGATTTGACTGTGCTTCAAATTGCGCCTTCAGTACCCCAGATTTTGACAAGACCCACTTTAACCGTCCCACCTCCGGCATCGCAACAGGTTTTTCGGTGGCCAATTAGAAATGCCGAATTGTCAATTATCAAATTGATTTAGAACCTTTTTTTTTCTTCGGTTTTTTTTCTCTTTTGGACGAATTCTCACCATGTGCTGTTGCTTCTGCGATGCCAATTTTGAAGGATGAGGACAGCTAATCTCATGTGCCCTCGGGGCACACATCTTCAGGTGCGTACAATCCATGCGAAATGAAAACTTCCCTAACTAACCCCTCGTGTAGAGTCTCATAGCTCGAAGCCGTCAAGGGCGCATCCCTCGAACACGATCCTTTGCCACACCCTCGTTCAACAATTCGAACCCGCGAATACCGCCTTACCTCAAATTAGTTAAGAACTATGGAAAGGTCAAGGAAGTCCTGGGAAAGAGTACCGCCCTCACTCTGGCCGAAAAGATCCTCTACAGTCATCTCGACAATGCGGAAGAATCACTCTTGACCAATACCAACGGCGGACGGAATATTCGAGGAATCGCAAACCTAAAGCTAAAGCCAGATCGTGTTGCTATGCAAGATGCCTCCGCACAAATGGCCCTCCTCCAATTTATGACATGCAATCTACCTTCGACAGCTATTCCTGCTAGTATACATTGCGATCACTTAATTGTTGGCGAACGGGGCGCGCAATCTGATTTGGAGTCAGGTATCAAGATGAACCAGGAAGTCTTTGACTTTTTAGAATCTGCAGCAAAGAAATATGGTATTGAGTTCTGGCCACCTGGAGCCGGCATCATCCACCAGAGCGTCTTGGAAAACTATGCTGCTCCCGGCCTGATGATGCTAGGTACCGACAGTCATACGCCAAATGCCGGAGGTCTCTCAACTATCGCTATTGGTGTAGGCGGTGCTGATGCTGTTGAGGCTCTCGTCGGTGCGCCTTGGGAGCTGAAAGCCCCTCGCATTTTAGGTGTAGAGCTCAAAGGTGAACTCAGTGGCTGGGCCTCGCCGAAGGATGTTATCCTCAACCTCGCCGGTCAGCTCACCGTCCGCGGTGGTACTGGCTTCATCATCGAGTACTTCGGACCAGGAGTCGACACACTTAGCTGCACAGGCATGGCTACAATATCGAATATGGGAGCAGAGGTCGGCGCCACGACTTCGATCTTCCCCTTCAAGCCAGCACACGTCCGGTATCTAAAGGCGACACATAGAGATGACGTAGCCGCAGAGGCAAAGAAATTTTCCGATATCGTCCAGTTGAGGGCTGACGCGGACGCGAAATATGACGAGGTCATCACTATTGATCTATCTACATTGGAACCGCATATCAACGGCCCCTTCACTCCAGATCTATCTACGCCATTATCACAATTTAAACAAACAGTTAAGGAGGAAAGCTGGCCCGAAAAATTATCAGCAGGTCTGATCGGAAGCTGCACAAACAGTTCATACCAAGATATGACACGCGTAGAGAGTATGGTTCGTGAAGCCATGGAAGCTGGTCTAAAGCCCGCATCCGATTTCTACATAACACCAGGGAGTGACCAAATCAGAGAAACATTACGACGAGACGGGCCTCTAGAAACCTTCAAGGAAGCGGGTGGAACTTTATTATCCAACGCTTGCGGTCCCTGTATCGGCCAATGGAAGCGACACGACGGCGTTGAAAAGGGTACACCTAATGCCATATTTACCTCATATAACCGCAACTTCCGAGGTCGTAACGACGGTAACCCGGACACCATGAATTTCCTCGCCTCGCCCGAAATAGTTACTGCCATGGCTTTCGCCGGCACCACCACCTTCAACCCCATAACTGACTCTCTTCCCACTCCTTCCGGCAAAGAATTCCGATTTAACCCCCCCTCCGGTTTAGAAATTCCACCCAAGCCATTCGAGGTAGCACGAGAAGAGTTCCGCCCCCTCACCCAAGCGCCCGACCCATCCGTAACCGTAGCCATCTCACCCACTTCAGAACGTCTCGCCCTCCTAGAGCCCTTCGATCCCTTCCCCGCCTCTGAGCTCTCAGGTCTCCGCGTATTAGTCAAGGTCACTGGCAAATGCACAACAGACACCATATCCGCCGCCGGTCCCTGGCTTAAGTACAAGGGCCACCTACCCAACATCAGCGAGAATACTCTTAACACCGCCATAAACGCCGAAACCGGCGAGGTCAACGTCGCGTACGACCTAGACGGCTCCAAGTACACCATCCCTGAACTCGGCAAGCGGTGGCGGGAAGCCCGGCAGCCCTGGCTTGTCGTAGCCGAGCATAACTACGGCGAGGGCAGCGCACGCGAGCACGCCGCTCTACAGCCGCGGTACCTCGGCGCCCGGATAGTGCTGGCAAAGAGCTTCGCGCGCATCCACGAGACCAACCTCAAGAAGCAGGGTGTGGTTCCCCTGACGTTCGCCGACGAGGCCGACTACGATAAGATCGGCGCGGGTGACGAGGTGGCCACTGTGGGACTGTACGAGATGTTGCTTAGCGGCGGCAAGGGCGATGTCGCGCTTAAGGTCAAGAAGCATCGGACGGGCGAGGAAGTTTTGATTAAGACAAAACATGCGGTTAGTAAGGACCAGGCCGGGTTTATACTTGCGGGCAGCGCGCTGAATTTGCTGTCGAAGAGGCAGTGAGGATGGAGTTGTAGGTGGACGGATATATGTGGCGTGTATGTCCGGTCTTACGAATGTTTATAGAGAAAGCTATAGACAATGCTCTTGGCGGCAGGATACGAAAAGTCCGGTTGAGCTATATAGAGTCAAAAGAATAAAAACGAATTACGATCTTACGTTGTTCCTGACATTGAAAAGAATCTCGTCAAATTTCAAACCTCGTTACGTTTCGGGATATTCCATTATATAATCTGGATTGGTCAGGAGGTAGTCATGTCATTAAATGTTATTATTAAAGATGACTTCGCCGGTATAAGCCAGAAATATACCTACTAGGTTAGGTAGGTATATTTGTCTTCACATTTACCTCCCAAACCGAAAGGATACGAAACCGGCCTGGCTGTAAGCGGAAAGGGAAATAGAGAGATAATCCTATTATTATATCTGGGCATGACATATCCCCCAAGAAATGGGAGGATGAGGCTTACACTGCCGATATAGGGGATCCTTGAATCTCAGGCTCAACCTAACATCCAAACTGGAGTTAACCACCGTCTGCCCTACTGGGGGGTCACAACTAAAGCCCGGTTTTTCCTTTCTTATCTCCATTGCTTTATGTGGAGTTTCTCTTTGCTTATAGAAGTGGAGAATTCTTCCTATCTTCGTTCCGAATAGCTTATATGGACACGTATAGATCAACGGCTACGAGAGTCCGGGCAATTTCAGAGCAATCTGTTTCCACCCTATTAACAATAAGCGTACCTAATGGATCACACGTAAAGAATTAAGCAGTCATAGTTTTTCATGTATGTTTCATTATATCTTGAACAAACCCAATTTAATTGAGCAGTTCAAGGCCGTATAATAAAAGTATAAGCTTCTCCTTCGATGGTATTCCTGCCTTCAGGGATGCCGCCCGCCATGTAATGCAATGTCCTATGAAACCGTATGCGATGCCCCTCCCTCCTACAACTAACACATCCATTCCCTGAAATAAGCATGTATGGCCTCGTTAATTAGAGCAACGCAGTCCATAATGCCAGATTCTTATTATATACAAATCTGGATGTTCCTCAGCTGCCTAACCCCGCAAAATGGCTATTTCCAGCGGATATAACAAAAGGAGCGGTCATCCGGCTTCGAACGATGTTTCTCCTCGGATACATGTGCCATTTCTTCATCTCCGCTACTGTCGAGAACAACCGTGTCTCTCTGCTTTCCTTTCTGCCGCATCTTCTTCTTGTGCTCCTCGCGTTTCTTGTCATCTTTATGCTCGATGCGATTCTGTGCATGGTACTGTTCTGCCATCTCGTCAAGTTCATCTAAAGCACCCATCCACTGAGGATTATTCATCACTCGCTCCGGAAATTGAATCATTGTATGAGCTTCACGCCGTTTCCGCTTTGCTACGCGGGCTGCCGCTCGGCCGAAATTACTTTTTCTGGTCCCTCGTTCACGAATCTCCTTCTGCTTCTCACGATACCATTTTTCGGGACGGGGGAGCGTCCAGTGAATCCGCGGGTCGATATAGGCAAAGTGCGTTGGCGGCTGGGTCGGACGAGGCGGTTGTAGTTTTGGGGGTAGACCGAACGTCTTGGAGCCCGGCCGGAACGGTTCGTTATTCTTGCTATAGATGTAGGAGTCGAACCTGGCAGGATCATGCTTCGAGATCAATGCCTGACGCCTTTTCTCTGGTTCTGGATTTTTCCAACTTGAGTCACGAACATTTGTCCCAAGAGTGAGCTCGTTGGTAGGCTTATTAGTAGGTTCTCCAGTCCCATTGGGAAGTGCGCCACGCCCCTGGAACAAAGCTACAGGAATCTGCGCCGTTTTTTGTGTAACCCCGTTGCTCTGGGGTAAGGAAGAGTGCAGATTGAGTACTTGCGGGTCAATAGAAGTTCGCTTCTTTGAGGAGCCTGACTCTCTGCTTTGTGACGAGAATATGGAATTATCCAGCTGTTTGGGATCCAGTGGAGATATTGATGCACTCAAATGAGTGAGTTGGCTATCGAATGCAGTACCATTTACTTTCGTCCCAGAATCGGGTATGTTCCGGTTCTCCATTACACGGCGTATAACTTCCTTTGTCTGTTCGCTTAGATTGAATCGTTCTTGAATAGATTCTTCATTGGTGTCTAAGGTGCCCGGCGTCATGATCGGACCAGAAGTAGGACCGCATCTAGGAAGTACTGTTGGAATATGGTTGGTAGAAGGATGAATTGCAGAACCATGATTGGCAGGAGCAGGGCTGAAAGTCCTAGGTTCTACCACACGTTCCGTCACTGAGCCAGGTCGTCGAACCTGGAAACCATTCTGGTGGGGTACATCCATAGGCTTCTCAATAGATAGTCGAGGTTGTTGAGGACATTGAGTCGTATTTTGTTTGTCGCCAGTCAACATAGAAGGTTGAAAGGATTGTGAATTATATGAATCGGGTGGAATTGGCGTCTTTAACTCTCGAGGTACAAGTACGGAAGGTTTCTTTGGAGGCTGGCGAGACGCTAAGTTTGAACTGGCTTTCTTGCGAACGTGGTTTTGCTCATTTCGATTTGAAGCATTGGCCGGACCGATAGACTTGTTCACTCCCCGGCTGGGATCCATCTGTACCTGAATGGACTTTCCCTCGTGTTGTAGCTCTGGTGGAACCAGACCGGCATGGACATAAGAGCCTGCTCCGAGATCTCGATTGTTATGAGTATTTGGTTGTGGATCTTGACAGTCTTTTTGGGAAAACTGGGGCCGAGTGTCATCGTCTTCCGTAAGGTCTATAACTCCATGGGTTGGAAACCCAAGATTCCTAATAGGGTTGCTTGAAATTTGATGTTTGCGTGGCGGATCTCTCTGTGAAAGCCTCAAAGAAGAGGTAACTCGATCCTCACGCGAGTTAGGCCTATGCGGCACTTCTACGGATGCCGAGCTTCCCTTCTTTGGGCGAAGGGCAAAGTCGGAGGCTGCTGCAGACTCCACATCAACCCGTTCAGGACCCGTCGGCTTCACCCCGAAAGACATCTGGGAAACACTCTCCGCAAAGGAGGGGGTATGGTGACGAGCTCCTCGCTCTCCTTTATCCACCTCGGTGGTCAATCGTGGTCGTTTTAGTGGCCGTTGCTCCGATGAAGCAGCCTTTTTAATAGCATTACGGTCTAAAACTGGTCTAAGATCAGGGTTACGCATTGTCTTCGGGGTGGGTTTTGATTTGGAAAAGCCGGAGTTCGTAGTTTTTCGCGCCACTTTCTTATCGGAAAGTTGTTTCTTTTCACTCCTCTCACTTACGTAGCCTAATGGGGCAAGAGGAGTCTTCACTGTTATGGCATCGCCTAATTTTTCTTCTTGAGGCGCCATTGTAGCTGAATTACCATTAAGTTGTGATTAATTATGCGAGAGTTTATTATGGCGAAGGTGGTGCTTACTGGTAGTGGAGGAAGGTATCGTAGCGGTTGCAGGCTTCGGAAAGCTTTTGCAATGCGAATGGTTTATACAATAGGGTCCTCCCATTAGTACAGTTGCTTGGCATTCTTCGACTTGGCATTGCTCCGAGATGAAATTGTCACAACCCATCGCTTAGAAGTTTGGTTAAAAAGCAGTCATACGTAGCCCAAAGGCACGGTACCACAGGAAGGAGGCTTGGTTGAGCCCCAATACATAGGCAGGTGCGCCGACGTATGAGAATAACAATGCGATGCTTGAATTCGGTCCTTTATAGATTGTTGAAGCCGGGTCATCTTAGCCGCGTTTGCCTCTTTACAATGGAGACACCTTCAGTTATTACACAGCAAACTACCTATTATAGTAAATATAGTAAGTTAAGAGGAAAGTTACAAACGGCCTATGATGAATAAATACGAGAATGAGGGGCTGTCAATGAAGTTGAGTAACCGAGGTGGATAAGAGGTATAGGGAAAGAATAAGGCTAGAAAATAAGCTGGGTGAATGATTGAAAAAAAAAAAAATTGGAGATGTCAATTTAATTATTTTGAATGAAAGGTGACCACTTACTGAAACAGCCGAGTAGGATCAGCAAGGAAAAGTGGGAGTAATAATGATGGCGAATGAAAAGAGAAACGGAAGGAGATAGGTTGTTGGGTGAAAAGATCACGTCCAACAGCCAATTTGATAATTTCGCCTTAATTTTTGTGATGTCGAGTATTGAAATATGTGCAGCACATATATACCTGGGCACCGAGATGGACAAGAAAAAGATCCTATAGACGATGTTAGATAAGATAAAGAACATGCAATCCAAAGCTGGGTAGCAGACAGTTATTGGCTGGTCTCAGATCTTTTCAGTTTCATTTTCAAGTCATCAACCTGCAGGAAACAGCGGCTTCGAATCCCGAACCTTGCTCTAGAATCTCTAGACACCAGCTGGCATATTCTCCGTAGCCTTTGGCCCTACCCCATAGAGGCAATGCAAGGCCGGGCTCCTATGTAGCGGAGCATGCAATGCAGCAGCAGTATGCAACTTTCTGTGCCTTACCACCCCAAATGCTAGACGGGCCAATGATTTGAATGTGGCGAGTCCTGCGTAAAGGAATGGGGTTTTGAAGACGCGTTTTCGAATAGAAAACTAGGCTGAAATTTAGGCGGGCTATAGAATTCAGAACCGGAAGTTCCATAGACGCAGTCCGACCTTTTACCAATTTGTTCATCATCGACCAGCCTCGTCGCAAAAAAAAAAAAAAAAAAAATAAGGGCCTACAGTGAAGCGTCCTATGTGGGAAAGATGAATAATAACATACCGGCAACGATCAGCGTCCTCGCGACTTCCGATCCGGTGGAGATGCAGGGCTTCCTCGTCATCATCCAGGAAATGATGAATGTAGCTGGCAAGACTAGACGCCGAGATGAACCAGGCCGCGCCGGTCGGAATTGCGAGGTGCGTAGAGTACGAATAACTTTTCTGATATTATCCCACGGCTTCCATCATGATATTTCACCGGTCCCCAAGATTGCGTATTCCGACTTGTATTCAGTGATCTAGAGTGCTGTCCGGGAGATAGTTGAGTTAGTTGGCGCGTAGAAAGGTGAATTTGCTAGAAGCAGTAACGGTAAATTATGTGAATTAGCGCCGATCGCCTACAATAGTAAAATAGTTGGTCCGTGCGCGCCATGAAAGATGTGGAGTCGGATATCGGATTATTATTCCAACGTCTTTTCCTTATTTAATCGTTTTCGAAGGCTACACCTGCCTGCTTCCATCATTTACGGCTATTATGATTTTCGTTCTCTGAACTATAAGGTTCGAAATGTGACTACTCGTTGGGATACAAGCAGGTGCTAGTTAGCGCTTAATGGCGTCAGGTGCATCCGAATCCAACTTGGAACAAAAGAAACACCTCCCCAATTAGCACCAACCAAGATTGTGATATCAATCTTCCAAGGTTGTTTGCAAATGAACTAGTTTGTACTACATACGAAGCTTGGCATTTCGAATGTCGCTTGCTCTACGAGACACCTAATATGTAATGGCTACTTTAATCACATTTCCTATTGCTTAAAGAAACATAGAGCCAATTTTGGGGTTTGTACAAGACTAAGATCCTATCAAACACTAGGTTCCACATAGGAATCTGCTGTATATTGTTGTTTTCCCAGTATAAAACAATCATCATATTCTGTTAGAATAGGATGTTACCCTTTGGCTAAGCTAGCTAGACGGTATAGTACAATTATTGCACGCGTCCAAAAATGGTTCCCCGACGAAAATATATCATACACAACTTTGGCCAATACCACTGTTCCTGTCTCAAATGAATATATTAAATCCCTACAATTCGAACAGCGCATCAACCACGTAGCTGCACGACTATCCCATACTAGCGCTTACATGCAGCATTGTTAACCAGTCCTACCGACCTAACATCGCAAAAGCGGAAGTTGATATACACTAACAGCTTCATAACAACCATTTTGCCTCGAAACTAGGTACTATCAAGATATTCGGCTCAATCAACGGCATAGATGGTAGAAGGAAAGTAATGTTAGTATACAAAAGCCACAACTTATAGTGGCCTCGGTCAGCCTATCATTCTTCGCTCATACCTAAGGTCCGAAACACTACAAGCGCCGTAATACGACTCCTGGAGTTACACGACATGTCACATTTTTCCACAATACACTCTCCACTTTCACTCTCCAAATGTGACTCGGCCCCCGAGGACTATAATTTCAGACCCGGGAAGGTAGGGAAGGCTCATTCAGACTCCTCGTCAGCGGGTGGTGACCCAGGCTATAGCCACTAGTGAAGACTGTAATTAGATATATTCGGGGAAGAAACAACGTATACAAAATCTTTTCTTCTCACCACAGCTCGTATTTATTATAGAACTATAATAAATTATCCAACTATCTTAGGTAGCTATAGTTACTTTAGTAGTGCGCGATTCGGAGCTACGTGGACATGTACCTAAAGTAGGTATGTATTGACATATCTTTTCCTTCTTTTCCTACATCATTCCCGGAGTAAAGTTTTAAGTCATCTACATCTATATGCGGGGTAGTAATACACTAGGTAATAAATCATCGATCGCTTTTGATTAGATGTACCGCATCTACGGCTTTCGTCTGCCCTACTTTCTTCTGACTGCATTGTTATGGTGTTGGCGCAAAGTACCTTGGTACCATCCCACCATTAGGTACATACCTACATGTACCTACATCTTATAACCATACATAAAATAATAGCCCACTCTAGTATGCGCGTGCACATTGAGTCCCCGTCATGTTCCCACCTCCACGATAATAATACCCACACTTACTCAAGTTAAATGTATGTACTTATAGGTATATCATGTAAAATGTGCGAGAACTATATACAGACGAATGTAACTATATACAAGAAATAACCAAGCGACTCTCCAAATCAACGACAGCAAGCAAATATATACATCCCAAATTCGTATCATAAAAACAACCTCAAAACTCATCCTAATTCTGCAACTCATAAAGCTGGCTCACAGCACCGAGTCCATCTCTTGAGTACAAGGCCAAAAAGTGCGTAGGATCACGATTAAATACGCCAGGCCAATGGGATGGAGCCTCACCAGTCACAACGCTACCAGACCAGGTCTTACCGCCGTCGATGCTAGTAATAACCTTCATCTGCGCGCCATCATACCCATTGGTACCATCAACGTCTTCGTTCGTCATGAAGCTAGCTACCAGTGTACCCCACACATTGTACACCTGGGGGGCGCCGGCGAGCTTGCCGTTCCGCGCCGTGTACAGCCGGTTGCGCTCGCCCCAGGACAGCCCGTCGTCGTGCGAGATCACGTAGTCCACCGAGAAGGGGCCGCTTTCGGTATTTTCGAAGACGGCGCTACAACATATGTTAGAATTTCATGAGACACCCGAATGGAATAGGAGTTATGATGGGACTGACATCAAGTTTCCGTCGTTGTCGATAGGCGCAACGCCAACCATACCATCTCTCGAGGTCCGGTCACCCCCCGAGACGGCGATCCAGTGAGACCAGGTCGAGCCACCGTCCGTGGAGTACTTCATGAAGTTGTCCTGGTCGCCCGCGTTATTCTCGGCGGAGTAGTAGCATTGCAAGGAGCCGTCTCTCGCGATGCGCAAGAAGGGCTCCCAGAGACCGTTGACGCCGGAGGGAACATGCTCCTCGACAGTGGACAGGTACTTGAAGGACTTGCCGCCGTCGTCCGAGTACGAAATGGAGATGCGGAAGTAGGTATAGTGCCAGTCGTCGCCCGTGCGGTCGTGGTTTCGGTACGCGTACAGAATGCGGCCGTTGGGTAACTGGAGCGGCATCGCATTGTTGATATCGTGAGTTGCAAGCTCACCACGGAATACCTCGCCGAGGTAGTCCCATGACTGGCCACCATTGGTAGATTTGACCACACGCAAGACATTTTGGGAGCCATCTCTTGCGGTGTAACCGCCGATCAAGTTCCCATCATTCATGAAGCTAACCCTGATATACTCGGAGTTGGTGTCGATCACCACCGGTTCCCCGGCCTTGACAACTCGGCCCGGTAGACGCTTCTGGAGAGAGGCCGGAGTAGCCGGGGCGGCTGAGACCAGCCCTATAATGGCAAGTGCCGAAAAGAATGTCTTAGAGAAGAACATGGTCTAGACAAGTATGTCTACAGCTGAAACAAGTCGTGCCGTGATCTAAAGACGCATTACCACTCGGGCTTCACACAAGCATAATATAGTCGCCAGTTAGTCTCTGATTCTTAGGCAACGGGACGCACCGTCCCTGTACCCGTCCTCTAAGAAACAAGATGTCACCATCTCAGGAAACGCCATCGAATTACATGAAACCCCTCACACTCCAAAGACCCTTCGTTACCGTTACGAAGCCATCGTGGGATTCATTAGCCCACAGAAGTCAGCACGCAAGGTCCAATTGTCGAGGACAATTACCCAGATTCGGCAACATGGTGCCTTTGCGCGGCTCACGAACTGAGTACAGTGGAGTCCCTATAGACCCTTTCAAGCCTTAGAAGGCGCCTCGGCCGAATTAAATCGTCGTTGATCCTGTTTTAAGCACTGCTGTCACAGTTCTTATTTGAGAAGGTGGTGTTGTAGTATTGCTAACTCGGCTCCAAGTAGCCATTAGGCCTGCGGCATTTCCGAGGGCCGCGACGTGGTAGTGTCAAATCGTGCGCCAACACTGCGCCAACGCTGTCAATTGCAAGTTTATCTTGGACACACCTACCATAAATGCACGTCCCAAGGCTATAGTGCACTAGTAGACCTATAATGGTGTTGGTCTAGAGCTTCCCCGCCATTCTTTGGCATTCTCTAAATGCTGCACAATTAGGCAGGTGATGGAACGTTCCAATCAATTGAGATTCCAGGCTATGCAATTTGTGCGCCGACAGCGTGTTTCACACGCTCCTACCAAGCCACCCAACAGCGACGTGACATTAAGTTCGGGCTTACTATACCGAGCACCAACCTATATCAATACTGCCAGGTCCATTAGATACGATAATAGAAATTATAGGCCTAATACTCTGGCTTTACGCGGATGCGCTCCGATTCATAGCAAAGGTATAGGAAACCCCGTGTTTGCGGAGTTTGATTCAAACCCCCAATCTCGGTTCTGGTTGGGCTTTAAGTAAGCTAAGAGTTCCAGATCTCGTCGCTTGATGAGTTATAATTTAAATCAAGAACAATGCCAACGGAATTAAGCAAAAGGAAGGGAAAAAAACAGAAAATAGGAAAGGATAAAAAGGGGCAATAGTTAGCTCTTATATATACTTAAAGCATGTATTAATCGAACAAGGGGTAATTAACTTTTACAATTAAACGAGAAAGAATTAAACGACGAAAGAAAACAAACTTAAACATAAAAGTCACGTGCTTTAATAAAGTAAACGAAAACTATAAAATTATTAAAGCATTAATTAAATTAATATATTAAAACATATATTATATATATAATTAAATACATTATATTAACATTATAAAAATATATTTAACTTTTATATTTAAGGTTATATTTTTAAATAAATAAATTTATTTTTTTATATAAAAAAATAAGTTTAATATATTAAAGAAAATAAATAATAAAAATATATTAATTTTATATAAAAAGTAAAAAAAATTAATTAATTTTACACTTTATTTTTATTTATGTATTTAATTTTTTTTTAAAAAAGGTTATTAATTTTATTAAATTATATTAATAAGTTATTAATTATTAAAGTTATATTAAATATATAATAAAGTAACGTAATAAACATTTCACACATTATTATAACTTTTATTATATTATTTTTAATATTTTTATAAAATAATAAGTTAAAATAAATAATAAATATTTTATTTATAAACAATAATAAATTTTTATTATTAAAAAAAATCTTTAATTT
>JAJKLA010000067.1:0-107658 GCA_022432515.1 Hypoxylon sp. NC0597 | reverse complement strand
CAGCTTGATGGGCTTCCGAGGACCATTCAGATTCTGGTGGATCCACTGAAGGCTGTTACAACCAACCACACGCCGCAATCTCGTATCACCCCGCGCACTCAACGGACGCATGACGAAAGTCTATAATGGCCGAAGCAAACTACCCCGCCAAAACCTGTTCGTCCCAACAACGTCTAGCAAAGAATAGTGGCTACCTGAGAATACCTACCTAAACAACCTCAAACGTCGACGTAGCCATACAACGTTGTCCTCTCTCTGCTTTTGATCTATTCGCTGTAACAAGGTACCTACTCTCTTCGCAGAGAACTCTATCCCGAATCTGCATAAGCAAAGGGAATCTGCAGTGACTAACACGGCAACAGCCAAACAGCTTCCAGACTTTAAAACCAGTCAAGATGGTCGATATCAGCCCTGAATTCGCTAAGGCCCAGGAGGACTCCAAAAAGCTCACCTCCAAGCCTAGCAACGATGACCTTCTCGAGCTCTATGGTACTTAATCCTTCTTCCATTTCCTATTATTCGCGTATATGCCCCTTCAGATGGCTATCGAGGAAAAGCTTTACAGTACAAGGACTAACGACTGTATTTTCCCCTCAAATTTAGCTCTCTTCAAGGTTGGAAACGGCGAGGATTTCAGTAAGGCCGAGAAGCCCGGCATGTTCGACCTAAAGGTACGCTTCATTTTTTCTCTATCTATAATTTACACATCTCCCAAAAAAAAAGGAGCAACCTCGACACAGAGTCAGGTTAGGATAAGCAGTAGACACGTATACTAACTCCGTAGCACAGGCCAAGTACAAGTACCAGGCCTGGCAGAAGCTCGTCGATGAGGGAGTCACCGCCGAGGACGCGCAAAAGCGCTACGTCAAGAAGGTCGAGGAGTTGAAGGAGAAGTATGGTTACGATGCCGACAAGGTTCCCGAGGCCGTCAAGTCTTAGATCCGTATAGACGCCTAAGCGGTAATTGTCGCAGTATCTGTCGTGTTACCTGCAACCACTTAGCCCTGCATCTTTACAAGCGATGTTTTGCGAAGGACAAACAGCAGACTTAGATATGGAAGAAACAATGCAAACTTGGTGATTATACATTTGTGGGTTGCAAGATGCCACAGCGTTGCCATAGCAATATTACATAGAACAATATATAAAACCACGTGGACTTGCCAATTCAGCGAAATTTAAAAATTTGAGTATGGAAGTGTTAACTTTAGTAAGTGGGTATATGTATTCATTACGATGTCAACTGGTAGCCCATGGGCAGCGGTTCTTAACCCATGGTACTAGAAGCTCATTAGTGCCGGGGTAACTCCAGTCCAGCCTCCTTGTTCGGATATATTTCTAAGGCTTGCTTTAGGTCGACTTCTAGCCTTCCCAAACCCGTCCCGTCCAGTCTGGCACAGTATACCTTGCCGTGGCCACCCACGGGACCTCACTTTCCCCGTATCTCTGCAATGGGAGACTATACGGGATCCTCAAACCGACCAGAGGCTCATCACCCTCGAGATCTTCCTTCGTAGGTGTGTCCTTCATGAATGTTCCCACCATCTTAGCCTTGCCGTCGAACAATCCAGGCCAAACTAATACGCCAATCTCCCACGAGGCAATTCGTATTTGCCCGGATCCATTCGTAGCCTCACCCCACGCTTGTTTTGATATGTTGGCGGACGTGAGTAATGCCCAGTCGATAGACTTGTTCTCGTTATAACGAATATAAGTCTTAATGTGCGGTGCCGCGCGTTTGCGTCCGCCATCTCGGATCTCACCTTTTTCAACTAGCGAGGAGAGATAAGTTTAGCTGGTAGAACATTGTTGGAAATGAACGGATTAATGACTTACTTATTCCCTTCTCGCAATCGTTTGCCCAGTGGTGAAAAATAGGCCGCATATACTGAAGCTGCTTCGTCTGGGTCGACGATTGTATCTTCATATGTATAGAGCCACCAGAGGCGTAGCCATCCAATGAACGCCGTAACTCATCAGGTGTAGGAAAGATAACCTTGAACTTAGGTTTTGATACATTTGCCCGAGTCGGTGATGATAATGAGTTAAACAGTGTGTTTTTAAGCCAGCTATCCGTTGCACCCAACGTTGCGATGGATGATATTTGTACTATAACCTCAGACTTCCCAGCTTGAACAGGAATATCTCTGAGAGCATGTTTGATAGCTGCCCATCCCCAGAGAGTCTTGCTCGGGTCGTCCTCGTTTACATCATGTTTCCCAGGCACACTGGCTATAAGTGCACCTCGCACGGCGGAGAAGTCGTACTTCTTGAGCTCCTCAACCATAGACTTGCAGACTTGCCTTTTGGAGTTGTAAGCTCGCAAGTAATTGAGTAAATCGGCCTTGAACCTTGGTCCACTGCCAGTACTCATATCTGCTTCTGTAGTGTTCTGCGGATTTGCCAGACGAGGGAGGTGTGGCGTTTGCCAAACGCCATTTGTCATGTTCGTCCAATCTTTGGAGATCATATTGGCTGTATGTATAATGACCTGGGCTGTGTCATCATGCCTAAATAACACTAACATCTTCGAATGATGAGTGCCGAACATCTCAGGCATGTATGCCGTGTGAAGGGTAACATTGTTGTACTGGGCGGATTGTTGCTGTGACTATATTAGTACTGACGGATCTCGTCGAAGTGTTAACGCGGCAATGGCTTCAGAATCGTAACACTAGATGGGGCATACATAGCTCTTCTAAGGCTCGCGCCACAACCCGTCTTAAAGCTACTTTTTCTACAAGAATCGGATTTGTGGCAAATAGGGTTCAAATAGCACCGACAACGGTATTATAAGTTATAATCATCAGGCAATAAGAGCTTTGTACATTCGCACGTCTGATCTCACACATGGTACGAAGGTAGGACAGGGGTTTAAATACGGAAAAAGAAGTACATGTGAAGATAAGAGAATACATTACCTCTAACGACAACCTATTTAGATCATCTTTCTTCCAGAAGCCGTGAACGATGTGTACTTTGACGAGAGATCTTGTATCCTCATCAAAGTGGCTCATGAGGAAATCCACATTGTGCAAATAGTTGAACTCCCAGCACTCGGCAATGAGCGGATCTCCGAGGAGATCATGTAGCGACACCGCGCCGACATTTGACTCTTTCGGAAGATCCTTGATGGTCGTGAGCCGAATTGGGGAAGAAATAAGCTTACGCTCACGGGCCACCTTTTTTCGAGGAGGACTGATAGGGTGTGAGAGTGACGCCGGAAGTTCACCGGGCTTTTTGTTAGTGTAATCCTCCTCATTGGTGTCACTCAGCCGACGGCGCTTTGGCTGAGGCTCTTCCATGTTTGAGAAACCTGCCTAATTATATCGCTGCAGGTGCGTATGAAGATATGCAACGAGCCGGTGGTGGCATCAACCAAGTTTCAACTGTCGACAGGGCTGACGCGGACTGGCTGATCTGTGTTTGATGCTTCAAGGCCACTGTCGTTGATGGCGACTCTTGGCGTTCAACTGATCGCCACAACGTCCACTATTTTCGGTTTTGTGCATAACACGATAGACAGGCAAATACGAGCATACCTCGAGTATGTTGCGATTTGGCGAGTGAAGTTGTAAGGTTACATACAGTTTTAGATTTCGTCAACTTACTCCAATTTAAGGTATTTTGGGATGAAGCCGCTCAAGTAGCTGCATTTAGGTTCGCAAGTGCCTTCCTCTGGAATGGAAGTGTCAGATTACTAGCTCAAAGATGCCACCTTGCATTAGCCACATTTCATCTCATGGTGGCAGCGTGGCTAAACAAAGTTTCGTTGGTGCCTTCTACAATGTCCTTTTTAGTAAGGTGTTGTCGCTACTGTAAGGGGTCTTGTGGAGGGTTTTGATAGCTGGAAGGTCTAGATTTACTGTACGAATAAGTGGGGAAGTACCTCTCATGTACCTCGTGTCGGTTGGTGATTGTAATTGGTTTCTGCTGGTTGGCTAATTTAAGATAAGTACTTAGAGGTACCCAATCTTACGTGCTCCATACAGTCTAGCGCACAGATAAATCAACAAGAAGGAAGGCGAAAGGCGGTGCACCGTCCTCTTGGCCTGGAAAGAGCCTAGAAAGAGCCTAGAGGTAGGGCGATAGTCTCGTTTCAACAATTCAATTTTCGCATCCTTTCCAACTTACGTGCTATCATCTTAATCAATAGAAGTGATACAGACGACTATTAGTGAACTCGAGCCTCTTGAATCCTTTTTTTTCCGCTTCGAGTTGGCTTTTTAATTCTGCAGACGCGGTTATCTGCTTCTTTTCCCTGTTCTTTTTTTTCTTTATTATTTTCTTCCATTGAACATATTCCGATGCACTGCAGCCGGTGACGCGACTAGAGCACTCCTTTGCCCCTTTCTCTAATCCAGAACTTTGCCGCCGACTCCTTCAATCTTCCAACCTCCTGTGCTGAGTCGCGCACTTGGCCAAATCAACAAATACCCTGATTGACGCTACGAATATTTTCTCCTGCGTCGATTCGTTCGTTGTTATTATTGGTGGTTTAATCATCAACACGCTCGTTATTCGCGACAATAAATCGCAAGCCATCAGCCATGAGGCTCGCCTCTCTCGCGCTGTTTCTCAGCGCTGCTGTCCTTGGGACTGCGCAAGCGATTGGTGCAGAGACAAGTGATAGCCCAGAACAGGAGAACACATACTTTAATGGCAAAAGAGTACCTCCATTACTTGAGTTAACGGCCGATAACTTCGATAAAGAAGTAAAGCTGTCAAAATTCCTAGTCGTCAAATATTACAGGTGAGTATCTTGTCTTCCAAGTAAACCCCGGATAATATGCATTAGTTATCAGCATATCATGTTACAGCCTCCCAAATCTTTCCAGACTGAGCTCTAGCAATTTGCTTACAACCATGACAGTCCATACTGCCCTCATTGTATAGATTTCGCTCCGACCTACCAGACCTTGTACGAATATTATTACACCTCCAAAGCCCCAAGCGACTCAGAGTCGGCGACTCCTACTTCGTTTGAGAAGTACTACGATATCCGATTCGCCGAGCTTAACTGTATCGCTTACGGCGATCTATGTACAAAGCATGATATTCAGTCATATCCCCAAACAATAATCTACAAAGATGGCGAGAAAGCGGACACAGTCAAGGGTGGCAAGAGCATGTCTGTCATCTCTAGCATGATTGAAGGTGTCTTGGAGAAAGAAAAGCCCGGTACCCGCCCTAAGGAACTCCAGCTTCCCGAACCTGGTGCGACTTCGTTACCGACCGCACCATCCGATTCTGGAGAAGCCTCTGAAAAGCCTACGAAAGATGAAAGTGACGATGCTACTAGCGTTACTAAGACCACGCCGCAGAAGCCAGATAGCACGAAACCGTCCAAGCCAACCAAGACCCCCAACGAGCAAGGAATATCTGTCTCTCTTACTGCCGAAAGCTTCCAGACCCTGGTTACGATGACCCAGGAGCCATGGTTCATCAAGTTTTACGCTCCTTGGTGCCATCATTGTCAAGCTATGGCTTCGAACTGGCAGC
The DNA here is from genome assembly GCA_022432515.1 of Hypoxylon sp. NC0597. Classification (NCBI taxonomy): domain Eukaryota; kingdom Fungi; phylum Ascomycota; class Sordariomycetes; order Xylariales; family Hypoxylaceae; genus Hypoxylon; species Hypoxylon sp. NC0597. Next base: position 102,156 of record JAJKLA010000067.1, on the reverse strand, counting down.
AGCTAGCTAAAGAGATGAAGGGCAAGCTCAACATCGGTGAGGTCAACTGCGATGCGGAATCTAGGCTCTGCAAGGATGTTCATCTTCGAGGTTATCCCACCATTCTTTTCTTCAGAGGAGGCGAGCGTGTTGAATATAATGGCTTACGTGGACTTGGCGATTTTATCCAGTACGCTGAGAAGGCTTTGGATATTTGCAGCGGTGTGCAGGATGTCGATGCCGCTTCTTTCAAGGCCCTCGAGGAGAAGGAGGATGTCATCTTTGTCTACTTTTACGACCATGCGACCACGAGCGAAGACTTCATGGCTCTTGAGAGGCTACCACTTAGTCTTATCGGACATGCAAAGCTGGTGAAGACGAAGGACCCGGCACTCTACGAGAGATTCAAGATTACAACATGGCCTAGGTTATTGGTATCACGAGAAGGCCGACCTACATATTACACGCCGTTAACGCCCAGAGAAATGCGTGACACCCATCTGGTCCTAACTTGGATGAAATCCGTATGGCTACCTATCGTTCCGGAGCTCACTGCCTCAAATGCGCGCGAGATTATGGACGGAAAGATTGTTGTCCTCGGAATCCTTAACAGGGAAGACCAGGAAACTTTCTTGAGTGCTAAGCGTGAAATGAAGCGCGCTGCAAACGAGTGGATGGACAAGCAAATCCAATTGTTCCAGCTTGAGCGGCAGAATCTTCGAGATGCCAAACAGCTCCGTCTCGAAGAAGCTGAGGACCGCAACGACCAGCGAGCGTTGCGGGCCGCTAAAAGTATTCGGATTAGCATGGACATGTCGGACCGGAAAGAGGTCACGTTTGCTTGGGTCGACGGTGTCTTCTGGCAAAGGTGGATTCGCACTACTTACGGTATCGACATCAAGGATGGTGAACGGGTTATAATCAATGACGAAGATGTAAGTTTAGATAAGACACGTTGCTTGATGACATCTCGCTAACTTGAATTTAGAACCGACGATACTGGGATATGACCATCACAGGCAGCCCAATCGTTCCCTCACGAGTATCCATTCTAGAGACCATCTCGAAGGTCACTGCCTCTCCCCCCCTAATCAAACCCAAACTCACGATTTCGAGTTTCGAGAAGATCTTCTTCGACATAAGAGTCACGTTCTCCGAGCACCCGTATCTCTCTTTCGGCTGCATAGCAGGCCTCGCTTTAGGATGTGCGTCCTGGTTCCGAGGACGAATCCGAAGAAATCGCGGCCACTTCCGCCTCGAAGACAACCTCCCTATCAAAGAAATAAAGGAAGGTCTCCTCGGCAACACCGCTAATGGAAAGAAGGATTGAGGCGGTAATTTTCTAGCGCAGCAACGAAGACTTGAAGCATCGGCATCGGGAAGTCATGGATTACTGGAGTTCAAATCATCCAGCGGGAGTTTTGTATAATACTCTTGTGTCCTTGCATTTGCAATGTCACCCATACAATAGTCCCTTGTCGGTTTTTTAAATGCGGTGTCTTGGTTACGGGCACGTTTATATCAGCTCAGAAAGCTACGGCACTGCACGAAAGTTTGGGACTACGGGAACGATACGAACAGGATGGAAAGGGGCAGTCGATGAAGATAAAAGAGAGAGGGGTTAGACCAAACCAAACTCTTATTGTGCTTTATTGCGAAAGCAGAGACAAATGCATTATAATAATATTCCCTACTACTTTGACATGCTTTCGCCCCCCATATGTTTTTCTCGTCTGCATTATTGCACTCTTGTGTTCAGTGTTCAGTGTTCAATAGAATTGCGCCCACGAAAACGTAACGAAAAGGGGTCGTTCTCCATTTGCATATACCATCTGTGGTAACACTCTGCTGAGGTAGATTTACTCAATCTATCTCGTAAAAGTGATCATGTTTATAATTACAACATGTCTACCTGGTAGGTTTATATAAAGGCAATAGGAAGTAACTACACTACAAGACCTTTGCCCTCTGAAAGTTCCTTAATATTGTAACCTAATGCAAGTTGTTTATTCAGCGGCTTATCTATGAAAAGGATCTACTCAGAACGTGCTCATTTGTCTCCAACAACCCCCTCTTGAAGACAATATCAGACAAGCAAGCAAACTCTAGTGCATACGCATACACCTACTTAAGTGTAGATCTCGTCCGTAAACGCATTCAGGCTAAGACCTTCCTTCGCAAGATCCTCAACCTCGATCAGGAACTCAAGCGGCATCTCGACGAGCGTGCCACGCACGCGGCTCAGCCACTCCTTGACCTCCGCCACACCGCCGGGGAACTCCTCGCGCACAACGTGGCCGTACTCGACCTTGCCCCGCCGCGCCGCTTCCTCCTCGTCCTTATCCTTGTCCTTATCCTTGTCGTCGTCGCCCCCCGGAATGATGAAGTGCCGGCTGAAGAACTCCTCGTACTGCTCCCAGTTGCGCACGTGGTCGTTGGGGACCGGGTGGAACACCTTGCTGAACACCTCCGTGTTGGTGCGCGCCGTCTCCGTCCACAGCCGCCGGAAGTCCTCGCTCAGCGGGTCCTCGACTAGCCGGTCCGACGGCGAGCCCCAGTCGTACTGCTGCGGGTCGCGGTCCACTGGCGTCCAGTTCGCGTCCGGTTGGTCCCAGCGCTGGTCCGGGAGCAGGCCTAGATGCTTCCGCCACAGCTGCCGGCGCAGCGACGTCGCGAAGCGCGACGCGGTGTAGGGGCGGCCGTTCATGGTGCTGTCCACGGGCGTCGGGTCCTCGATCACGACGGCGATCTCGGAGTCGTGGGTGCCGAGCTGGCTGCGGTCGTTCAGGTTCGCGGACCCGCAGATCACGAGCCGGTCGTCGGCGATGAGCACCTTGCTGTGGATGTACAGCTCCTCGGATACGAAGGCGTCCAGCTCGGCTTCTTCGCTGCCGTTCCAAGGTACGTTGCGGATGTCCGCTCCGCCTTCCATGTAGCAGCTTGACACGGTGTCCCAGGTGCTGTCGTCGACGTTGGAGGCGGCGGACTGGTAGCGGTCGTAGCTTCCGCTGTTGTAGCCGTATTCACCTTCGTCTCTGTTGCCGTAGGGGTACCCGCCGACTCTTTCGTCGTGTTCGCGGCGGGCGTCCTCGTACGATACGCCACTCTCCTGCTCGGCTCGTCTTAGAGTCGAGGAGATGTTGATGCGGTCGTAGTTGCGCAGGTTGTAGAAGCCGATGTAACGACGCCAGTCATCGATACCTTGCTGCTGCAGGCACTCGATGATACTGTGGCCGCCACGGTTGATGCTGTTGTACTGGAACTCCATGATGGCACGGGTTCCGAGAGCGCCGTCGGAGTGCAGATCACCGGCGAAGGCGGGGACGGCCGGCATTAGAACGATGACGTGGAAGTCCTCTCCATTGTTGTGAGCCCGGACGATGCGTGATACGATGCTGGCGCCTATCTTGTTCTCAACCGGACGCTGCTCGTCGGAGGTTGCCGTGATGAAGAACTGTGATTTGTTAGATATTTCAAAGTAGGCTGACGCCTCAATAGGGACCTTACCTGATTCTCAATGTAGATGTAATACTGGGCATTTTCGATGGCGTTGATGTAGGCATTAGCGATCGAGTGCTCCGTGGGGTGACCAGCGGACCACTCGCAACAGCTTGAGAGCGGTCAGTATGTATAACTTGACCAAGTTTACGTAAGGGGCTGGGTATCGACTTGCCTTCTGCAAAGTTGAATTTTAACGTTGCCGCCGCGGCCGTAGTCGTCACCACCACGTTCATGTTCACGGTGTTCACGTTGTTGGCCTTCGTCACCAATGAGGTGTCTTATACCCCGATTGAAGTGGCCCTGGAATTCATCCATCAAGTGGTGGGGTCCATCCCGAGATCGTTCTGTAGGGCGGCTGAAGCCGATCCTCTCATACTTGCCAGCGTCTTTCTTGGTATACTTCTCATCGAAAATAAAGTTCCTTGGACTAGGTTAGGAATGTCTCCTTAAACATTTAATAGCAACTTACCATCTGTCCGTGAAATGTTCGATGAGACTGTTTAAAATGGGACCCTTGAGGGAAAGGGCAATGTCAGACCAGCCCATTCTCGAGCTCTTCGTTCGATCGACTACAGCTTTTGTAAGATATATGCCGGAACTAATTGCAATTTCCAGACTTACGCTTGTTATGATCCCAGTTATCAACTCCTTCGAAGTCGTAAATTCTAGCGTTGTTATAATCCTGACCAGGGAACACGATTGCATCTAGATTGCCAGGGTGGGCGTCGGCAATGGGATGACCTGTTGTCATTTAGCAAGTTAAGACTTTCACAAGAGGACCGTAGTGTTCGACTAACTGTTCGTATCATATCTCCCAAAGCCTATGATTGATTAGTAATAGTTTAGGGGCCATGAGATATTAGGGTTCGTAACGTACACATATCGAGGCCACCCATGAAGGCGATACGTCGATCAACGACGCATAGCTTCTCGTGATGAGCCCAATATAGGACTGTGTCACCAAACGAACCGTAAAGCTGTTTCAAGGCGTCTCCTGAGAACTTGGACAGGCTGAAAGCGTTCAACCTAAGAGTGTCCAAGGACAAGTCGGCGAAGGCGGTCTCGAGCTTCTGTCGGTCTGTTGGTAGATGATCAGGGTGTCTGAACACCTTGATATTGGGATGTAAGGCTTCAAGGGCATGCTTGGTGTGCTAGTAAGTGAAATTAGTATGATCGATGACTCCAAGAGCCTAGTATATATACTAACCGCAGAGTCCACTAAAAATTTCGAGTGTTAGGTTTAGGTAAGTTCATTACACTGCCAACTAAAGGGAGTACGTACGGGTTAGAGCTTGTGTGACCTCCTTGTATACTATGATCCGCACTTCAACACCCCTCTCGGCGGCGGCTCGCAGCATGTTGTCGAGACGATACTGTTCATTGCGCGAAGGAGGCCGGCGGAGGTAGAGCTCCGGGCTCAACCACCAATCCAGAATATAGACACTTTCTCTAGCCTCTGTATTGCCTGTCAGAAAGTCTACCCCAGAATACTCAGTTTGCATAGTTCATACCTTCAAGGGCCTGAGATACAGCATAGAAGTACGAGGCTCCGTCGACATACCACTTGACGGAGCCTGAAGTCTCAGGTGCAAAAGACTGGAAGCGATAGTTGCTAGTCTGGATTTGCTGTTCACCATCAGCGCCACTGCCACCCTGTGTTTGTGGGCGTTCCTCCTCTTCATGGTGCAAGGCCTCTTTCACCTCGTGAAAGACATCTTCTGCCTTACGGAAGAGATGGTCCATCTTGGAGATGATGAGTTGGTATGCAGATAGCTAAGAGTAGGAGGGGACGCGAATATTCTAAAAGCCTACGCGAAAGGGCAAAATAAACATAGATTTAGTTGAACTAGTAGATATGGCCTACGTCCATCCAAATCTGGCTACATATAATATGTTAATTCTGTACGTGTCTAAGATGACCCTTTTGGTCAGATTGAATCACGGTTATTACGGAAGGGGGTGAGAATGTCCTTGGGGTTCCACAAGGACGCTTTCAAGCTGGAAGTCTTGGCTTGCATCAGCCCCCATAGAACAAGAATGAGCAAATCAAGTTTGGTCTACCACGTCAGGGGCAGTGAAGGGGAATTCTAAGAACGATGTATCAATGGTCACACTTGGAAAGGGTTGCTTGTTTAGCTGAGGTGTTGATAGGATATTAGCCAGGCCTAATGAAGTTATGAAAATTACCCCTCCCCCACCTGATTACGACATGAAATCATGCACTGTACAAACTTACTGTATTAGTAGAGGGGATATGGAAAGTGAGTAACTGATTTTGGCTGTGATTTGGGAGATGTGGAGGATGTTTCAAGGAGTTTTTAAGGAGTACAACGCTGTCGCGTGACACTGTACAGTTGTACAAAATACCTAGGTACTTGTGAAAGGCGGTGGCCCTCTGACCGCCTTCAAAAGACCGGAATAATTTCTGACCCATAAAATTTTCAATTGTCCCACCAATGCGCAAACCTTCAGTTAGTTTTGGTGGTTACACTCTTGTGTCCATCAATTGCGACAACAGCAAGCCTGGTCAAGTCAACATGCCGAAGAAGCAGTCCAAGAAGCAAGATGGTTCATCTGCATCTGCAGCCGCAGCGGGCGATTCGCGATTCGCTAATTTCGAGTCGGATCCTCGTTTCCGCCTTCCCTCGAAAACCCGGAATAAGACCACTCTGGACAAGCGTTTCTCGCGCATGCTAAAAGACGACGATTTCATCGCCAGCGCTAAGGTTGACAAGTACGGCCGAAAGTTGAAGTCAGATAACAAAAAGAAGGCTCTTAAAGCTATATACCAGGCGGAAGATGACGAGGACGCTGAAGTGGATGAGGACGATGTCGTCGAGCGGGAGCTTCAGAAGGCTAATGCCAAATATGACCCGGCTCGCGGTGGCGGATTTTCCTCTTCCGAGTCGGATTCGGAAGACGGCTCAGATGCCGAGGATGATCAAGATGAAGAGGAAGGAGGAGCGGAAGTGGACACGTCTGGGAGTATGCAAAGACTACGCGACGCTCAAGCCGACGTCGAAACGGGAGAAGTTACCAGACGGATAGCTATTGTCAACCTTGACTGGGATCATATCAAGTCTGCCGACTTAATGGCGCTTTTCAATAGTTTCGTACCTAAAGGCGGACGCATCGAGCGAGTTTCCATCTACCCTAGCGAGTTTGGCAAGGAGCGAATGCAGCGGGAGGAGCTGGAAGGACCTCCTAGAGAAATCTTCAAGAAGGCTTCGGATTCACAGGAAGAGGATTCCGAGCCAGATTCTGAAGACGACAGCGACGAGGACGATGACGAGAAGATAAAGAATGAGATTCTCAAGGAAGGAGATGACCAGGACTTCGATAGCGATGCTCTTCGGGCTTACCAATTGGATCGCCTGCGGTATTATTATGCTGTGATGGTATGCTCTGACACAGTTACTGCAGAGAAGATCTACCAGGCAACTGACGGGACGGAATACCAATCCTCGTCGAATTTCATGGACCTGCGCTTCATACCCGATGATGTCACATTCGATGACGAGCCGAGAGATGAGTGCGATTCCATATCGCCGGATTATAAACCAACCGAGTTTACAACAGACGCCTTGCAACACTCCAAAGTCAAACTCACCTGGGATATTAACCCTGAGGAAATAGCCCGAAAAGAGGATATCAAGCGGGCGTTTAGCGCCAGCCGCGCAGAACTCGAAGATAATGATTTGCGAGCCTATCTCGCAAGCGACAGTGATGATGACGACGGCCAGGACGATGAGGAGGATCAGGCCGAAGTGGCCGATGATCAACCAAAATTGACTAAAAAGGAGTTAAAAGCAAAGAAACTTCGTGAGGCGCTCGGCCTCAGTTCCGAGCCATTGGCCCGACCTTCGAAATCTGGGCCGGTTGGAGACATGCAAGTCACGTTTACTGCTGCACTAATGGATGGCAAGGACAGAAAGAAGAAAGAACCAGATGCCGAGGAGACTACGATAGAAAAGTACAAGCGTAAGGAGCGGGAGAGAAAGGCGCGGAAGAAGGAGAAAGCGCTGGCGAAGCGAAATGGAGAATCGAACGAAGCAGATGATGACAACGCTGGAGAGCCTCAAGATGATCTTGGCTTTGACGACCCGTTCTTCACTACCGAAGAGCCCGTCAAGAAGTCCAAGCATGCTGAAAAGAAGGAAGAACGCCGTAGGAGGCGAGAAGAAAAAGAAGCTGAAGCAGCTGAGAATGCCGCACAGAAAGCCCAGCTGGAGCGACTTATGGCGGACGACTCCAAGGAAGCTGCTGAGCATCTTGATCATTTCGATATGAACGAGATCACTCGCGCCGAAAAGCAGAGGTCTAAGAAGCATAAGAAGAAAGGAAAGAAAGACGTGGAGGATCATGGCGGCCTCCAAGAAGGGTTTGAGATGGACGTCAAGGATGACAGATTTAAGGCTGTTTTCGATAGCCATGAATTCGCTATTGACCCCTCGAATCCGAAGTTCAAGGCTACCCAAGGAATGAAGCAGTTGCTTGAGGAAAGGCGCAAAAAGAGGAAGAACGACCCGGACGGGATTGATGGACAGCAACGTCAGAACGGCAAGGCGAAGAAGCAAAGGAGGTAGTGCCATGCGGATGTTGATGCGGTACAGGTTTGCGTAAACCCCGTCATGACACCTGATCTTGTTGGTTATAGGTTTCGTCCTTTGTAGTCTTAATACCCACGCCTGTTTGGCTAAAATATTTGACCATGAGCATTGCTTTGAGAAACCTGGTGTTTTGGAATTGATGTTTCTCTTCTGTCTACCGGTTTTGCCTATCTTTCGGGTTCTCGCAGGATCTGGTGGTTGTTACCCTTGCCATGATTCTCCCGAGCTGAAACAACGCTGACAGGCTCAGACCAAACGGTCGCTGGAAAATCCTCACGAGCGTGACTTGGTTTAGGGCCATGCTTCGGCAGAGAGTATCCTAATTGGCCAAGATGACAGTGCTTGGATTGTTGGCTTTAGCGGCGGCTGGTCTTTTGGCTGGGTCGATAAAGAAAAAGTAGAAGCTATAGAGGATGATATGTAAGGTGTCGCTAGGATTATGGACCTTCTTCATTAAGCTACCTTGAGCTTTACTTTTGGATAAGGGGCGAAGACACTCGCTTCATATAGGAAAAGTGGGCACAGAACAACGACGACCAAAAGTCATAGCCGTAGTACTTAGGAGGTACCTAAATCATTAAGTAGTACCACAAATTCTATTAAACACGATTTGAAATTTATTCTGTTATATCGGTGTTCCATGAAAATCTTTCGTGCCTGATGCAAGCTCGTAAGCTGCGATATTACCGGGTAGCTCTCCTGGTGCTTGCCGCAGCTCACTGACCATCCCATTCTGTAGGAGGTTCGGCCCATATCTATTAGCCGTGTACGTATGCTGTTGTTGCGCCGATGGTATCTCAAGGGCCGGCTTCATCTCTGAACTATGCTTCTCCTGCCCCTTTTTCTTGGACCTTAGCCACAAGAATATGAGCGCCAGCAAGCTCATTGCCAGAAGCGTCCCCAAAACTGCAACGGCTGCTATTGCAGCCGTCGAAAAGTTAGGACTGGGCGAGCTTGACAACGAATCGCTTGATACATTGGCGGTGCCGGGATGGTCGCTCTGATAGATTGCATCCTCAGACGTTGCAGTAGAAGATGTAACAATAGATGATGTTTGTGAAGATGATATGATGATTGAGGTTGCTTCAGTTACTCCTTTGGCATCGACATAAGGGCCTAAGCGATTCGTTCCGTCTCCATTCAAAACAGCCCTAATATATCCTGGCTTCTTGAACACTACGAGTTAGCAATCCCGTCCCTAGGTCACTCCCGAAAATAACTGAGCCGCATGAGTTAAATATGAGGCTGTCTGAGATAGAGTGGCCTGAGAGATGAAGTATAACCAAGCGGTACTCACAAAGTCGAACAACGTGCTCTCGTTGCCACAGCACGATGTGTCTCCGATCAAGCAACATGCTTTCCCCGCTTTCATATCACAAGTTAACACCCAAATACCGTCTTCAAGCATCCCTAATGGTGTTAGTTTAAACCGTATGGCCTCCGTGAGAGGGTTAAAAGGATAATGCTTGGTAACGAAACATCTCACCTTCTCCTAAACACATCTGGGGGCAAGCTGGATCTCTAAAGCTCGGGTCTGTACAGCTTTGCCGGTACACTAGTAAGCTGGGTTAGTAGCCGTACTTTGGGACAATTCGTGAAGCTCCTAAGGCTGGTTTCCTCTCTCAAAGTAGGCTAGTAATGTGAAGAACCAGTAGGATCTGCCATAATAATGCACTCACTGACTCCTGACCAGTCCTGAAAGCAAGCGCCGCTTTCATAACAAGCATCGTTGGGACGACAACAGGGGCTCGCATCACCAGACTGCTGTGCAGAGCCATTGCAGGGAACGCTCAGCGTATCAATCTCTCTATTAGGAAAATAGCACGTCGCCGGGGTCTCTTGGCTCATCTTGCGCGAAGTTGTGGCGATAATTATTATACTCGAATGTTGAAAAATGAATTAAAGAGTTCTATTGATATAAAAACAAGTAGAGGCCATCCTAAATGGAAGACTCAAGATGTAAGTCATTTATGTAGAGGTGAATTGCCTAGGTACCTGCAAGTATTCTGCCAAGGATAGGGGTGCCGATGAGACTGATCCTTTTCCCCAATGACGAATATGAGGGTGACACAGAAACGCGCCTGAAAATGTGGCGGCTGACATGAAGAAGACCGCTTCTATAATACCTAGTAAGAAATAGACCACTCCGAGCGTAGAACTAAAAGATGCTCCGCGGCTCATGGGGGCAATAGAGGGCCTCGTGGCTTTCTCCTGATCGACTAGATTATATATTGCAGCATTATGTGCGGATAGCCCTCATTAGATGGAGGTAGGACAATATCTATCTGTTTTCAGCTCGGCGTCAGTGGGTTTCAGATTAAGATACAGGTTTTTAGGGGGAGGCGAGAAGAGTCGTTGTCGTGTGGTTTGGGGGAATTTCAACCAAGGAAGTGCACTTCCTACCCACCCTGAAGTACCTAAAGTCTGCTACTAATAGACAGCCGTCTCTAGTATATCACCACGCCCTTGACTCTTCAGATAACAATATCTCGAGCAAAGATGGCCGTGTATCGCGTCCAAAGACAACCAGCTCTGATTATCATCAATACGACTATATTTACCTACCTAACTTTACGAGGTAGGTAGGTAGGTAGGTACTTTAGGTAGTTAACCGGAAAGGTACCTAGGTATACTTGGTATTTGAACGACATCAAGCGTGTTGTGACAATGATACCCACATTGGCGGCGACAGGATTGTTACCGGTCCATAGCCCGCATGAGTTCCGATTAGCTTTACGGCAATATTCTACAGCAGGCTCTAGCGCTCAACCCTTACATTCTTCAATGAGAAATACGGCTGTGTAGCCGCCATCTCTGGAGGGCTTTACGGGGTGATGAGGTGGCTATTGCCAAGCAGAATTGGGGCACCACCCGCTGAAATTCGAGTAGCACAGAGTTGTAAAAAGTTGGCTTGTGCGTAATCCTCTTGCTATATGTTAATTTCGAGCTATTTCTTCGCCCATATCTTTATTACCAAGTCTACTTGGATTGACATCTTAAGAGGTAGCCATGTTGACTCTGCTCTCGCTTCTCCTTGGAGTCGGATTTCGTAGATACAAGGGCGAAATTCGCTAGCATCCCTCCACTCATATCTGTATCTTGGCTAGAGAGCTTGGTTCGTGCTTGTCCATTTAAGGATCAAACTAGAGCGGCGCAGCCAACGAACCCAGAATTATTAACAGAGCAGGTCATCGGCCAGAATCGATACATAAAACTTCATTATCTCAATGGTTACCACTTAGGATGTTCTCATCTTGCATGCAGACAGTATATTAGCGGCTATGACTGGGACCGTCATAATTACGGGAGCAAACGCCTCTTTGGCAATCCCGGCTATCGACCACCTTCTGAACAAGTATCCAGAATATGAACTTATTCTGACCGTGAGGGACACTTCGGAGTCGGATGTCAACACTAATAGGTATGATACGCAAGGGCACGCATGTCCTGGTTCTAATATTGGTAGATTACGCGAAGTTATATCTAAATACCCGAAAGCGACAACATCGATCCGCCAACTGGACCTCGCTGATCTGTCTTCGGTGCATGAATTGGCTAAGAGCATAGCTCAAGAGATTAAAGATGGGAAGCACCCTCCTATTAAGGCCATCATATGCGCCGCCTATCGTTGGAACTTTGTCCGAGATCCACAGTCAACGGTTGATGGTCTCGATGAAACTCTGCAGATCAGTCATGTATCCCATGTGGCTCTAATTCTCCGTCTAATAGGGAGCTTCGGACCAGAAGGTGGACGGATCTTGGTATTCTCTAGCGATACACATGCACCTGGCGGGAGCAGCGGCGAGAGATACCCGCCGGGCATTCCTGAGGATCTGAACCTTTTGGCCAAGCCTCTTGTGTATGACGACAAATTCGGCCGTGGCTTTCAAGTATACGCCAATGTTAAGCTCACTATTACGTGTTGGATGTACGCGCTGAATCGCTATCTGCAAAAGGTACGCCCAGCAATTTATCTCTTATAGTTAACTGCTTCTGGAGGACGAAGTTGCTTACGAATCTTGCGACTTTGAAAGGACCCAAACCTCAGCAAGATCACGGCCATCGCTATGAACCCAGGTAATATTGTGGACTCTCGTGCTCTTCAAGTCAATACGCCTTGGTGGTATCCTGTCAGTAAGTAACAAGGTTTCTTTTGATGCCCCCTTACAAGCTGGTAGAGTCGCGAACCCCTAGCAGAGTCCGTCCTACGAAAGTCCGCTTAAAAGTCATTCTGGAATCTTTATGGATGCTGCAATGCTTGATAAGGGGGAATTATTAACATGGTTATCATAGTGCAGACATTTTTCTTGCGGCCGTTCTTCCCACTGCTTCGTTTCGCAGATCCAACGCTGCGTACCGCAGTCCCAGCAGGCATTGACGTAGCCGAACTTGCGCTGAATCCAGCTTATGCAACTGAGCGAGGATATTTCACGCTTTTGAAGAAAGACGAGAGCTCTCCTGAAAGCCAGAATGAAGATAAGCAGCAAGCAGTGTGGGACAAGAGCTTGGAATGGGCGAGGATCACTAAGAACGATACTGCGCTCAAGGCAGCCTTCGAATAACCGATGAAGGCGGTTGGAATTGTATTAAGTTAGGTACATGCTATTTCTGTTGATTTCTCCCTCTATAGGTACCTGAGGCACACTGTCGTTGGTAATGGTATCTCTTGAAGGCATAATGCTAAACACGCTGTGACTGGGATTATGGTCGGCTTGACCTTCTACAGGTATTAGTACTCAGCCTTCTGAATTTCAAAGGAGTCTTATATAGGTTAAACTATGCGTAATATGAAACTCATGTATCTCCAGCTGTATTTTGATGTCTACCGGCCATAAGGAAGATGTAATTTAGGTATGTTCGCTTCGACTACGCGTATTCCCAGGCATCAGGTCCAGATGACGTGTAGGTCCTAACTGAGGTATTGAGACAGCCTTCCTTTCCAGATCCAACATAAATCTGATAGGTTCTCTCTCTAGGCTCGCCTTCACTAACTGGGCACATCAACCAAGACTCATAATAGTCACCGTTAGCGTGACCCAGAACCACAGGGGCACCAAATGACTCGCTTCGGTCGCGCCTAAAGCCGGTAGCGACAGCCCCGTCGGGTAAGGCAGCTGAATGCGCAATGGTGTACGACAGTGAGCCATCCGCCGCGATATAGACTGCGATACCATACAAGTTAGCTACATCCCATCTCAAACTTAGCAGGAAAATTGCGTTTGTATAATTCCTACCTTGTTGTCCGCCAGGAACTGCGACGTCTAAAGATATGGTATTGTTGCCTCCTGTAAATACAGTCTTGGATCCCGGATAAGCGGAACAATCGAGGCCATCAATGCCGCTAGGACAATACGCAGACGTGTTCCTATTGACGAAGAATTTCCCACCACTGGCGTTGATAGCATCTCCAACGAAGAAGTAATCGTCGGTCGCTGGAACTCTCCACACGCCGGCCGTCCACGGACCTTCTGGAACGGATCCGGCCCTTGGTGTAATCGCTGCCGCAAGGGCGATAACGGGACAGATGAGGAGAGCTGTGAAGGTTCGCATGGTTATAGGAGGATCGAAGTACTTGGCTATATGCCAGTAGGAATCAAAAAGGTTATGAGGTATCTCAGAGAACTAACTATTATATACCTGGTATGAAAAGGCAGGCTCACTTGACAAGAACTATCAACGTTTACGACGACGTGGTCTACAGATATCACACGTTACTTAGAAACGTAGTTATAACTTGGCATGTATCCATAAGACCATATTTTATTTATCTCGTAACGCCTGATGCGACGTCGCAGCTGGATGTTGTCTGGAAGTCAATTATATAGATCTAGAACCCAGCTTTCTCGGCTAATATATTCCCATGCGCCCAATCAAGACAAATGCCCATATTAATACGAGGGTTACGTAGGCTGCATGTTAAACCTAGAATTCTTTAGAAGCGTATAATATCGTAGTTGAGTGCCGGCCGGCAAATATCCTCATAACTTCGTACCTCTTAGGGACATGTAGAGAAGCTGAAGTTTCGTGTTGGGGTTTTTCATTGGCAAAGGGAGCTGAAGATTTTCATATTGGCGCTAAAAAAAAAAACCCAGGCGTCTCTTCATCGCAATGTCAGACTCTATTCTCATCTGTATCTAGGTGCTTTGGTGGTCTCTTGCAGTATGACTATGGTAAAGTTAGAATTGAATAGCTCAATTACTAGACAATCGAGGGAAACCGAGGTCTAATGGATTCAATTACTCGGCTTCTTCGGTATCCTCTTCATATATCTGATCACATACCTCCCCCACCTCCCGCTATCCTTCGCCCCCATCACCACCTCTCCCTCTTTCGGCCCTCTCGGCGCATACTCGTCCAGGTCTATATCTAGTTCCCTTACGGTCTCGAATCCGAACTTCTTATACGCCTCGTATGCCTGATGCGACGAGTGCACCCATATGGGGAGGCCTAGGTCGTCGGCGATAGCGTTGCCATGACGTATCAGAGCGCCGCCCACGCCTCGAGATTGGTGCGAAGGCGACACAATTAGACCGACGATGAACATGCAGGGGGTGTCGGCAGGAACAATATTGGAAAGCCAGTATTGCATGTCGGCGTCTTCGAGAGCGTGGAGACGATCGATTGAGTTCTCCTTTCCCTCTCCGCCATCCTTCTTATCGTCACTCATTGTTCCGTCATTTTCTCCTTGCCCTTGACCTTGCTCTCGCCCTTCCACCGCCGGCTTCTCATCTTTGGGCCCGCTCCACGGAACCAGCGCTTGATCCAAGCCTCTGAATGCCCAGCCAGCGTGCCCAACGATCTCACCCGTTTCGTCGTCCACGGCTTTGACGTAGACGTAGTTTTTCTTGTGGAGAGTGTCGAGGAAGCCGGACCGGGAGATGGCGTACATGTCGTAAGGCATCCAGCCTAGCTGCTTTACAATGGTGTGCGGGTCGACGGAGAAGGCGGACGAGGTTATGCGGGCGCAGGCGGGGATGTCGGCATACTGGAGGGGCTGGATGGAGACCGAAATCCCCTTGCCGGAAGGCATCATACCATAGCCAGTAGCGCCGCTGTAGATGCTGCAGGGGAACTTTTGAAAGGTAATTCAGTTCTTTTTACTTCTTGCATGATGAAGCTGAGCTTCCGAATGTGAAATGGACTTTATCCACTCCTCCGATCGGACCTGGGAACACATCCGTTGACCTGGGACGCTTCTTCAAACTCTGCGGAATGGACCGGTTTTATTCCCGGGCTTGACGATGCATAGCAGACGCGTGTCAGCGCCGTATATAAGCTAGTACCCCGCTATGTAGGGCATGCCGGATGAGTCTATCTACCTAACGCAGCCAAGGTTCTCACATAAGCGAAATTAAAGTGCACTCAGCCGGCGTGCAGGAGGGACGCGGGCTGCACGGTTAACTGCAGATAAGATCTAACTGCTTCTAGAAGCTGAGCACAGAATTACCGATCTAGCTAGGTATCCAAGCCCACGGCTGCTATTCCATCGCATCTAACTTGCCCGGCCTTGGATCTCCGAATCCTGGGGACATCCCGATGACGATCTTGTTCCCCGGAATTCCCTTCGTCATGGCCACCGCGCAATGCTCCCCGTGGGCCGTCGCGTCCGGGAACCCCGTGTACTCCATCTTGGCCTTTCCCCGCATTTGCTTCACCAAAGTGTAGAAGCAGTGGGCATTATGCCAATCTATCGTCGACCACGCTTGACGCTCCGGGTCCGGCTTGTCTGCCAGGTACGCCATTTCCTCGAGCGTGTATAACCGGGACCTGCTTGTGTTGGAGACGTGGTACAGCCACTCGCCGTTTGGGCCCGGCCCGGCGTGCTCGAAGAGGCCTGTTAGCTCGTCGTCGCGGCAATGCGGCGGGAGCCACGAGGTAGCCAGTGAATCGTATTTGCAATTTAGGGCAAGGGCCTCCGTGGTAGAGGTACCGCAGTAGCAAGGTGGCGTTGCAACCTTTCGAATATAGGCTGCTGCAGATATGCTGAGGGTGATGAGGCTATGGAGAGTTAACGCGATGATGGCGGCTTTGGAGATCCACGAGAAAATGGTACGAAGACGACCTCTTGATCTAGCTCGAGGGATAAAAAGGTCAGAGCCTTCTTCATTGCTCATTCTGTTTTCTGAGTATTCATCTTTGTTAGTCTTGGGAATGAATGGCTCCGAAGAAGCAGACGAAGATGAGCTGTGTTGACCAGTCAATCTCTATGCTTCCATGGGCGCAAGTCCAACCTACGAGTTCATTGTGAATGAAAGTGTGTCGCCGTGTGCGTAAAGGCTTCCTAGCAATGAGGAACATAGAGCGTATGGATGTAAGTGAAGAGGCGGAGGAGGAATAGCATGTTAGTCTAGGATTAAACGTCTAAGGCGAAATTTGTGATCCAAATTCGCAATATGTGCCACGTTAGTAAGGGCTGCAGACTAGAAGCGTTGGCAGAAGACGCAGAAATCTGACTTCGGCGAGCAGGATGGCATCGGCGGAACAGCACGGCAGTTTGCTTAGGTTAGATACCTAGTAATCTTCTCAGTTCGCTGGATTACCCCTTTTGTGAGTCGTCCTTCCTACCTGATCATGCGATCACTCGGGTCTTACATGGTAATAACAATACTCAACTTATAGCCTTGCTACAAGCGCTTGGTTAGCATGCGAAGTCTATTATTAAGTTGGTTGGTAAGCCGCAGAATATGCACCTCCGCCCCATGTTCATACTTCTGCATATGCTGACCTGGGGTTGATTTTACTTCTCATGCTTCTAGACCAGCTCAATATCAAGTTATACTCATCAATGTATCTGTTAGTGTCACTTTACCGCATGTTATGGCTATCGTGAGTTTTGAGTCTCACCGCTGCTTCAGACATCCGGAACGGAATTCACGTCATCGAATCATAAACTCATTGGCTTGAAACATGGAACTTGTCAAAGCTCAACCTAGAAATCGACAAACCGTAGCTACTTCTCGATATTGCGTCCTCAGCGCTACTTGTTTAGATAGGTGGATAGACGCTTCACGATTCTATTAGTCTTTCAACTACATGAGCTTTCACTTTATACAGACTAGAACATGAACGTTGACCTAGCAAGCGAATGACTTCGTGATTTCTTCGTATATGCCACTATTCCACGTCCAGAACTCCAGGTTATCATCTTTCTAACGAACGTCTAACTATACACTTCCATCAAGAGTTATTCGTACCATATGCCTAGTTCTTATCGTTCACTGCCTCGTACTCCCCCTCAGAGCCATATCCGATATAGCCGTTCGTACGCTTCTCACTGTTGACAGCCTCGTACTCTCCTTCCGACCCGTATCCAATGTAACCATTGGTACGCTTCTTGTTATTGACGGCTTCATACTCTCCCTCTGAACCGTAGCCGATGTAGCCATTGGTACGCTTCTCCGCGCCGGTCTTGACTTCGTCAACGCCTTGCGAAACAGGTACCGCGGCAGCGAGACCCGCGCAGGCAATGGCGACGAGAGCGATGAACTTGACCATGATGTCTTATTGATACTATGGAATATTAGCTAGGGAAGCTCGTGATTGATAAAGTATGAGGACGTACCGTTGCTAGATGAGAGTGAGAGACCGAGTATGGGATGTGACAGCTTTGGGGATTCGATGTGGCGGAGTGATTGATCTCTTGGACGCTTTCTCTCTGGGCTTTTATGTCAATATGTGAAAGCGCCCTCGCGTACTCTGAGCCATCTCAGATAGGTAGGTAGTTTTAGGAGTGCTTACGTACCTAAAATATGCGTTGTATTGATTCCGGAGAGGAGATCGGACGCGAAGAGGACATAAAACAGAATCTGACATCAGACTGTGACTTGGCTCTGCATGCGATCCTCGAAATGCTCGTCCATGCTGGGCGTTCATCACGTACGGGTAACTATGACAGCGTGCCTGGAACGACACAGACCAGAAGAGGGTCGGGATCGCTCAGCGGCAGTTGAATCACCCCAAGACGGGACATGATATAGGGGAACCGAGCAAGAATGTGACCATTTCCATTACGTAGCTGAATCATCCCGAGCTAGTTCTTGTATTGTGAAAGCTGATAGGTAGGAACCCAAGGGGGACATCGAGTTGAGGGATTAGAAAGTTGGCGTACTACTGCAGTAAAGTATTACCAACCAGTCTATACCAGTTACAGGATGCCGGAAGATGTGGGATCAGTCCTCCTCGCTCATTACATTCTCCTGCCGTATTTCTACAAGCATCTCTTCTGACATTCTTCTCCTAGTATCATACGTATTCACTCTGAACCACCCAACCCCTCTTTTGATGTCTACGCCCCAAGGGTCGTGAGCTCAGTTATCATGAGATCTTTCATAGAAGTCATTAAGCTCTCGCTGCGCCGAGCACAGACGTACTCGGCAGTGCCATCTGCGGGTTTGGAAAAGCCATCACGAACTTTCGATGAAGATACTCTAGACGGCGAGGACTCCTCTCGTACTCTCATGGGAGACGAAGAGCATTATCGTCTCTACCATCCACGTCGACGCTTCGGCGCCATTGCCATTATATCCTCAACGTGTGCTTTGTTGCTCACCGCGGTGGGAGCCTTCTTATTTGGGAGAGCGTGGCAGCCACGCATCGACGAAAAATGCATGAGGCACAGCTCGACCTACTGTTCGTCTTCTTGAAACGTTCTTATTTTCCTGATGAGTTCTGATGTTGTCTAGCGACCGTGATGGAAGAAGTCAGCAACGAGCTGCACGACGTTAAATTTAATGGTAGGCCATCCTCAAGCATTTGTTTTCTATATCTCAAGCTAATCAGTTAAACAGGCACTCTCGGGAAGAATTCAGACTTTTCTGGCCATTGGGGGGACCCAGACGAAGCCATGGATCGCAACTGGAACAAATGGGGATTCGGTAAGTTTGGTTCGTGGAGCCCGCCTGGCTTTTCGTCGTAAATCACCGTCTAACAAGACTCTAGTTAAATATGCTGGCTTCTCCCGCGATGAATTCGCGGCAATGGGAATGGACTTGGAAGGTTCTGCGAAATTCACTGAAGAGTACGGAGGAGGGTACATCGGGTTCCTCGAAATCAGCCACCAGATGCATGTAAGTGGCTTCCCCGCGGAGTGATCCTTGGTCCTGTCTCGAAAGCTGACGGATAGCAACCAGTGTCTAAACGTGATCCGGCAAGCATACCACTGGGAATACTATGAGAAACCAGAAAACAGGAAATGGGCAGCCTGGCTGGAGGATAGGCCCATTACCATCAAAGTGCACATTAGTAAGTACCTTTTCTTAACCAAGCGACGTACGCATACAGTGGATAATCTGCTGACTGCATCCGTTAGACCACTGCTTCGAGATGCTTCGGCAGCTCATCATGTGCAACGCCGACTTAGGCGTCATCCCGCACCACTGGGTAAAGGACATCCAGGACCCCTATGCCAATTTCAACACAGTGCATAAATGTCGTGACCTAGATAGCGTAGCGGAGTGGATTGAGCAGCACGAAGTGCCGCCTCCGCCAGAGACTGGCTATCCTATGCCAGCCGGTTCCAAGGTTTGGCCAAGGCCGCCGTAAGGAGTGATGGAGTGAGGTCCGCGGGAGTGTGTCGAGTTATAGGTTGTTGTGTTGATGGTGGATGTCGATATAAGCTTCATTTCGTACCAATGTCAGATCCAATATTTACCCCTATCAAACGCGAGCTGCCATCGCCATGTACCGTGGGGTAGGGGTAGGAGCAGGCAGGCGTAGGCGTTGATCTTACCTGCATACCTGTACCTAATATGCCCTACCTACCCTCATGCCCATGGATAACTCCTTTCCCATAATCTACATTCTCATACATGTATTAGCTACATACCTCCTACATACAAGACATCAATTTTCATAGGCTCTATCGCTACATGCAGTGACTTTCGTAGTCATTAAAGTGCTTACGGAAATACAGAATGCTTACCAATCGAAGCCGCTTTAACAGGAACTTGCTCAGACTGCAGGACATAATTATAAAGCAACGTCGCATTGCGGCATTGATGAGTCTGGCCCATTCCATTGATGCCATCCACCGCCTCGCCTCCGGGGACCAAGACTTTACCTGATCTTTCTAGTGCGTCATCCGCCGTGCAAAGGATAGCCTATGCGTTCTATTAGCTTGGCACATGAGACGAAAGGTGTTGACGTGAAGTAAGTACTTGAACTATGTAATCAAAGCAGTGCAAAAAGTGCCCGTGATCTTTTGCGCTCTCCGCTGTGTCGCGGCTCTCGGCTTGGACGTGGTCCATGTGCATCTCGCTACTCAAAAGCACCGATCGACTGCTCATGAATTAGATTCTCTATTAAGTTATGTACCTAGTAAAAACCTGAACCGCGATACGGAATACTCACATCATGCTCAAACAGTGTAGCTGATGAAACATGGATACCCCATATTGATTGATCTCGTGGCTCTGCTCCTCAACCATCAAGAAGCCTCCATTTGGCGTGAGCAGCGAATCCCACCAGTCCAGCTTTTCGGAGACCTTATTCCTACTGTAAATCGGATATTTCCATGGATCCCTAACGAAATTTGTAGGGTAGAGCTCTGGTATTTGCTCAACCACCGGACGTCCTTTGGGCTGAGGATGAGGGTTGCTGGCGGCGTACGCTGAGGATCCGCTCCGCACGCCGTCGAGGAATGTGGCAATCATGTTATCATGACCCGGGCGGGTGAGTAGAAGAAGTGTTATTATGGTTATGGCTGAAGAGAAGCACACGACGAAGCATGTGCGAATTGGTGTTGACCATGTCATTTCAGGAGACGAAGCACGAACGTAATTGCGAGAAAGCAGTATGATGGATGAAAGTCAAAGACTGAAGTAATGAGCAGTCTCGAGCAGTCCCCTTCCGGCTTAAGACTCCCATGGCTTGATAGGGCGCGTGTCTCAATCTCTCAACCGCTTGTTACGAGCGGATCCATACAGACATAGTGCTCAACGTGCATTAGAACATGTATGTAGGTAGCTTACTCAACCTACCACCTCTGGAACGATATAGATCAAATACTTGGTAAGCCGCATGAAGCATACACTAATTCTTTCACACCTACCCCGCGATGAGAAGAGGCAGCATAGGGATGAACACTGTTTTCCAATACTTTCGCGATGCCCGCTCTTGTCGGAAACTTTTACGTCCTCTCGCTTTCTGCTCAATTATATGCCAGGTATCTAAACCGGCAAAATGCTCGAGAGAGTCCCTGAGAACGAAGTGCCCTTCCTACCAAAAGAAAATGAGGCTTTGCACACGGCACGTCGCGACAACCAGAACGGCCGAATATCTCGGTTCTTGCTAGTCGCCGTCGCTTTAGTCAGTGCCCTAGTTTCCGCCGTGGGAACTATTATCATGCACAATATTCTCCCGGCATCTCCCAGTGCTTTCAGGACAAGCTCGCCACGACTGGAGCTGCTTCCTTTATTAAACCTCCCACCACTCGGAAGCGTTCTTCGAACCTACATCGGCGAACCCGCCTACTATGCTAAGGACCTAAATACTAGCCGCGAAGCGTGGATGTCGCTGTTCCCTCGTACGTTCTTATCATTGATTCGCAGTGCCTGGTGCTGATCGAGCCTCAGCGGGAATGGGTTATGTTTCGATGGAGAACATCAAAGACGCGGGAGATATCCCTCGCATCTTTCAAGATATGAGCACGGACGGTTCAGGACGCTTCTGTGTTGCTGCATTCCACCAACTTCACTGCCTCGTAAGCCTTCCTATACCCCCATTCGCGACCTGCTTATTCTAACTCTCCGCCAGTTCCTCATCTACACTGACTTCCGCCGTGCCCTAGGCGGCGAACTTGCTCATGTGGACGCGCATTCCTTGCATGACACACATTCTTTGCATTGCTTTGATTATCTCCGAGAAAGCATCATCTGCGCCGCGGACAGCGCCCTCGAGCCTTTCCGCTCTCCGTTCGATGGTGGCACACAAGGTAATGGCGTGGACGGCTTTGGAAGCGTGCATCAGTGCCGGGATTTCAAGCAACTGTTTGACTGGAGTGAAAAGTTTCGCTACAATGACGGCCACAACGCGGAAAAGTTCGAAGGTTGACATCCATAGAACGGGGATTAACTGGCGAGATCAAAGCTGCTGCTTAGAGTGGCATATAGTTTTATGGAAATAGGACGTAATATAATAGTGTGTAACCAGGTACCCGAGCTTTCGGAGGGCTGTTGTGTCGAACTGAAGATCTTTACATAGGAGGTACCTAAGCTATATATATTTTAAAAAAATCCTATCGTGGAAATTCCAGTGTCGATCCCAGACCTTTAAAAAGTGTGGCAGTAGGTGTAGTAGAAGCCTTAGGGGACAGGAGCCCTAAGGGTGGTAAGAGCTGTGAACGGGTGCTGTAAGAAGGGTAGCCTCTCAAAATTAACAATGTGCGTCTATGGATTAGGTGGTACCTAAGCTCGCCATTATCACAATACTCATTTGGAGCACTAACATAACTATATAGGTAGACGTCTTCATATCCTGTAAGCCGGGCCACCTGAATGGTAGGTAAAGAAAGGACCGAGATCTGATCGAGAAATCCATAGATTCCCTCGAATATTTCCCTATGTTTTCCGTCGTAAGGGACGGGATTTCCGTGCCTAGATTACCTAAGGTATCTAAGTACCTTAGGTAGGTAGGAGGTAGTTAGGTATGTGCCGCAATCGCACCATCTGAAGTGTCGCATTTCATTGATGATTACGAGAGGTTACATCTCGTAACTAGTAGAAGGATGAGCGGTAGCTTTCAATAGTATAAGTTTAAGAGACTCAGCGCTACAACATAGATAGAATAGAAAAAAACCAGTTGGAGTTCGAACCTGAGGGACAGGGTTAACAGCCACATTCGTTATGGCATCGCTATAGTCCGTCCATATGACCCGTCACTGATCCGTAACTCGTCCTGCGAACCTCAGGCTGTATCATGGTAGCCCTCATCCGAGATGAATAGGCTAGGTACCTAGGGAGAAAGCGTGCCAAGAAATCCCTTCCCCCAGAGGGTTCCCATATTCAACTCGGCAACCCCTCAAGATATTCGTCTTTTACTAGAGGTCTAGAAGCTAGCTGACGGCGCTTCTTAGCTCGTAATCTGATGTACTTCTCTTTTCAGACCGCGTTCGCTTCTACTTTCATCCATTTTAGATCAACGCCTTCTCCATAAAACGGCCTTACTTCAACATTCACGTATACCTTTCCATGCCACATTCTAGATCTGAGAGTACTGCGACCGTACTGATTCCCGCTTCCCAATTCTCCAACGCGGAGAGAATCGCGATTACTCGCCGCATACCACAACTCAGACCCCTGCTTTCTGATGCAAACCCACGGTTCTACAGATGGGCGTTGTCTTTC
Organism: Hypoxylon sp. NC0597; assembly: GCA_022432515.1. NCBI lineage: Eukaryota > Fungi > Ascomycota > Sordariomycetes > Xylariales > Hypoxylaceae > Hypoxylon > Hypoxylon sp. NC0597. Next base: position 78,725 of record JAJKLA010000067.1, on the reverse strand, counting down.
AGTGGAGGCCAGAGTTATAGATATGATGAGGTTACCTTGAATAGCTCAATGGACGAGGCAGAAGTTTGTCACACTTTACGAGGTGGAATTGGTGAAGCGTCGTGTGTCTTTCATAGGGCCCTATACGGTGTCATTCGTCGAAAATCAGCCGATTCATTCCGCAAGGCTAGAAAACCGGTTTAAGTTATTATATTCGGTAAATCCAAGGCGGGCTTCTTGAATGGTAGAGGACGATCTCGCTTACGTCTTGTGACTGGCGAACGGGTTGATTTAGAGGCTGAAGGCGTAGTTTTCCCCGAGTAAATTGGATGTAACGTATCCGGAATGAAAATCGGTTGGTCTACGCAGCCCCTTGACGAGGAATTCCAATGTGTGCCCACTTAGGCAGCTTCGAAGATACCGTCCGCTCTCCGCCCCCAACACGACGAATCCTACCAGGTGGCGTATGTGGGAGTCCTCAATTCTAGCCTACCTCCTAACATTAGTGAGACTAGCAGAAAGCCCCATCACTACATGTCACCCTCCTTTCCCACAAATGCACGTTTACAATTGGACGACATTTGGTGCGTTACTATATTTTATGCGTGTAAGAGTGTGACCCATTATCGGGCGAATGGTTTTCGCTGCTGGCAGAGGAGCCTACCTATGTGGCTTCATGTTATCTGGCTGATTTCGCAATGATAGGGGTTGTGTGAAGAAAGAGCCGCATGTGGAGTTGAATGTGTAATCCTAGAATAAATACCATCGTGGCGAGGCAGATATGGGGAGGCGCAGTATTGCCGGGTTGATTGCTTTGTCTTTTACCATCGAACACGAGGCCATTCATACGAGAGAGAAAACTGGCTATAGAACCAAAGCATGACGCGAGACTCGATAGAGACATATCGCCTCCGCCCGGAAGCCCTCAAGGACTACCTAAGGCGGCTATTCAACCAGGAGATCACTGTTACCGTACGATCTTCATGTGAGGTTTCTCACAGATTAGAATCTAGGCTAACTGGTAATAGATAGCTTACGATGACAAAGCATTTTACTCATTCAACATACCACGGAAGCTTTACCAAGTAAGACTTAAATCAATTGATACTTCATTATCTAACATGTCCGTTATCTAGGAGGAGAGGGACTACATCTATGAAAAACTTCGCTACAAGGAAGATAAGAATTCGTTGTGGGAATAACGCCTCATGCATCGTCAGAGAGGGGAATCTAGCAAGGCAGCCCTATGTCAGATCTGCCTCCGAATATGGCTTCATGATTGGTAGATATGAGTCCTCCAATGTAACTGGAGTGGCTTGGAAGGGGATTCGGCACACTCCCCAGATGGGATTCTATTGGTACCTTTAGGTACTCAGCTATGGGAGTACACACCAAATCTCTTGGACAGCCCCCGCTAGGTACCTACCGGTAATTGAGTTGCACACGCGGAAATGCTTACAGGAGGCCTAGCATAGGGCAGTGTAAAAATTAAACCTAGCTGAATGAGGTCTTGTGAAGTAATAAATGCAGAGGCGTTTTTCTACTTGCCTCCTTTTCAATCTAAGATTTTGGTTATAATTTCCGTTTGCTCTTTCTTCTTGATCGTCTGTAGTAGGCTGGTATCGTAACCCAGCGCCGTATGAATTATCTGGATTCATACTGTCCGCACAACAATGGCTGCGCAGAATGCAGTGGACTACGAGGGTCTGTTCGAAGAATCTATGAACAGAACTCTAGATTATCCCGTAAACCTTCTCAGAACAGGGGCATTTCACTACACGCTCGAGTCTTACCGTAGAAGACTTAACGGAAACAAGATATTCGATCCAGAATATCGCTCATTGGCCTGCATCGATCTGTACGAAAATGACCACGGTTAGTCGTCTTTTTACTATGAGTCTCCAGGGAGAATATCTAATGTGGGACTAGAATTTCATCTATCCAAAAAACTCAACACTCTCGATAAACTTAGTGGTTATATCGATGAAGAAGATGGCGCTCCTCTGTGGCGTTTGGTGTTCCTCCAGTCCGCAACCTCTAGAGGCGCGCTCGGATGTACTAAAGAACAACTCACGTTTCTACTCAGCTACTATCAAGTAATGCCTTCTTTTCTAGACTTCCTTTTGACTTTCAGCGTCCGTGGAGCGCCTGTGGCACACGCTCAATTTAGGCACGAGAATTACCTGGAAAGATATAGCCCAGAGCTCGTCCTCCCCCAGTTTAGACGATCCGGGATCCAGATACAGCATGCGTTCAATCTCCTATCCGTGGAGCAAGCGAGCGATCCTAATGAGAGGAATCAATGGCCCTTGCGCCAAGTCGCACTCTATCATTCTTTCGACGTCACAAACGGTCGGTGTTTCTGGATCATACTGAAAGGAAACGAGTTGATGGCCCAACGCATTTTTTCCGCTACGAAACAGCATAGACAATTGAAGGCCAAAGAAATCACTAGCTCCGAGACGTCATTCGCCGCCTCATTGCAGGCGCAGATGATTATGATTGAATGGTGCTCCGAAAACTGGGCCGAGTATATCGACCACCTCGAGAAAGAGGTTGCCACAAGCTCTGTCGAAGGGAAAGCGGCGCCAGTCGATAAGATGACTAGCCCCATGGAGATTGAGTCCATGCATCCTTCAAGGAGCACAAATACTTGGGGCAGCCAGGCCGGTAGCTCCCCGGTTAGCCCTAGACGCCGGACGTTCCCACGTTCTTCATCGGATCTTCTGTCAATTTTCCGGAGATTATCTAGACTGGAAAGCGGGATGCCTACTGCTTCTCAAGATGGAACGAACGAAGATATAGAAGCGAAGCCAGTTCTAGAAGAAGAGGAAAACAACGAAGGCGACAAGCTCTCTGATCTCGAAAAGGACTTCCCCTTCAAGAAATTCCAAAGATTGAGTCTATTGGCCCAGGAGTTAGACCAAGCGCTGGTTGTTATAGAGCAGAATAAAGGGGTGCTTAACGCGATCGATAAACACTATCTCTCTGTTGGAAAATCTCACGGTTTCACGGCTCATATGAAGACAAATCTCTGCGATAGCGATTTAATGACATTCCGAACCAAGATACAGAGCATAGAAAGGGATTTGGACATACACTACAGCCGTTTACAGGCGCTGTCTCGGGCATTGGAAAATGACAAGACTCTAGTATGTCAGGGGTACTCAAAATCCAAGTTTTACTACGAGCTAACACTACACCATTATAGTTTACAACGCTCTTACAGTATAAGAGTGAGAAAATATCTGAATTTTTCGCAAGCAGCGCGAAGACATCTTCGGAACGGATGGAATATATGACGCAGAAGATGCATGATATCGCCGTTCGGACGGAGCAAGAAACGTTATCAATGCACGTGATTACGATATTTACGCTTATATTCTTGCCAGGGACATTCATTGCTGTATGGACCGGGACTCTGCCGCGTTTTCCAGATTTTCTGACTCTCGGACAGACTTTATTCAGCAGCGGCGTATTCCATTGGGACGACGATGGGTCTTTAGGTTCAGATTGGGTCATTCGGAAGAACGCCTTGAAGTTATTCTTCTCTGTATCCTTGCCCATGATGGTCATTATTCTGTCGGCTTGGTCCCTATTATTTCTGTATATGAGACGAAAAAGACACCAGGCGAAATCAAAGTGGATACTGCCTGTGACTGAAAAGCAGCTGACTCAAGGAGACAGGGTCGAAGAAGGGAACGCTAATGCTACACTCGAGAATATGCCCATGAATGTTTGAAGCTTACATCACTACCGGGAATGCGTATATAGTATAGTGTACATCAAGACCAAACAACTACCCTCATTGAGCTGCTTGGAAGAAGAAAGAAAGGGGTATTTTGACCGGACTACGGATTTGTGGGGCCGCCCACGGAGCCCTACTCCGGCAGGTCGGAAAACGATGTGGGGCCGTTGGAATTCATTTCATTGAAAAGGGGCATGTAACTACCTCCATACCTTAGGTACATTACCTACCTAAGTGTGTAACCTTTTGCTATATTCAATGTATTGTCCTCTATCTAGAGCTGCGTACTTTAAGCCATGTCATCGAAAAGCAAAACCCGGGACGGGAATAGATAATTCACTTTACAGCCACTTGAGAAGGCGTCCAGCAACTGGCCCCCAAACGGATTAGGGCGGGGTCAGCCAATATAGTTCTTATAGGTTGCACTGCAGTAGGTTTGGTGGTTCGCGCCCTATGTGGAATTCAAAGAAACTCCAACGCACTGCCCCAGTGGGCTGCCGCTAGCTGAACCTGAATCCTAAGTAGTTGATGAATGCTGACAAAAGCTGAGCTAGTGCTGCCATTATTCGGTGAACTCGAGTGAAACTCCAGGTTAGCGCTAGGGAAGAGAATATGAATTTGAGCAATTTTCATCTGGTTGCCTCATTGTATGCCTTGTTCGTTCCATGGCGTCCGACTCCAGTAGCCAGTGTTGGTATCTCGCTATCTTCGGAGTAAGCGCTCGCATTTCAATTTTTCAACTAATTTCTCTCAACTTGAGTTGTATCTCTCAGTACAAACACAATATAAGTTTTTCACTTCCAAGAGTTAGAGAAATTCCTGTGTCTACCTGACCTACTTACTTTAGCATTTGGTATTCAAACAAGGAACCGATTAACTTTGCCGTATTCTGCCTAGGACTATCTCTTCGCAACCTTCCAGCAACCCCAACCATAGTCGGACAGCTTCATGCGGCAAATGAAGAGGGACCGCCGTGCCGTGGCACGGTTGTCCAAGGTCCCTCCCAATTACAGCAACGTCCGCAACAATGGACCCTTTGAGGACTTCTCTAAATTTGTGGACGAGCAGGCTAAACAATACATCGAAAGTTTCTCCGATAATGACCAAAAATTCATTCCTCTTCCTGTTCTACGCGAGTATTGGAAAAGGCCGCGAATCAGCAAAGTCTTGAATGCTTTCTACCCCCCTCTCCCCTTTAATATCGACACCATCAGGGATTTCTACATTCGCACTTTCTCCACACTAGTCTACTGCAATCGGGTTCCTGATTTCCATAATTTTACCCAATATAACTTGGATGATAATAGATTGCCGTTGGAAAAACGCCCAGAAGAATGGAAAGGCAGTTTCTTCGATAGCTTGTTTAACAACATTTCCCTCCACCAATGGCTTTTCTTCCCATTAATCTTTACGTACGCCCACCTCGAAGATCGTTACCTTGATCCTAGACAGATCCTACCGATCACGAAGTTAGCAAGGCTCTCTCACGATAGGCTCACACAAGGAGACGCAGCGATCATTCAAAAAATCACAATTGACAGTTCATGTAATTTTCTTGTGCCACAGGTATTCATCTCGCCTCCCGAATCATGACAGAGCTATTATTAACTTATTTTCCTTCTACGAATAGGATGAGAAAGATCGACCAATTCAAAATACGTTCGTACTAAAGACGTATCATCGTCCGAGGTTCTCGAAGTACTACGAACGTGAAGTCAAAGCTTTACGGATGCTAAGGAACTCGTCTCCTCCGAACGTCATCAAATACTACGGTTCTTTCCAGCAAAATGGCACTTATAACATAATACTCGAGTACGCCGATGGAGGAGATCTCGCCGAGTTCCTCAGAACAACTCGAAGTCCAAAAGGCGTCGAGGTCCGGCAGTTCTGGGAGAGCTTATCTCCTTGTTTCCAAGGTCTTCATTGTGTCCACCACTTGATGGACATTAATGGCAAAGTCAATGGGTAAGATGAAGCATTGGGTGCCAAAGTATAACATTTCTCAATCGGCTGGCTAACATTCTCGCCAGGATCCACGAAGATATTAAACCCGAGAACATATTACTCTTCAAAGGGTTATCGGGCTCGCATTATGACTTCGTTCCTAAGATAGCAGACTTTGGGCTATTTACGCACGTCAGAGAATCAAAGGCAAACAGCTCTGAGGCGACCGGGCTCGATCAAGTTGGGAACCAACTCTACAGTATGTTGTTCCTTGGGTTACTTCTCTACGTACTTGGTTCTAATAGGGAATAGGCGCGCCTGAGTGTAGTCACCACGCCTCTTACACCGAGAATGCCCCAAATATGATCAATACCAGAGCCGATATCTTCTCTTTTGGTGCCGTCCTCAGTGACGTCTGTGCCTGGATAAAAGGTGGCCACGAAGAAATAGTTAGCTATCGTAATCGACGAATAGCCTACCACCAGTCCATGCGAACATTCCGCGGGAACGACTACGAAGGCTGTTTCCACGACGGTGTCAGCCGCTTATCGGTAGTGGATGATATGCACGCAACAATTCGCGAGCACTGCCAATCCATCAACGACAGTATCACACCACGTATCATTGACATTATAAACAAGCACATGTTACTTGATAACGCTAACGATCGGTACAATGCCAAGCAATTAGAAGAGAAATTCCAGCAGGTTTTCGACACGCCAAATAACGAAACACCTGATGTCCCTCTCGATATACTGATATCGAATTCACAAGTCGCGACAGAGCCTAAGGTACTATCGTTAGCGAATCTAGGAGAAATTCTTGCAAGGCGGCAATCTGCCCCAGGTGGCACCGCGAGCAGTTCTACCGACTCTCTCCAAATAATACAAGAGCTTGTAAAAGACCTCAGGGTCAACGTCCCCGACAGACATCACTTAATATTCATTGACGACTCGACATCGATGAAAGAACACGCGAAGTCGGTCCAAGAAGTGTTCCCCGCACTCCTGTACCTAACGAGGCAGCTCGAGGGACACAAGGTTGAGCTTTCCTTCGCGTCAAATCCGGGGTGCTTGCACCGTAGGCGCCGAAGTAAGAAATTGATCCAGCTCGTTGCGGATCAACAGTACCAACGGATCCCGCATACGATGGAGGTTCGCTTTGGAGGCCTCGTCGACAAAGCGATCACACCGCACCTACCGAATCGAGGATTTGGCATCAATTTCAATTTCTTTACGAAGAAGCCCACGAGCGTCTATGTTTTGACCGATGGAAACTGGGGGGACAGGGAAAGGGGGGAGGCCTGCGGCGTAGGGCGGCCCCTTTCGCGGCTAAGGAGGGAACTGGATGACAGGGGACTGGATAAAAACGACGTCTCGTTCCATTTCGTGAGGTTTGGCGATTCAGTGAATGGGAGGCAGCATCTCAGCTACCTGGACCGCTCTGGTCGCCCTGATGGCCGGTGGGTTACATCTCCTTTCCTCCAACCAACATTAACCCCTTCCACAACCAGTTAAACTAATTAATGAAATACTTGCAGAGACAATGTCGACGTCAAGAGCGTCTTCAGCTCCGTTAAGTCGATTTTCCTTGGTCCACTCAGTGAGGACAACGATGATTCAGATGAAAACGACTTGTAGAGTTCATTGGAAACTAAGTGGTAGCTTCTTCGTGGGCGCTCTATTCAAACTTTACATACATTCCTTCAAGTTGAATATTGGCTGGAAAAGTTAACATACTGCAATTTACCTTACGAAAATACCCATGTAAACCTAGATAACGGCATCTATGGATAATTTGGGATTGGTACATACCCAGATATATCGAACGCAATATACGCGACTCGGACACGAGGGTTGAGGAAGGAGTGGTGGTTACATTGTCCTTCGACCACTTGAAATAGGAACATTCGTACCTCCTTGCTTAGGTACCTTCTACCTTCACGGGATCCACCCCTCCTCTCAATCAGTTCGCGTGACGCTGTGATCCCGTATCTCACTTATAGTGAGACCATGGATATCTTGAGTTGCAAGGATGTTCTGCCGAGTAAACTCCAAATAATGGACAGTGATCGACGATGCCACCCCTGAGGCCGACCTCGCAAGCGCGCTTCCCCGCACAGCAGCAAAAAAAGGCCCTACAAACCCATCCTCTAAAACCACCTTCTTCAAAGCTGGGTGGGATCAGCAATTTTCTCCAACAACAGAGCTCCTCCTAGAGCTAATAGATTAAAGAAAATCGCTAGACTAAAATAAAAGTGCACCGGATCAGACGTCTATTGGATTGGTGGTAGCGTCTAGACTATGTCTTCAGACAGAACGCAGGATCCGAATTCACATGCCTTTCCCACCAAGCAGCTCACCATCCTTGGTATTAACCCTACAAATTTTTGTTTGTTTTGACACTGATTGACTCTTGGCTAAACCCGATCGATAGCAATATGTCGCTTCTCAGAACCGATCGCGTTCAATTCCATCCTCGCCTACACTTATGTGATGGTGCAAGATCTCCACGGCGGGGATGATACCGACGCATCCTTCTATGCCGGGCTCCTAGTCTCGGCGTACGCCGTCGCCGAAGCTCTTACGGCCATTGGTTGGGGGGCTCTCTCCGACCGGTACGGAAGAAAGCCGGTTGTTCTATTCGGGCTCGGAGGCGTGGCCATTTCGAGCCTCATCTTCGGATTGGCCACCGAGTACTGGATTGCGCTATTGGCCCGGTTCATCGGTGGAGCATTGAACGGAAATGTCGCGGTGAGTCTTACAACTTCATAGGCTATTTTAACATCCCTAATAACTAATTCGAAGTGCCTATCTCAATGACAGGTCATGCAAACGATGGTAGCCGAGATGGTCAAGAATCCGGCGCATGAGCCGAAAGCCTACGCTTCGCAGCCGTTCGTCTGGACCTTAGGCGGCATAATAGGATCTGCGATGGGAGGATTCTTAGCCCAACCAGCAAAGTTCTACCCGTCGTTATTTCCCGCCGACGGGCTATTCGGGAGGTATCCCTATCTCCTACCGAATCTCGTGTCGGTCGCTGTCATTATATTGGCAATAATCCAGGGAATGCTCTTCCTCGAAGAGACCAACCCACGGGGCAGTAAAGCCGCGCATGAAGACGTTTTCGAAGACGGCGATGACGCCATCGACGAGCGTACTCCGCTTCATCGCCCTAAGAACAGAAGACCATCAGCCAGGAGTCAATCGCGGACTACCGTTGACAGGCCGGTGTTCATTGAGGAAAGCCTCCCGGTACCCATTGAGCAGACCTTTGATCTAAGGAGATCGTCTTTCGGGACCGTGTGCTCGATCAAACTACCTCCGGCGCAGCCCAAGCAAAACGAGGCTTTCAACGGGAATGCTTTCAATTTTACCATCATTATGGTGACCATCGCGCTAGTCCTAGTCTCATACCATCAAATGGCCTTCAACACCCTTCTACCCACACACCTCTTAGATAAACCAGCAACACCTCCGGGCCAAATTGATTTTACCGGCGGCTTGGGATACACCGTCCATGACGTAGGGGTTTACCTCTCCGTAAACGGGATCCTCGGGCTCTTTATCCAAGGCGTCATCTTCCCCATCTTCGTCGATCGCGTCGGAGTCTGGAAGTCGTTCGTCTTCAACGTTATTCTCTACCCCCTCGCATATGTGATTATGCCCTTCCTGTCTGCCATGCCGTCCGTTCTTGTATCCCCTGCCATATACCTCTCGATGATCCTACAGTGCTTCTTCGGCATTGTTGTTATCCCCTGTGCGTTGATTCTACTTAAAGACGCCACTCCGTCGCCGTCGGTGCTGGGGAAGGTCAACGGGTTAGCGATGTCAGCCTGCTGCCTAGCTCGAACTGTATCACCTCCCGTAGTCGGCATCATCTACAGCGCTGGCGGCTCTGCGGCTGCTTGGTTTAGCTGCGCGGGCGTTGGGGTGATCGGTATCGTGCAGCTTCTTTGGGTGCCCAGAAAGCATGTCCCTAGTATCGTGGTGGAAAGTGGTGTAATGGCGAGTAAACCCGACCCAGACTCGCGGAACGAAGAAACCGGAACAAGCCTTGTCATTGCAGTGTAGTTGATTTTGAGGCTATATCCACGAGGGTGATACACGCCTAGGCTTAATACTTACTGCAAATCGCCTAGAAGCCAAATTCAGGGCTTCCTAGGAGAGTCGTTTCCTTCGCACTAATCACATTAGGACGTAAGGCGTTATAGAGGGCTGGTAAACGACATTAAAAACGAAGCAATGATTTAACGAGCTCTTCTGCATTGATAGATTGGAAATTATACCGTTATATTTGGATTGCGATTCAAGGAAGGAAAATCGAGATTAGGACCTATAGATTGCATTTGCCGTTGTCCAACACCGCCGGTACTCAATCAACTATGATTTCAATACATCTCTAGATTATTGATCATACCAATGTGTCAAGTTAAGGCCTTGTAGTCGGTTTGTGAGTACACAACCAAGGAAAAAGAAAAGAAAAAAATTTGGTGGCACAAGAGGAATCTAACCTCCATACGATGGACTCGCGGGGAATCGAACCCCGGACCACTCCCAAGCGGTTGACGATCTTGAAAACCGTATGATGCTAAGGGAGTATTATACCACTAAACCACAAGCCCGCCTTGGTTTGTTCGATACCCATGAGGGACCGAACCTCCTTAGATGAAAATTCAGCATCGTACGTCCGATTATAGAACTGAGGCTCAATAGATGGGTAGATGATAGGCCTCCAGATGGGGCTGCCCTAATTAAGCGAATACAAAAAAATCCACTTGCGTACCGACCGGCTGTCACTCCGGGTCCTACTAGTAGAAAAGGGGAAATATTAATATGAACATTACAGGGTTAATGGTGGAGAAACTATTTCGCTGGGGTTTGTTAAAATGTCCTCCAGGCGATGGAGGCTAGCTGACAAGGTCTTGCCTTCACATTATTTCTCCCAGGTACCTATATATGAGTTGACAAGAAAAATATGCCGTGAAGCGTTTGTAGCAATCGTCCAAGGGGTAGCCATATAAAACATTCCCCAGCCGCTATTACCTCTGCACCCGGTGATGGAGGTCCCACGATCCATCGGGCCCTGGTAGTGTTCCAGAGCCATAAGTGCGCTAACAAAGCCACCAAAATGCTTATAGCTCGCTCCTAATACCACCCATCAAAAGAGCATCAACCTTTGATCCTTTCCTGAGAGGTTCCTTCCCACTGGGCATACATAATAGGGAATTAGCACCCCTAAGGCTGCCAACTTTGGAGCTCCGTTGCCCGCCTGTGCTAGCGGCAATCAGATTGCCGTCCTTGCCTACGGTGACGATGGCGCGGTGGTACTCGGGCCGCGTCTTGTCCAGGTTGAAGTCATGCGCAAGCGTGACGGGGACCTTAGTCAGACCGACCGGCGAGACACCGCAGATCTGGTGAAGAGAAGGCAAAACGAAGAGATGGAATGTAACAATAGCCGACGCAGGGTTTCCTGGCAGAGAGAATATGATCTTCGTGACTCGCTCGCCGGCATTGTTCTTTACAGGAACAGTAGCGAATGTCGTCGGCTTGCCAGGTTTCATAGCAACACGACCGAAGTGAATCGTCCCGCCCAATGACCTCTCGATTGTCGGCTTAAGAAGGTCGAGCTCACCCATTGAGACTCCTCCGGTTGTGATGATAAAATCAACTTGTCGTAATGCGTCCCTGAGCGTCTCTTCCAACGTACCAGGCTTATCTGCCGCAATACCGAGATCGACGACATAGTATCCCCATTCTTTCGCAGCGGACATCAAGGTAATGCGGTTAGTATCGCGTACTTCTCCTAGTCGTAAATCTCCGGGTCGATCATGCTGAACGATCTCGTCACCAGTAGACAGCACCCCTATAATAGGCTTGCGGTAAACTTTCACTTCGGCAACACCGACAGCGGCGAGGAGACCTATTTCGCCACCGACTGCAGAGATCTGCTCGCCCTTGCCGAGAATAGTCGTTCCTGCCTTAATATCGCTGCCGACTTCGCGAATATTTTCTCCCTCTTGCACATTATCGGCCAGAATCTCCACTTCCTTTTCTTCTTTACCATCCTCAGCCATAGTCTTTAGAATTGTGTCCTCGACCATGATGACAGAAGTAGCTCCAGGAGGAAGCGGTGCACCGGTCGTTATCCTAGCAATTTCTCCTTCCTTCAGGGGTTTAACATCCCCTGGTGCAGCATGAGAAACTGAGACGACTGGGAAGACGCCCTTCATATTTCCGTCCTTAGGAACAACAACTGCATATCCGTCGACAATGCTTGCTCTGAAAGCAGGCACATTTTCTCTCGCTTGTACATCCTCAGCTAGTACGTGACCGGGTAATGACCTGTCGACCTTAAAGGTGACAATTTCCGGCGCCGGAGTATGGTCTTTAATCTTGTTTAGGGCATCATCGACCGAAAGCATTGGGTATGGCGATTCTCTATTCCTCCGGCTAGGCCCGAGGCTAGGGTCATTAGACAATGGGTTTGAGTTAGGTGCCGTATGCCTGACCAAGCTGCCATGACCGTGGTCGTGGCCATGTTTGTGTCCATGACTGTGCTGGTGGGCACTTCCAGGACCGTGATGATGGTCATGAAAGTGTGAGTGGCCTCCGCCTGGTCTAATGCCTGCTTCTGCCTCAAGTTTCTTCACCCCGCCTGCATGTAATCTTCTTGAATCCGCACCGGCAGCTTGGAGACACGCATGTGGTAACATCTTCAGAATTGCCTGTAAGTTTTCGCGAGCCCCTTTCGGTGAACCCGGAAGTGTCACGATTATAGATTTGTTTCTGACACCTGCGACTGGGCGAGACATCATGGCAACTTTTCGACGTTAGTGGCTGTTCTCGCCATTCAATTAGAAAACCAATCTACTAACATGGAGTAACGTTCAAAGAAGCTGCTAGCATGCCATGAACAAGGCCAGGGGCCGGCTTATGGAGTAGTGCTGATACGGCCTAGTTCAGTTAGCTTGACATATATGTATTTTGATTACATTGTAATTCCTTTCACGTACCTCTGGGGTGTTGTCGGCCACTGCAAAGCCAGTGCCCCCGGTGGTTAGGATGAGGTTGATGGTCTCTGCCGCAATATCCGTCCACATCATAATCTGCCGCTGAATTTGAGCGATATTGTCAGGAACAATCTTAGTGTCGATAAGGTCCCATTTTCCGTCCCCTTCCTTCTCAATGACATCGCTGAGAGCAGCTTGAGAGGAATCCGTCGAAGGGTCTTTAGCTGCCGTCGTAGAGACGATGAGTAATGCGACACTCAATGTAGCATTAGACATGGTTGCGAATGAGACTTCCAATGGGTAGTCATAAGGCTCAAAGAATCGACTCAGCCCTGACTGGAGATAAAATGTATATATATGTCGAAATTATTAACAGAGAAGGGTTTATGTTGAGTCTAGTCTAGTCGAGTGACTTGAGATTCAGTCTAAGTGATCTTGGACCGGCGTCATGTACGAGAGAAGCTTCATTATAGTACTTGTAAGTGCGGGGCCAGAATACACCCGCTCTTACTAACAATTCATCTTTCATCGATCAGGGCGAGCCTTCCAAATGCACAAAGACACAAAACATGGGCTTTTCTTAGGTTTCGCTTGTTACTAGAGAGAGTTCAGCGTGACCTGCTGCGACTTCCATCCATGGATAGAAGTCAGTCAAGTACGATATACAACGGCATTGTCTAACAGCGAAGTATCGTCATACAGTGATTACTAACCCCGTTTATTGCACTGTAATGGTACTATAAGTTAGAGCCCTAGAGGACAACAAGGTCCCCGCCAAGGCCCGATAAGATAAAGCTTTATGCAGAGCGGAAATTTCATAGCAAGCATGAGAGTTCAATCGCCCATTGCACCCATTCATAATCCTCAGTTATTCAGCTGTCAGGCACACTGAAGTCTTTGACTATAAATCCATCATTTTACTATTGTTTATTGTTTCTAGATAGTTCTAAATCATTCAGAACTAGATGATTACTCAAGTCAGATAAAATGGTACGAATCAAGGAGCGTTACCTCCTGGTGAAGATCCTCTACCCGAATGAACTCGGCAGTCGGCCTGATCTCCCCGATGTTGTGGTTATCAACCAGCCTACCACCGACCAACTCAATTCCGCTACTCTCCTCAGGGGTATACGTGCAGAGGCTGCTACTTTGTTTGGGGACTATGGCTCGGGGGCTCTCGAGGGTGGAAACTTATCGGGTGAGTCAGCGACGCGGAATCCCTCACAAGTTATACAAGTCTTACATGAACTTTACAGTTAAATATCTGTCTCACGCCACCTCGACATTCATTCTGCGGGTTTCGCGATCATCGTATCGCCTACTCTGGGCTGCTCTCACATTCATGACCTCCATTCCTGTGAAGAACGGGAAACCATGCATCTTCCGCGTTATCCACGTCAGCGGCACGATGCGTAAAGCAGAGGAAGAAGCTATTCGTCGTGCTCGGAACCTCATCTTCGCCGCGCAAAATGATCAGAAAGAGAATACTGATGATCCCTTCAGCAATATATTCGGAAAACCAGAGCGACAGCAACGCGAAGTTGCTATGGCAGACTTACCAGATATCGAAGATGATGACAGTGATGTAGAAATGGGGGAAGTAAGCGATGGTTGAAGGGTATCATTGGTTCTTTCGTACAACTTTCACTCCACTATCACCTACCGGAGGCGGCATGCCATCGAACTCATCGTCACCTTCATCCGGAATTAAGTCTGGTGTAGTGGCTCCAGTGTCACCCCCAGTCCTCTTCCGCTGCTCTTCCCAGTCCTTCTCTTCCGCCGCATCGTATTCCTCCTTGGCGTCAACCCATCTCTCTTGAATGTCCTGTACTTCCATCAAGGACCCTTCATTGCGCATAGCAACTTGCCAAACTGTATCGTTTGCCCCCTCTGCGCCTCCAAACACGTACCCTCCAGCTCTATCGATGACCCGCAAGAGATGCATCATGCTCTTCTTGTTCTCAACCGCTAGAACCTCGAAGCGCACCAGCGCAAAGTTCTCAACGAGATTGGCGACTGCCTCGTTTAATCGGCGGAACTTGTCACTACGCATTGCAGGCGATTCTTCCTCGAGATATGGTAGTAGATAGGATAGGTCTTGGACCTCGGTATAATAATCGAGATTAAAGGGCAACGGATCGTACGACGAGATCTTATCGATCTTTGTGAGTACGTTTATGTGAGGGAGATCCATCTGGAGCATGGCGCGGAGGGTTAGGAGGAGGTTGGAGATGTAAAGAGACGGTTGAGTAAGACAAAAGCTGTCGGAAAGGTGCAGTGCGACAAGCTGTGCTTCATCAGTGAACACGCTTCAGTTGAAATCTTCAAGGGGAGCGCATACTCGGTAGCCCATCTTTTGGAGCTTGAAGAATATATTGCGGAGGGAGTTGTGGTGCGTATATAGCTCGACCTGACCTGGACAGTCGAAAAGAATATACGAATCTCCCAGCTCCTTCAAACCATTCTCAAGCCATTCCATGTTGTTCTCCAATTCCTCGAATGCGTATAGTATACCACCATTCGGCCCAAGTTGGTCGTCGTTCATGATCTCTTCCAATGTGATTAAGTCGCGGATATCTAGCGCGCATGGATAACTCGTCTTGTCGTTGGCAGGATCTAAATTCACGACAGAGCATTCGCGCCCTATTGCGCCCATGAACTGGTGCACTATACAGATTGAGAAATCAGTTCCAGTTTAAGGTACACAGACGTCCACAAGGAAGATAACGTACTGCCATCGCAATAAGTACTCTTTCCCGAACCCGGGCTGCCCAGTACAAGCTGTGCAAAAGGCATCGCGTGCGCTTATCGAAAATGACAAGAATGACAGAAAAGAGGTTTGTGAAGGTAGAGAGACACAGTTACAAAGTGAACTGCAAAAGACAAAGCTGGTCAATTGATTAGCTGGTAAAATGGGAAGCTATCGGCGCATGGCAATTGCCCCTCCATCCCACTTCCATGAGCTTCCGGGGTGAATTAAAGCGGGGCTTGTCTTATCACTGGGGTAATCTGCACCCCCCCCTGTCATGTACTAAGTATTGATATTTACTTCGCCGATTGTAGGGTCAACCTTAGATTCTTTGTAAACCATCATTTTTTTATAATACGGCGTGCAAATTCCCCCCAAAATGGCACCACCATGTATGTCAATTATCCTCTAGCACACAATCAGATGTGAATAATAGGTCATATGAGCAACATTTAAGCTAACAGACGCGAAAACAGCAACGCAATTCGAGCTCGCGCAACCACCCAACGACGCCATCTCGGCGCTTGCCTTCGCGCCCGACTCGCCGTCGCGATTGCTAGCTTCCTCCTGGGACAAGAACATCTACCTCTACGACACGCTCCAGAACAGTGACGAGAATAGCCATGGAACCCTGTTACAGACGTACGAGCACCGCGCCCCAGTCATGGACGTATGTTTCGGAAAAGACGGTAGCGAAGCCTTCAGTGCCGGCATGGATTGGCAAGTCCGGCGCATCGACCTCGAGACCGGCGACCAGACAACCGTGAGCAAGCATACCGCGCCAGTACGAAGGGTAGTATATAGCCGAGAGCACTGTAAGCCGTCCCGCTCCTGAAGGAAGCAGCCTAAAAGGTAAACCACGAAGCTAAACTTATCCCAGCTCTGCTCGTCTCCGCCTCCTGGGACAGCACGCTGCACGTCCACAACCCAAGCGACCCATCCCTCAGCCCCTTAAGCATCCCGCTCCCGGGCAAGCCCCACGCCATGGCCGCCAGCCCGTCCAAAGTAATCGTCGCCATGACATCACGACTCGTGCACATCTACGACCTAGCCACGCTTTCCAGCGCCCTGGCCTCGCAAACAAGCGAGCCCCCCCAGCCCTGGCAGCAGCGCGAATCATCCCTCAAGTTCCTCACGCGCGCCGTCGCCGCCATGCCGTCGGACGCCGGGTACGCCACGTCTTCGATCGAAGGGCGCGTGGCCGTCGAATGGTTCGACGCGAGCGCGGAGTCGCAAGCGCGCAAGTACGCCTTCAAGTGCCACCGGACGCCGCAGGCAGCCGCCGACGGGGCCAGCACGGACGTGGTGTACCCGGTGAACGCGCTGGCGTTCCACCCGGTGCACGGCAGCACATTTGCGTCTGGCGGGGGCGACGCGACCGTCGCGCTCTGGGACGCCGAAGCCAAGCGCCGCATGAAGGTGTATCAAAAGTTCGCCGACAGCGTCGCTGCTTTAGCTTTCAGTGCCGATGGCAGGTACCTTGCCGTGGGCGTGTGTCCGGGCTTCGAGACGGGTATGGAGGATTATAGCGGTGAGGGACGGACGAAGATTTTCGTGAGGGAGCTCGGTGAGAATGAGGCGTTGCCCAAGGGCAAGGGGAAGTAGGTGGGAATCACTTGTGAACTAGAAGTCGAAAAAAATGAACAGGATCGTGATGCTGGTTTTGTGTACCGTCTACCTACTGAGATTCTCTAGGGACAGGCTAGGGCCCGGAGCTGGCTGGCGTTAACAAGGGAAGGGAAATCTGAATTCTACAAAATTGCTCTCTTGCTAGCTTAGTATACGTCAAAGAACGTATAGCATTATCAGTGACGATGATGATTCCTTTATGTTTCATCGCAACAATCTCATATAAAGCCTACTTGCTTTTAAAGAGGCCTCCATGGCACCATTACATGAGAGCTCTAACATAATTTAAAATGCCGAGATTAATTCCCTCCATATAAAAGCACGACCTCACCACATAACAGGTACCTAATGTATACCTCATTTAGATGAACAGCTGCACAGGCCGATATTCTCTCCTAGGTGTTAGAATATTTCAACCCTTAATTTGGTCACCAAGCCCCCTAATTCTCGAATTCGACAAGCAAGGTAGTGATCAATTGGCAGATTCTTGATCAGATTCTTGGTAATAATCCCGGCTGGACATAGAAATTTCAATGATATGTTCACTCGGCGTCTGACTGTCACTAGGACGCTGCTCAGCCACTTCCAGTTCGTCCTTCTCTCCATCTGGAATAGAAGTGGTCGAATTATGTGTGCTGGCTTCTCGGCTGCGAGAGGCAGAGGGTGTGTCTTCGTGGCTGGTGGTATAATATTCGCCCTCATCAGACTCTTCGTTATAGTCCGTCGAAGGCACGAGTTCATATTCCTCCCCCGTCTCGTATTCTTCCTCATATTCACATTCTTCACCAGTTCCAGGTTCAGGCTGCCCGATATGAAAAATTCGCGCGGCTCGGGTCTCTGTGTCATCTGTTGTGCTTTGCTCACCGCTCTTTTGGAGACGTTGCCCGAAGTGTTCAAAGTCTGAATGTTTCCTTACCCTCGATGTGGCAGGGCTGTACATGAACATTTCTCTAGCTCGGGGCTTGGGGGTAGGCTGTGGAGGTATAGTCGAAGGGATGATCTTCCCGTTCTCTGGTACGGTAGGGTTCCGCTTTCGTACTTCTAACTCTTCTGAAAAGTTTTCTCTGTTTGGCCATACGTCCTTTACTGCACCACGACGATGTTTCATCTGGTACTGGGATAGACGTTGCACCTTTGGCTGACTGATTCCCAATCCGCGCAGGTCCTCTTTGCTTGAATCCTCAACTTCTAATTGAAGCTTTCCTATACTAGGAAGCGGTCCGGGTCTTCTTTGCTTGTGTGTACTAGTCACAAGGAACATGAAGTCAGGCTTAGCTTCATCGCTTGAAAACCCATCTCCTGCTCGCCAGATCGGTTCTGGTTGACCGGGAGACTTGGGAAAGCGGAACTCATCAGCAATCTTGCTCTTCTTCAGCCGAAATGAACCTCTCCGCTCATACGCTATGTTCCCGTTACCATCTTTATTATCCGCATTTCCAGAAAGTGGCAACGGAGGGAAAATCAGTTTTTCAGGCCCTTTAGTCGTTCCAAACGAATTCTTGATGTTTTCCGTCCTTTCAGCAGATTGCTTGCTAGGTGTCCTATTCTTCCCATTCAACTTTCGCCGCTTTCGTGGCTCGGTCTCATTGGGATAAGATGTTGCCCGTCTTATCGTACGACCGCGTGAGGGTTCTCGTTGCTTAGTTGGGTTACTCCCCCGAGAAGAAATCCCAAGGGATGCCTCGTTGTTAGGAAAAGAATCATCTCTGCTAGCAGGCGTAGCCGAGTGGTTCGTCCTATCGCACGGTCAGATCGCCCATACAATACAGCTACTTTAAGGTTGTGAAGTGGAAGAAATAGGCGTCAAGATATGGACTCTCGTAGGATTACCTTAGCGACTGACGACCCAGATCATCTCCTGGGGCAGATGCGACGGATCTTCTTCGCTTCGCATTTCCGGGAATAGGTGAGGCAGATCTACCTCTTCTCTCGTCTGTGGTGTGACTCTGAGCACCGACTCCCTCAGATATGAGCTTTTCATCGATATTCAACGACCTGGTGCGTTCTGGGAGCACTGTAACAAATCCAGTCCCAGTTAAGGGAAGAGGAGACGTAGAATTAGTAGATATAGGGTCCATGGATGAGTCAATCGTGGGCAATTCCTCAAATTGCAAGAATCCTGATTCCAGAGACATCGTATAGTGAACCTCTCAATGACTTGTGTGAAGCGACCTATCGGGAAGGTCTTATCACACCATTCGTATGTCCTTGAGATTGGGCTCTAGATCGGTGGTTCTTGTGCACGAGGAGGCAGCGAAGTAGTTGCAAGAAGAGACTTTATCGGGCCTGGTCATTCTATGGCCATCAGGTGCTCCAAAAGAAAGCAGGAAGAAGGAAGCCGTGACAACTTCCGCTAATACCTACATTTAAGATGAAAAGGCAGGAACGGGAGTGTGCGTATAACTTCCTTCACGTAGATAAGTGTTAGTTCCCATTAAAAACGTCATTTAAACTAGGTCGGCAACTAGCATTGTATGTATCTTGAGCATAGAGTTTATTTGACGCTGTCCTCGAAGCTTCCATCTCAACTCCACCAATCCAATGCGTATTAAATATTATGAAGGAGTACATCGAGGCTTCCCAACAACTCGGGCCCCAGATAAGAAAGACAAAATTAAAATATCACCATCAATCATCTTACTCATGTTGTAGTATTGCACAGATGTGTCTCTGCGTCACGATCTAGTCAAATCGAAGATTGCGTGCAAGCCACTCATCCCATCTCTCTCTGTGAATTTAACAGCTCCTTCCGAGACCTTTTCGGTAGCATCGATAACTCGCTGGAGCATATTTATTAAACCAGTCTCTGTCAATACACGTGGCTTTTTCTCAACCTAAATTGGCTGGCAAACATTCGTAGTCTATTGAGTCGTACATAATCAGCACCGCTCGTAATTTTAGGAGGCAATGAAAATCTTGGAAACACCGAAGAAAGACTCTGGGCGAGCGAGCCTTGACTGCGGTTGCAGAAGATATGTCGCCGAGAACAGCAAGGAAGGCGCCGATGTCTCCAAGACCGAATGTCTTCCCGAGGTCACCAATAACCTTGAAACCAAAATTTATCGATTTCCAGCTAGAATATGCCAAGATAAACATGTACGCAATAGTTGTCTTAGACAGTCCCCGAGCCGATATTCAGACGGATATACAAAATGCTATCAACAGGCACTTCTCGTCCGTGGCTTATATTCGGCATCTCGGCTTATAAGGTATCATGTGAAGGAACTCAGCCTATTCCAGTCGAAGTAGGTAGGCTATCCAACGCTGGTAGGTTCACATTATACCCGAGGCAATACATCACAAGCATGTTCTTTGCTACAATATACCTGTTTCGTGTGCTAGTGGATTGCCGTCCCCTAAGCCGGGCGCACATTAAGCTCACTCTTGGAAGCATCGTAGAAGCAAGAGACATATTCAGGCTCATGCCACATCACGGTACGACGAGGCTAGTGGCCAAATTCCTTGGGAGAGTGGTCGAAAAGACACAAGCTATTGATGCCTCCGCTAGTGCTCTATCATTGCCTCGGCTTTTAATCACGAATGGACTTGAGGCCTCGTTGATATACGACATTCTCTTCTGCACAAGTATGTTCGCTAAGAACCACTCCAACATCGGCATAGTGTCACGGAACCAAGACGTGGTGAATAGCAATAACGAATGGTGCACCGGAGGCGGAATCGAAAGCTCAAAGTGTCTAACAGACACTCTTCGACACTTCCCTCATACATCAGCCCAGGCGGGAGCTTTTGGCTTCCACGATACGCACTTTTCAACGATGTAGAAATTAACTTCGATCGGGAGCTGTCTTGTAGTTATAATCACTTCAGGTAGCAATGACTTCACTAGAATTCATGTGGAGTCTCTGAGAAACACATGAAAAATAATAAACCATGACTAGCTACCCCTTTAGAGCTAACTCTTATGAATGAGTACTTCTAAAATTGTTTGAGTTTACCGATATCCCTTTTCTTTCGGAGAGCAATCTTACGAGACTAGCAGATGATGAGGTAAGCAGCGCACTACCTACTCTTCTCTAAAAGATAGGGGTCTGTCAATCCTACTATTCGGTCATAAACACCCGAAGACACTTCTCAAGAACGCGAATCAAAAAGGCATTTCAATTCTAGTTTTGACGAAATGTATGTATGTTATCCATAAGTCTCTACCTAGGTAATCTACGTAATCCACCGCCAAATTCACCCCGACATCACTCCGAGACGATAGAGCATCATCTCGTAACATCGTAAGATGTATAAATGCCTCCAATACATCCCCTGAGCAGCCAGCAATTTGTTCCTTTCTAATCCTGATCCCAATAGCTCCATCTCGATATCAATGATTATCAATATCTACGAGAGAACCACTTCCACATGTCACCGAGGGCGCGAGTGCTCTACTCTCCCGCCTTCTTCGGGGTAATGGGCTTGGGCTCAGGCACGTAGTCCGTAGTGCCTCCCATGTTCAGCAGCCACACCTTAGCCTGGTGGTCGGGAATCGTAGGACCATATAGGAACGAGCTGGGGAATCCGGGGTCGAACGGGATGGCGCTCTCGATCTCCTTAATATCCTCTTCGTCGAGAGAAAGAGTCAGGGCCTCGATGTTGGCCTTGAGTTGCTCCTTGGTGCGGCAGCCGACGATGGGGAACACGTAGGGCGCCTTGTGGGTGACGTAGGCTTGAGCCACACTCGTAATAATGGTGCCTTTGCGCGTGGCAATGGCCTCGAGCGCCTTGCTGACCTTGATGTCGACCTCGCTGGCTTCGCCTGAGCGCCCGCTCACCCTGGTCTGCCGCTGTGCGTCCGTCTTGAACTTGCCGCCACCGAGAGCGCCCCACGGTGCCAGACCCATACCCTCGGCTCTGACCATGGGAATGATCTCGCGTTCGAAATCGCGGTTAGCAGCTGACCATCGACCTTGGTACACGCAGAACTGGCGCAGACCATGAGCTCGCGCGTACTCGTTGGCCTTGCTCACAACCCAGGCGGGCGTGTCACTGACTCCGAGGTACAGGACCTTGCCGGCCAGCACAAGCTGGTTGAGCGCCTGCATCATCTCGGGAATCGAGGTGCTGCCATCCCACCAGTGAACATAGAGCTGTATCTCAGTGTCAGTATTCGTATGACACAGTAGGGGGTTGGGTGTAAATTACCAAGTCAATGTAGTCTGTCTGCAGCTTTCGCAAGCTAGCCTCGACAGAAACGTGCATGCTCTTAGTGCCATTGCCCTGGTTGTTGATAGTGAGCTCACTATCGAAGTAGGGACGGAAGTTCGTGGTGTACTTGGTGGCGATGACTGCGGTAGATGATTGATTAGTACTCTATCGAAATCATGCTATGTATAAACTAGCTCGTTGGGAGATCCACAACGCTACATTAGGTATGTAGCTTGAGTTGTAATTTGTTTCCATCATGACAGGTACCTAATCCACAAGACTTACCCATTTGGTTACGGACGCCGCGCTTCTTCATCCACTCTCCGAGCCAGGTCTCAGACTGCTCGGCTTGGTAGTTGTTGGCAGTGTCGATGAAGTTGCCGCCCTGCTCGTAGAAGAAGTCCAGAATTTCTTCGGTGGTCTTCTGGTCGACAGCGCCCATGTAATCCTTCCAAGCCAAGCCAAAATTCATAGCTCCCAAGCATAAGGGGCTGACTCGAACTGAGGCGGATGGAGAGAGAATGCGGTAGCGAGCCAGCGGGCTCTTTGGTGGGGGAGCCATTGGTAGAGGAGGCATCTTGAAAGATAAATGTACTATTAAGGACAAAAATTGGTAGCTAGATGGTGATGACTTCCCGTCAATAATTCAAGTAAACTTTCTCTAAGATGATGGCGTGACCTGTTGAAGGTGAAGTTGCGCCTACTCAAGGTTAAGTAGGCAAATTGAATGATCAGCTGCGAGGTAAGGTTGCTGTTCCTTCAACATCTAAAGAATTCGAGAGGAGAGCAGGAGCATGACTTCCCTTTATAGAGAACATGAGGGCACCGGTTCCAAATTATCACCGAAAATAATATGAAGCATATCCTACCGCCGATACTAAGTCCATTAATAATATCGTTTGATTGTCGTCGCATCGACTACCTAGCCTTCTAGAAGTGTACACACACAATGATCTCATTACATCGGCAGATCCATAAGGTAGTTATGAGGTACTAATCGGATATGTGTATGTAGGTATGCATCCTTGGTAGTTCACGGAATACTCCGCATTCGTGTTACATTGATATTTGCTATACCTAACGTCTTCAGCGGACAGCAGCGGTAGAGCGGACAAGAGCGGGAAGCACATACACGGGGGTTATGCAATCAACCGGGAACTCGAATCGGGTAGATAACAACCCTATCTCCGCGTTCATAATCGTCATACATTTGTGTGGTAGCATGAAAATGGGAAAAGTCCGGACACTTTCTAGCTAGACATCATTAGTTTGAGGATACTATTATGGGGTATCCGGAGCTTTTGTAGGGATTTTAGACCTTCTATCTCCGCCTCCTCCGAGATATTGCAGATGGGCCATCTTTTAACCTACATCTGATGATGATGAGTTACTAAGTGGTATCGGGTTTTAATACCATTTCGAGATGTCGTATAAGCTATGCACTTATTCCCGGACTCAACTTGACAGATTATGGATCCTAGTGCGCCAAGACTTGCAGCATCGTCAAGGTATAGCTGATATCAATATTCACTTACTGGTATAATTTCAACGTTCGAATTCCTAGAAACGAAAAGAATAGAACCTGGAGTTAATCGCTTACATCCTTAACTCCGGCATCTTCTAACGTCCCAGCGAACGCTGCAATAGACTCTCCACGAACATCGATAATATAAAATAAATGCCTAGGTACGTAAGGTAAGTATTCAACTCGTTCACCCCCACGTGTATCAGAAGGGGGTTCAAGACGGCATATACCCTCGATGGCGTCAGCAAGAAAGCCACTAATCACACGGCTGGATTTAAGGTCCGGCAGTAGGGCATAATAGCTCGCGCCTTGCATTAAGGCTTACGCTGAGCCTCAAGTCTCCACCGTTGGGGATATCCTCATTTGAGAGCTGAATATAGATGGATTACGAACAATATCTGAGTCATGATATTATGCTTCAGATCCGAGGTCGCTTATTCATAGCATTGCCTTTTTGATTTTGACTGGATGATCATGCTTTGGAAGAAGAAGAGGAGGGGAGGGTTATTCGTTTTCGTGTAAGACGGAACCCCCCCAAGAGGAGTTTTGGTGATTAGTCAAGTTAGCTTTCTCCGAGGCACGTAAAAAGGGAACCTTAGGATGATATGAAAGATACGCAAGTAACTGCTGTTGATAGTCAGGAGACGGTGGTTATTACACGTCTTCTTCGTAACTTGTGATATACCCTAGAATCACCATATGTCGGTGCGTTAATGTATCTTTGAGTCGGTCCGGGTAAATCCTGACAAATCCATGATTGATAAGATGGGGAGCAGAGTAATGTACCAATGCTTGGTAATTACCTTGGAATGCGAAAAGCCTCGTTCTCAACGTTAGAGGGACTTAAGATGGTTAAACATGCACAAGCTCCAGCTAATACCTTAGATGCATATACATACCTGCCTGAGGTACCTAGGCAGGTAGCTCGCGTAGAGACGTTCGTTATTCGCAAAGCATTCACGTATGTACACATAATAGAACGCACCGAGGTAGATATCTACCTAGCACGCCCAAGCTCCTATGATACCATCACGTCGTCCCTCGATCAGGTAGCCGTCCTTGATACGAACGCGCTCGACGATAGCCGGCGTCCTGCCCGTATCAGTTTCGGTGATCCCCGCACCGCAATCCCACTGCCGCGACTCCATCTTGTCATAGACCTTGACCACGTCCTCGCCGGCAGCGCTCACAATGCGCCGGCTGTCGAACATCATACTCGTGACCGGGTTATCATACGCGTAAGCATCGAATATCGATCCCGTGCGCAGGTCCCATATCTATGAAGTAGTACGTCAGCATGTCGTATAATTGAAGGGATCGTCTTCTTTTTAGATATGTTAGGTAGGTAGGTAGGTTAGGACTCACTCGTATACTACGGTCCAAACTTCCAGTCACGAGGTGTACATCATCGAATTGCAGGCAGGTCACTGGTCCAGTATGTCCAACGAGACTGCGGTGAACTTGACCACTTCTCAGGTCCCATAACCTCACCATTCCGTCAGCTGTGCCGCAGGCGAGTGCGGATTCGAAGACTTGCAACGCTCCAACAAAGTCAGCTGATTGAATTGCCGGCCGGTTGGTTTGTCTCCAAGTCCCCTCGCCTGTGCCAATTGAGACAGAAGCTTGTGCCGCGGCCCACATCACATCGAGCGTTTGTACACACCGTCCTTTTACTAGGTCCCACTGGCGGAGCGTCTTATCTGCTGAACCGGAGACAAGGACGTCACCCCTGAAATGAAGGGCCGTGATCTCGTCTACGTGAGATTCTAGCGTAAAGAGTGGACAGTCCGCCATGCTACCTTCCGGAGGGTCTACGGGTTGATCATCAGGGTTCTCAAAAGCCATACCATCGTCATCCTCGTCGTCTCTTCCGAACTGACTACCTTGTGGATCATAGTGGGCCCTACTCAGATCCCATAATCGGATAGTGGCGTCCATAGAGCCCGTGGCGAGGATATTGTCTTCTACTTGCAGAGCCCGTACCGATGCAGTGTGGCCCTCAAGTACTCCGATGCAACGCCCGGCATTTAGATCCCATACTTTGACATCGTCATCCAAAGAGGCAGATACCATAGTACCAAAAGGTACATCGAAGTCTAATGTAGTGATATTATCAGCATGAGCCTTGATTTCCCGTATCATAGAGCCTGGTTCGAAATGTTCGTGTAATATGGGCATTGTTTTCCGTTTCATGGTCTTGTGTCTTCTTTTTGAAGGGGTGCTTGAAGCAGAGGGAAGCTTTTCATATATAGATTTCGACATGAATTCGTCAGCGTCTTGGTCCGTTACTAGATCGTCATCATCTGATTTGTTTGGAGTGTCAACTGCCGCGGCAATTGATTCAGCCTCATCAACGAGGGCCTGAGCGTCTTCTATTCGACCCTCCATATCCACAACTAGATTCCGTATTAGTACCGCTCCAGTAGCATATCAAGCGGGGTTCCCTACTATCATGTTCCAATAACGCCTCTTCTTGTTCTAAGCCCGCCAATCTCTCTAGGATGATACGTCTCATGCCAGCCAGGTTGGCGATTTTATTATCTATTTCGCGGATTTCACTGCTTGCCATATTTTTTCGAATGCCCAGCATTTCTAGTTCGTGCATGAGCGACGATCTTTCTTTTTTCAGTTTATGAAGGTGATGTGGGCTATCAGGGTTCGTTGGTGTCTCTTCGAGCATCTTTCTTCCTCTCGACATCCTCCTCCTGTGTTTCTTGCCATCGTGTGTCAACTCGGGGAAACTGGCTTGGAAGCCTTGGAATAGAGAGTAGGCGTTGTCGTTTTCGGGCAAATGTTGGAGCATTTCGTCGGGGAGATAAGATAGGGCGCGGGATTGAATTTCAGCAGTAGAAAACTTGGACCGAACCAAGTCGGTTGGGGTGGTTCTCGCCATAGTGAACATGCCCCGTTGGATCCCAGGTTTTTTAAGCTGCTTGTGTACCTGGGCCATGGCGTTGTGATAATGATTTCCAGAGGGGTCTGAGCTAGGTCCTACTAAATGGCTCGCAGTAGTTGTCACCTTTCTGGTGAAAGCTTCGATACCTCGTGACTTCATGTTGAAGTTAGTTTAGTTTATACGCGCACAAGAACAGATAAAAGACAAAGAAGAATACCGAGAGTATCGATTCTTCACCCAGAGGGGCATCGTCATGAATGGCATTGTTTGGGTCTGAATCGGCCATGCGCGTATCTATATGAACACTACTGAAAGCGAAAGAATGGTGGTGGGCAGTGGTCGCACGGTGCAAATGCCACGCATCCAAGGTAGTAGTATACGAGAAGGAATTTTTCCCGATAGGTATGGATCTCAGAGAGCTATCTGGTAGGCCGGCATTGAGGAGGATAGTTGGATACCCGCGACGGAAAATAATGCGGATGGACCAGACAAAAACGAGCAAAAGCGACGCAAGGCGAGGCTAACGAAGAGATAGCTTCCGAGTGGATATCTCAAGAATTTCCGCTAGGAATTTTAACTTGGGCTTGCTTGGGTTAGCCCTTACAACAACTGAGCACAAGCCACAAAGAAGCTGGAGTCGGATTAGATTTGTTGCAGATGTCATGGATCGTTGCTTACCTACATTGGCTGCATTAGGCAGGATGCCCAGCTGGTGCGCTTACATGCTTATCTCTTACGGGTACCACGATAGGTGTCTTAGCAGCCTAGACAGCTAAGCTGAAGTGGCCCTAGCGCCACAGTTTCGAGTTCCTCGCAAGGGGGGGTTACACTACAATAAAGTTTATGTGCCGCATCGCAGTACCGTATGTACCCTAGCCTGCTCTACCTGCCTAGGTGACTACCATGTATGTACATGCAAGTGCGTCACAAAAGAAGATGCAAACTTAAGGATAGCCGACTATCGGCCGTAGCAAACAAAAAATACCCGTTAGTTGTGTATTACCTGCAACCTCGTGGGACCGTGATCACCATGGCCTATGCCTTCCATTGCCCCTCTTCATTAACATCGAGGGGTTACGAGCTTCTTTTTCTTTTTATATCTCCCCGCTACTGAGCTAAAGGCCTTTGTCCGGTCATAAGTCTTTTACTAAACTAGGTACTCAAGGGCTCAACTACTCCCTCGTTTTTTGTCCGAATTCGTTTCCAAGTTGGTCGTGCTGCTCTTTAGAATTGAATACGACTAAAATGGATGCGATCATCGACCTCAAGGACGCCTCTAAGGCGCTTGACCTCTCTAACATTCGTTACCAGCTAATGTGAGCAACTCTTCCATAAGCAACGTGTGCGCAATGCTAACAAGGCTGCGTACTGAACAGTCGACTGGAAGACACCATCACCTTCCACTTGATCGAGAGAGTCCAATTCCCACTCAATAAGACCATATATATTCCCGGCGCGATAGAGATTGGACAGGACAACAAGCTCAGTTTCATGGATTGGTACCTCAAAGAGCAAGAGAAGCTGCAATCCCTGATCCGACGCTACGAAGCACCCGACGAGTACCCGTTCTTCCCCGAGGCGCTACAGAAGCCCATATTAAAGCCGCTCGACTATCCCAAGATTCTACACCCCAACACGGTTAATGTCAATGAGAAGATCAAGAAGTTCTACATCGAACAGTTCCTGCCGGCCGTATGTCCGGACTTCGGGCGACCAGACCGTGGCGAGTCGGAAGAAAACTACGGGTCCTCTGCCACTTGCGACATTGCTTGCCTCCAGGCACTTTCGCGAAGAATACACTTCGGCAAGTTTGTGGCCGAGTCCAAGTTCCAGTCGGACCCCGAAAAGTATACCAAGATGATCAAGGCAGGCGACCGCGACGGAATTGGCGAGTCCATTACAAATGCTGCGGTTGAGAAGCAGGTTCTGGCACGATTGGGGTTGAAGGCGCGCACCTATGGCACGGATCCGTCTACGAACGACTCGGAAAATGCTGGCAAGATCAACGTCGAAGCTGTGGTGTCCATGTACAGAGACTTCGTTATCCCCATAACGAAAGAGGTTGAAGTGGAATATCTAATGCAACGGCTGGATTAGGCGGGACATGAGGTTAGACATGGGAGATAAAAGCCCTGCGATACGTTTATTGCAATTGAATTTGTTCAAGACGGAGGGCTTAGATACTCGCTAATTGCTTTAGCAGCATCTGCGAACTTGCTAGCTTCAATCAATATCATGAAGCCACGAGGCATGACACCCATCTCCTGGAATGCCCGCTTGCTATCCGCAATCGCCTCATCAATCTTTGTAAAATCGTAGCTCCCGTAAGCCGCCGCATACTTTTGCAGTACCTCGTCCTCCGGATGAAAATAGAATAATGTCGCATCTTGCTTTCCTTTCTTCCGTTTCCTCTCCGCTACGTCAAGCGTCGATTCTATCTCATTGTAGGTCTTCGAAATAATCAGATAGTGTGAGAACTCGTAGGGCTCCTTGTCTTCCACCGCGGCCTCAATTTCATCGATAAGCATGTTGTACATGGGAGGCGCAATCTCGGAAGGCATGTTGATCAGGCGCTCCGAGAGCACGAGCCCAACATGATTTCCGGAAGATAATAAGTCAGGGATCCCCGCTAGGGCCTCGTTCGTCTTGGCCTTCTCTGCGATATATCGAGTGAGTTCAGCAATTGGCTGCTTCTCACGGTGTTCGTGCAGATTGAGCGCTGTGAGGAATGCATATGCGTCCGTCTCCTTGCCGTCTACCTTTACCGTCGAACCGATCGTCGGTTGCGACAAGATCAGATCGGCAAGCCCAGAGATGTCGAAGAGGGTCGCGTCCACATCAAATAGCTGTCGCAACAGCGATTTCGTACCATGGAAGTCGATTTCGGAGTCGAAGTTAAACCACTCGAAGTCGACGTTGACCATATCGAAATCCTGAGTGTATTGGTCAGTCGATTTAGTTTCGCGTAGCATGAAGTTTTAACATATCCCACTTACATCGTCGTCTGAGCTGTCGCCATCTTCTACCATTTTGTCAGGCGCCTCGGCGGCGCCATCAGCTTCTCTCGCCCTCTTCTTCGCCATTTTGTTTTATAAGTTTGTTTAAAATTATGCAAGAGCTGTAGAACCGTCGCGACTTGCAACAGCAGCCCGATCTTGTAATAGTAGCAGCTTAATTGTGAGCGGTGTAATAGCAAAAAATTCTGCCCACTCACTGCCCCTCACTAATCCCGTTTTGGTCCGATAAGCTTCAGCTCAGCTGGGCTGATAAGCAAGGCAGGGCTTAACCTAAGCTGAGAACCTTGGAAGCTGAATTCATTCCGCTCAAGCAATAAGGTTCAACGGATCTGAGCTGGTGTAAAATATATGAATGATTATAGCCGAAATGAGTTTGTGTATGCATCAAACTCTTATATTAGAATCTCTATGACGCAATGTGGTTTTTGAGCATGTTGGCGGAAGAGTCTCATAAAAGTTTCCATTAAATTGTCACACAGTCGCATGTAGAGCTTCTTCGTACAACAGTTGGGGTTTTCTTTAACTGCTCAATACGCGCATGGAATGCTGTGACAATTTACACTTCATTGAGTAATTGGAGTACCTCGTCATTGCCCTACGGTTACGTTATAATTGTCCCTAGATATTTGTATGTGTATTAGACGATTAACGTCTTAAAGTTAATTCCTTACTACCAATTTCTGATCACGTAAAAATTGAGGGATGGTCGAACAGCATGAACAGGAAAAGAAGGATAATGCCCCCATTCGCTAAAATAGAGCTCAAATGTAGCAGGTCAGTCTCCAGCTAAGTTTCACTAGCGACACAGATGAGGGAGCAAGAGATTTCCATGTAGACAATTATCCTTATACTTAAAAGTATAAACTGAAAGATAAAAAATCATTACACGAGAACGAATAGGTCAATGGAGAGGTGAGAATAAGCAGTACGAGAAAGCTTGTTGAATAATGAGGAATGCTGTCCGCCTTGGCAAGAACGGTTAGGATTGAACTTCGCCGGCCGCAAAATCCGGAGAAGCTTATACCAAAGCAACAGCGATTCTGAATTTTTCCTCCAGTCCGGAGTCTGCCGCAACCCAAGGGCATTTAGCCAATTCGTTAAACCCGTACTCTTTCCCTGGGAATCGATTAGCTCGATCGGAATGTAGGCATGGCGTCTTGAATCTCGCAGCTTTGCGTGATCACCAGAACAAACGTTAGGTACCTACGTATGTATGTTATGTGCTGCAGTATGTAACGTGGCTTTGATCCCGATTGGCGTGTATAATGCTTGTGCCGTGATTTATAAGAGCCCGCAATGGACCCCCCGGCCAACCAGTGATTGCATTTTGACCATGTCAACCCTCCATTGGGTTGGGTGAAGTATCGGAATATCCAACGGGATCTACCACCCTGGATTAACGTGCAACCCGTCTCCTCTTCCTGTCTTGCCTATTGCAGACTTCTCGTGGCCACCTCATTGGCCACAAAATTTCCCGAGCCCTGTCTGTCCATGTGGCATACATGTCGAAACCTGGGGTAGAGGGTGTGATAGTAGGTAAGCTCTCCCACTTCGGCGATGAGTATTGGTCCGGATGTTCAGCCTGATGGGATATAAATAGGCCTGGTGTGAAAAACAATTCTGTTGTACGTAAGTAAGAATGATTTAACTAGCTGAAGCAACAATGCAGGATGCAATAACAATCGGGCCAGGCATTGATGCCATCAAGATCGCCGTGAACGGATGGAAGACATAATATATTACTAGTGGGTATAATTCCGTAGGACGCGTGTCCTCCAATATTGTGACCCTCCCTAAGTGAACGCAAAACCATTACTCCGACCTAGAACCTGGGCCCCTCTGAACTCCGTGACACACACAATTCCCTCTGCCCGGATGGGTCGACTCAAAGGTACGAATAAAGAGAAAGATGGTCAAGAAACGCTATTCAACGAGGCAAATGAAACCGTAACCCCGGTCCTAATGCAAATTCCAGCCAGGTCCATGCAGCTGACATACCATGCAAATTAAACGAAGATGCAATTTTCTAGGTATTGTGATCCGCGATCGTGCCGAAACGTTCGATTCATCGAGATGGGGCCGTTGGGGGCAGACGCAAATAATCTCGGGGTAGGGCGGCGCTGTTGCTAAACGCTTCCCGAGTTTCTCGGCCGATGGTTTGAACGTGACCAAATGGAGTCGCCAATTCTGACTTGGGGGTTTCGGCAGGGGTAAGCTGCCGACCTGAGCCTATCATAGCATGTCCTGAACTCATCGACTTCGCGTGCTTAGCCGTCTTGCTGTCGTCTCCTACTCCAATGCCTCCGTCAACCAACTCCCGCCGAGCCATTTCGATATCGTGTCTTGCCTGCTTAATCGACTTCTCTTCCCACAGAGGTAGGATGCGATACCCTAGGTTCTCCATGATGCAACGTTCGGTGAAGTTGATCTGCTCACACGTCCACATATTCTGGCCCCAGGAAGAGCTGTAGTATTGGGTGGATTCCTGTAAATCCTCCACAAACTTGTCGGCGATTATCAACGCGGCTAGTATAATAATCTCGGGCGGAACGCTATCGATGTGTACGGCCTGGAGCGCACCAGACGGCAGGGTATGCCGCTTAGGACCCAGCTCGTGTTGGCTGCTCAGGGGGAATGATATTCGCCAACTTCGAGAAAATCGAGAGTTTAATGAGTCTAAAATGCAGACCGCTAGGGCGATTATATCCATCGGTAAGTTCGCACGTGCAAGTATACCTTGTACGACGGAGATAGACGGCGTCATGAAAGAAGCTCCGGGAGGTAGCATTCTCGCTAGGTGGGCAGCGGGACCTAAGACAAACAATTAGAATTTGGTGCGGGTGTCTCTCGCGAAGAACGCCACTAACCGAGAAACTCAGAGCCAATGCCCTCCATATCTTCGGCAGAGATCCGAGGGCTCTGCATAGCAGATGAATTTTTCGAAGACGGCGGCGGTGTGGGAAGATTGGACAGCGGCTTGTAAAATTGCCTGAAATAGGCATCGTCGAATTCGAAATCGTCGTCGAAGGCGGAGAAGCACCTAGAGTGACCCATCTTGGATTCTTGGATATATATGCGCTCAATGCGAAAGAATTCAAGGCGCCAGATAAAAATTTAACCACAATTGGTACAATGGGCTGCTCATATTCGAGCAGAACCTCTTCTTGAGTATATTGCCTAGTACAGAAATGTATCACGCGCTCAAGCTACTTGGCTAGTGCTGTCTGATCGTAAATCGGGTCAGACAGCTAGGGGTATATTATATACGCAAGAATCAGCGCTAATGGGTACAAGAGACTCGGATATTCGGCGGGAGTCGAAGGACAGAAATCAATCAATTCCCGGAAGAGTAGATGAATATATAAACAGATTTATATGGAATAAATAGATGGTCGAAGAAGCTTGGTGGATGAGGCGAGGGGGGTCTAGCTTTATTATGCAGAGACCGCACGGGTCAGAAGCAAAGCCGAGCACTTGCAGCCCTGTCCATGTAAGTACGAAGTTAGGTACTGGAGGTGCCCTAGTGCATGCATAGCCATTATTGGTATTGTTCCAATTGGATGCGGTACCATCAGATGGAAATTGAAAGTACCTGAAAAGAACCGACGTCAGCCAGAGCTGAGGGTGGAAAGAGATATGGTTGAATCACAAGCGCGGGTAGCTAAAACCGACCGGTTCTTCTAAATGAAAGGTTAATGATGAAAGTGCGCACGGCATAAGAGAGCCCTACACTAGTACGTGATATGCGGCACGCGGCACAAAGGGAGGTTAGACAGAGAATTAGGGGCAGGCCGACTGTCGAGATCACGCAAGCTTCCTTGCAGCTTGTTGATCCCAAGGTTAATTTCCTGTTTAGTATGAGGGGTCTGAATATCAAAATAGCATTGATAGTCTAGTGTCTGTTCATCATTCAAATCTCGACCAAGATAGTTGAACCGGTCTCGATTCTCACCGACCAAACTGCCAGATTCTGTATGCAGGAGGCCAGCATTAGAGGCTACGAATTTGGTGCTGTGTCGGATCAGGCCACTGAAGAAGCATATGCCCCCAAAGATCCCCCTACTACAGTAGCGGGTCTTGAGTCGAACCCATGGGGAGCATTGGATTCCAGGTGCGTTGATTCCCGGTTGATTCCTCGCTCATCGTGGATGTTTGGCTACCTGTAAACCCCACACTTGCCCATAGTACCATAGCTAAGAACCTGGCACCAGAACTGTCGAGAACAGATGAAGCAGGGGTTAGACTAGAGTTGGCATTGGCCAAGTCAAAAAACTTAACGGTACGTTGGCGCATTGTAACCGGGCTTTCAGCGGTGAGCCTGTTTTCGATGTTATAAACTTGCAACCTTCAAGCTTGTATTGTTCTTGGTGAAATGGAGTGAATGGAGTGAATGGACAGGGGGTATTGAGCCCCACTAGAGGGGCCTAGTCACTCACCATTCGGGGACAGAGCTCCTAACGAACCATAGGTATTGGTCCCTTACTGCATGGTACTTGGTCCAAGTCTCACCTATTAGGCATTTTGCCATAGAAAGATCTAGTAATACAAGTATCTATTGATAGACACAGATCTATCAGCTATTACCCCTATTGGCTTATCGAAAACTTAAGAACTACACGTGTATGCGACGTCGTAACAACTTCCATTAGCTCTTTACCTGTTTGATACCAATAGCCTACTACGTATAGTCCTACAAGCAGGTCAGTTCAATCCGAATCACCATCTTACCAATTACCATTCATCCTACTACTCAGATATTCGACCAGTCTCTGCGCCAACACAATGGTTCTCCTTGGGAATGCATAAGCACCATTCACTAGCTCCCCCTACACCGCTTTCTACGTGCCTAGGCTGCTAGATCGGTACCTGTAGCGAGAAAGTGACGTGTATGGTGGTTTGCGCGAGACCGTGCATTACACAATCGCCGGCGTCTCCTCGGATTCTGAAAAACCTCGGACCATCCTATCGCCTTCTCTAACTCTGAACCCTTTCTAGCATGTGGACCTCCTCATTTCCACCCGTTCCTAAAATATTTTAGGGGTCTCGCTATAAGATGGATAACATACCTAATTCGTAGATGATGTTCGAAGCTCTCCGATCTGACCCTCTGGTTTGCTCGGCAATCCCAAGGCGGTACCCTCTTTTACGAGGCCAGCGTGTCACTACACCTCCATCGACACTCGTATGTTAAGATTATATCCAAGTTCCAGCGATATGCATAGTTCATCCGCGTGTGCCGAGCCACGAATGCATCCGCACAGACAAAATTTTATGTGAAGAATCTGAGGCTGAAAATGACGACTACAATTATCAGTTCGACCCTCGTAAAAGTCCGAAGTCGAATGTTCTCGTCCTCCGAGTAGTTCTTAAATACGATTTTAGTCGTCCACTCGAAACCCACTAACATTCTCAACTACGGTCGCACCACACGCGAGCTCGTGCTCTCAACAAGACTTCCTTAGCATGTTGCACTTGACAATCATGTAATTAGGTGAATGAGGACAATGATCGATGATCGTCAGGCACGCGAAAATCAGTTCTAGCCCTTCAAAACCCCACATTCCGACGTCGTGGTACTCAGTTTATCCGCGAGTCGCCGATTGCCGATCTAAATTTACATAACATCATGATTAGAATCGATCTCGTTGCGCAAGTAACAGCAGACAGTCGCATTTTTTAACACTAAGCCAACGAAATTCAACCCCAGGGGCGCCTTTAGTTCCCTACAGACTGTAATAACTATACTAATGTTCTATCCTGTTAGAATATGTTTTCAAAAGGAATGTCATGGGGGCGGAACGTTCGCATTTAGATGCCCCTTCCACGGAGATAAGAATGTCATTATAAGATATTATTCTGACACCTGAATAACTAGAATATGCGACTACAATTATAGTCTACCTATATTCGAAGCGCATGGGAATCACGCCCCGATCATGACATAGCTTGGAAGTCACAGCTTGTTCTCCCTTAGAGAAGAGTCATAAATGATTAGGCATCCGTCCAGAATGTTGCTCAAATTGCGTCGACTGGGCTAATTGCGTCAATTGTACCACCTATTGCTTGTACAAATCAACGAGACTAGCGAGCACAGTACTCATAGATCGATGCCAGAGTTGCATTGGAGAAAACTTTGCTCTCCATAACATGTGGCAAGTTTGTGCAATGTGTCAGGAATCAAGAACTGTGTCCAAGCCGTTGTACGATGATTATACCACCACTACTGCCTGCTCGAGATCATACGTTTCATGGTTCATTAATGAAATATATATACATCACAAAATGCATGGGAACCGGATTCTACATCTTTAAAGTTGTCACTCTAGCTTTATTTTCTTCTCTCCTCCATTACATGACACAGCTAACACAGGAGCTACACAATTACAGTAATACCAACGCCTAAAGGAATTCAAGCAAACTAAAAGTCAATACGGGCTTATGTAGGACCATGGTTAACTAACATAAATTCAACCTCATAAGGTCGACAGAGCTAATCCCCGCAGCTTTAAAACACGCCGAGGAGAGGGGTTCTCGGCGTCTTCACTTCAATGCGTCAACTTAATTCCATAAGTCCCCCAAGTAAAGCTCAATCTGAGCCTGAGTCCTCCCCCTTGACGTCACATCAACCCCTTATATCATAACTAGGTATCTTCGTATCTCAACCCATCTTATATAGTAGGTAGTATGAGAGCTAACCCAATCATGCGTAAAACATATTCGTCAAAGCAAATAGAGCAATATCGTTCTTTGGGGCACTAGCTCATCTCTCGTACTTCTCACTACATACAGTAGTGCAGTACTTTCACTGCTTGAAGCAGTGTTGATAAGGTTTTCAGGTGTCTCGCTGCCCGTTGCAAAATGCGAGTCAATTTTCGATGCCAAAAGGGTGCTATAATTGTTAAACCTACCTCTATCTTTCATTTAAAGTGGACGGGTATTTCCCTCACGCAAACAGCATATCAGACCTAGTACTCACTTAGCATCAAAGAACTGAAGTCCCAGAGGCTTCTAGCAAATTTTTATCCTAAACACGTCTCCTTGTTCAACACCGGGAATTCATTTCTAGTCTTGACAGCCTTCAGCACAGCCCACCTTATCATCCCGACAAGGACAACAAGTAATTAATTACAAACCATCCATGAATTTAACCATAGCGAGCGTTCTAAAGCCCAGCCCATATAACCAGACTTGAACTGATTGGATTAATAAATCGTAATGACGATACCTTAAACATCTACGAGAGAGATTATAGATCTAGGGAGCACATGATACTAGTACTTGGAAGAACTATCCAGATATTAATACGTGGCCCCTTTGCGTTAATGAGTACAAATCGTAATAGAGAATCCCCGAAGCATCTTTTACGCACCACTGTTGAATATACGCTACTCTTACTATCATTTTAGTATCTAGAACTCCCAGCTTGCCCCCGCAACTTGTAGTCTAACTCAAGTGCTGTCTTTGACTCACTAGAAACCTCTAACCTCGATTTTGTAAGTGAGAGTTTTCCATCCTACGTTGAAGTATTCCAAAGG
This sequence comes from Hypoxylon sp. NC0597, assembly GCA_022432515.1. Classification (NCBI taxonomy): domain Eukaryota; kingdom Fungi; phylum Ascomycota; class Sordariomycetes; order Xylariales; family Hypoxylaceae; genus Hypoxylon; species Hypoxylon sp. NC0597. The sequence continues at coordinate 41,537 of JAJKLA010000067.1, read as the reverse complement.
TTATCTGAGGTATAACCTCGATGATTATGGATCTATAAAAGTCACCTTCACTCGGTTACTGCGACTTTGACTCAAACTAGAGACAGCACTCACGATTAACAGATTGAATAACATGAGTTACAACAACAGCAAGCCAGACTTTTACGCCGTGCTCGGTTTATCTCGCGATGCTGATGAAACTGAAATCAGGTCTACATTCAGAGCCCGAAATATCACCCAGATAAACAAAACTCGTCTTCTGTAGGCAGGCATGAAAATTTTGTTCATCCAACTCGTCGACGGAATTACGACATACAACTCCCCCCGAAAACAAAATGGGAACCTAAAGCGCCGCAGCAAAGCACAGCACAGGCCAAAGCACAAGAAAAGAATAAAAATCCGCGATTCCAAACTTTGTCACGGCGTATACTTACAGAACGTCATGTTCTCGATGGGCCGCTAGAGGAGCTCTGGAATATGTGCCAAAGATTTCAAAATTTAGATCCGAGCCTATATTATTATTATATTCAATCTAACCAGGCCCTCCAAAACGTCGAACAACATATATGCAGTATGAGAGATGATTGGTCGAAATTGAAACGCAACGTCGAACTTGCTCATGACGGACGAGTTACCGATTCCTTTGGTCATCGTAGATTAGTGCTTAGGTACATAAGACTTTCCTTTAGGATTGGAATCATGACTGGGCAGCTTAGGTATAATCTCACTGCCTCAAACCGTTTTTCAAATCGATATTATTGGAAGATTATGGTGGAAACCCTGATATGTTCAGATAGCCAATTTTATGAGGCTTGTTTATTACCACCTAAGCGCGATGTCGTAGACACCTAGGTACTTGTCGGAGTTCCGTTTTATCTATTAATCCGACAGCACTCTCAGGGGCTGTCGTCATCTCTCTTTCTTTGAATCTCCAATATCAATATTAACGGACTAAAGTACCGTGGGCCGCTGGCCGTAGCTGATATAGAAGCCTTAGGGTATCTTATCAAGCCAATTTACCACGTGGTTGTGTTAATGTGCCACAGGTACCAATGACTAGAGACAATAAACCACGTACTACCTATATTGCCCGTACATGAGCACATGAGCGGCGTGAACAGAATTATAAGAGTGTTTCTGATGCATCTGATTTGTTTTCTTACGAGCTTGTACCCGAGACGCTTCGGATACGAGGGCGTGTTGTATCACAAGAAAGACACCCTAGTACCTACATAATGTTAAGCATAGGTACCTAACGTTTATGAGTTCTGAACTTGATGCTTTGAGTACACTATCACTGTAATACCTTGTCCGGAAATCTTCCTATCCTCCGTTCCCGCGAAGAACAATGTCCTAGAAATTAATTATCGGACTCCGATTATTTACGTGATAGTGTGTTCTGGTCAAGCGCAGTGACGTCGGATGCTTAGCAGTTCGAGACGACGAGATGGAACAAGCTCTAAAGCTGATTATAAACAAAGTGGCTAGGACGATTGCAGTCTTATATCTCATACCCACAAAGTAGATCGGCTTCGTATCCGAATATAAGTAGAGAAAACAAGTATCCTCCGACGAAGTAGAAGAAAAGCTGGGGAAGACGTGCTTCTAGGATTGCGACCCTGCGTGGGATTGGCAGGGGATATGTTATCATGTCTCTCTTTATGGCGACAATGCTACGCCGCGGCAGTAATTCCTGGAATTTAATTTGTGGATCAAAGCCGCCAACCTGCGTTATCGTCAGCGACCTACCTAAAACAGTTTACTGTACATCTTCAAGCAGCCCATGCGATAATGGTAGAGCTAAGCGATATAGGTGAACAAGAGCCCAATGCGGATTCCTAGTGGGCGAACCACATCTCAGAATCTGTCAGGTCAACCTTCTGCGATGTTTATACGACGGATATTCATCCTGCAAAGTCAGACTTACCGTAACACAAATGTCTTAACGTGGAGGTGGTTCAGAAACATCGCATGCGTTCGGTTTTCTTGATTGGCTTAATTCAGGGGGTGCTCGACTAGGATCTACTAAAAGTAGCATCTAAATTCGAATTTACCCAGGACCCTGGCACTTGCAGGATTGCCGTAGATGTTGACAAAGACCCCGAGTATCGTGTGATCAAAGTCAAGAAGGATGAAGAGCCAGGGAATTGGGACCCGTATCCACCCATTGCGCTGTGGTGGATAAGCTCTTCTAGGAAGTTGTGATAGGGAACGAAGAATGGTGCTACGTCGCTGGTAAGCTGAAATGTTCTAGAAGAATACGGTGTTACTCCCTTTGGCGAGCCACTATCATGCCTCTTTGGCTCGGCCGGTGGCATGGGACCGTTTTGTATATCTCGACATGCAGTGTTACATCTGCAGTAGACCGCTGATCCTTTTTGTCTGTGCCAGTCCCCTCGCTTTTCTCTTATCTCGAGTATGAACCCGAGACAATAGACTCGTTCGTCTGCTTTGAACCCTTTGCTCTCTTGTAAAGCGGATTGTTGCGATGGGTAAGTGGCCCAGACTTTTTGGACATCTATTTCCAATGAATGATAGATATCCTATCAAGTGTGTAGATCAATAAGTTAATATCCTCGTCTCCAGATACCGGTACCACTATTCCTACCCTTGTCGCCCCGGTGAGTGCGGTGAGGGCCTCAGTGGAAGAAAAGGCGCTTGATGAGAAGGTCAAACCTGGAGTCTCTGGGTCGGAACGAGGCGCTACCGAAGATGGCCATGAGACTTTCCACGGACTCGTGCTCCCAACCGAGGAGGAAAAGTCAACTCTAAGGCGGGTGGCTGGCAAGTTGCCGTCAACTTGCTACTACCTCTGTGCCGTTGAGTTTGCCGAACGTGCGTCTTACTTTGGATGCAATCAAGTATACAAGAACTTCATCCGAGCTCCTCTGCCGCCCGATGGCAACGGCACTGGTGCGACGGCGCCCGGCTCCGAATACACCGCAGGTGCTCTCGGCCAAGGATCGGTCGTAGCCACAGCAATGACTGAAGCATTCAAGTTTTTGGCTTATGCGCTTCCCATCTACTTTGGCTGGCTTGCTGATACCAAGTATGGCCGCTTCAAGATGATTTGCTGGGGCGTTGCAATCTGTGGTGTCGCCCACGTTATTATGATCATCTCGGCCCTTCCGCCTGTTCTTCTCTCTGGCCATGCCATTGGCCCTTTTGCTCTGTCTCTATGGTATGTATGAGATGTTTGACATTACGACCACCTTGTCACGTTTCTATAACCTCCTTATGAGGCTAAAGAGTATTCGAAACTAACATCGGCGCAGTATGTTCTACCACATTTCACTTCTATACAATATGATCCTACTCTTTCCGTTCTTATGAACGTGAAGATAACTTCGGTAGCTGAAGAGAGATTCTAAAGATATGGCTTGCTAATCCATCTTAGACATGCTATCCATTGGCGCTGCTCAGTTTAAGCCGAACATCTCGCCCACTATTATCGACCAGTGCCCTCATAAGGTGGCCCATGTTGTCACCGATAAGGATGGGAATAAAGTCATTGTAGATCCTGAAGAGAGTGTCAATAGCGTTATGTTATGGTTCTATTTGCTTATCAACATCGGCTCATGCTTCGGTATTGCGACAACGTACTTGGCTAAGATCGTGGGCTACTGGGCTGCTTACTTGATACCCACAATTCTATACCTGATGCTTCCGCCATTACTATGGTATCTGAATCCCCGCCTAGTCAAGCAGCCTCCGGGAGGTTCGGATTTAGGGAACGTTTTTAAGGTCCTTGGTGATATCTTTGCTCATGGTGGTCTAAAGCGCATTGGACGGAAAGGCTTTTGGGAAGCCGGCAAGCCGAGTGTGCGGAGGGCTGCTGGAAGCACGAAGGTATACGAGTATGACGACGAATTCGTCAACGACGTGCGTCGAACTTTCCAAGCGTGTGGCATTTTCCTCTTCTCGCCTATCTGGCAAATCAATGATGGCGGTCTCGGCGCAGCGGCCAACGCCCTCACTGCGGGAATGGACACGAACGGCCTCCCAAACGATCTTTTGGATAATCTCAACGCTGTTTCAATTGTCTTGGGTAAATTCCAATCTCCCGTACTAATGTGAAGGACATCAAGCAGGATATGATACTAATAAACTATGCAGTGGTTCCTATTATGAACCATATCATCTATCCGTTCCTTCGCCGACGAGGTATTAAATGGGGCCCTATCTCCCGAATGACCTTCGGCTATGCACTTGGTACAGTTGGTTCGATCGGCTACTCTGTCCTGCAATACTATGTTTACAAGACGTCGCCTTGTGGCTGGAATGCGACGACATGTGCTGAGATCGTCCCTGAGGGCGCTGTCTCTGTTTCTAGTGTTTCCTATGCTTGGTACGCGATCCCCGTGGTCATCACCGCTATTTCCGAAATCTTCGTGATGGTCACCGCGTACGGTATCGCGTACTCTCGAGCGCCAAAGAATATGAAAGGCCTCGTCGCATCTATCAACCTTGCCATGACGGCCGTCTCTGCCGCCATTGGTCTCGCCACCGCTCCGGCCATCCGTGACCCCTACTTGATCTGGGCCTTCGCCGGCCCCACCATCGTGGGCGCTTCGTTAACCATCATCTTCTGGTTCACATTTAAGCACATCGACAAGGAGGAGTTTATCCTCAACACTGACTTTAGCGATATGAAGAGGGACTCGGACCGCGAGAGCGATGAGGAGAGAACTGCTCAGCCCAAGACTATTGATGAGAAATCTCAGACCGCAAACTAGAAGCTGGAAATCCTTTGCCCACTTATGAGCTACCTCGAACCGAATAGAATATATCCACATTATTCTTTCTATATGTTCAATATCAGTTACCAATTCAGATCATAACAAAAATAACTTCAAAGATGCAACTTTGCCAACGGACCAACTACAATGTGACTCTTAGTAGTTGGAAGTAGGTCTCGCTGCTAAAATGTCACTATCTACAGGTATTTAACTCGATAGCCGGACCAGAAAAAGGTACCGTTTTTGTTGGCTTAGCACTTCTTGCGGTATTCCTATGAAGAATATGATATGAGTAAAATGATAATAAGAATACCGCAAGACATGTGGTAGCCACGTGAATCACGTGACTATTCTCAGCTAAGCCTGATAACTCGCTAGAAGCAGCGGCGTCGCTATTGGAATCCAGACTAAGGCTCCTGCGGTTGCTGTGCTTCCGTTAACGCAACTTGGTATGAATTGTGGCGAAGCGGCGGCCAATCCTCTGGAGTTTTACTGATCTCATTGGTGTTTGAAGCGACCCCGGATGACCGCTTGTCGAACTTGATTTGGATCATGATAGGTGAGAAGATCCCCAAAACAGTTTCAAACTAATAGGAGGGCGGCCGCTGGACCAGTATGCTGCATGTTGATAGTGATGGGCTGCCGCAGATCCAATGCTGCAGCAGCCGTTCAACGCGAAGCGCCGCGCAAGAAACGGGCGCCACGGGCGATGGTTGGGGAGGCGTGCGGTATACTATGGGTCCGGCCTACATACTAATTGTCCAGACTGCCCACTCGCCTTCATATCTAGGTAACAATGTGGTAACGAGTTAACTCTGTTATCAGGCGTTAGATAAATAACAGAGTGATCATCTTGAAGCACCATGATTTCTTGGCTATGAATGACGACCTATTAATCAAGCTGTTGGCATTTAGCGGTCTTGTTGACATCACACTGTCACATTCTCTTTAGCGCGGGGGAAGTGATGCTACTGTACGTATGTATGCAGGGTTTTTGAAATCCCTGAAAATGTCGAAGATCAGCAGCCCCCGAGAAGTTGGTTTAGATCCAGTTGTGTAAATCAGATCGAGAATCGGCGTACAACCTAAACCTGTGATCATACGTGTAGAGTTAGGAATGCTGAAGCACGCAGGTAAGAAGGCTTATCCGTTCTTCCAATTAGCTTTTTCATAATGACGGGATACCAAAAAGACAACAAGTATGTGTGTATGTGTGGCATGAAGTTTGGGATATAATAGTAACCAACTCTTTAAAAGGACATAGCGGAGCCATTAATGGAGGGTGTCGGGGTCGGCTTTCTATAAGTGCCGAATTCCTAGAAAAATACGAAAATATGGGGTTGAAACCTCGATGCCTTTAATTAATTTGGTGAGTTGTGAAAGCGGTTAGGATCCGATGTTGCAGGTTAGAAACGGACTTTCGGGGTCTAGTAGCGTAGTAGGCTACAGTGGGCATTAAATAAGTTGATTCGCAGTTGCTGCACTAGTGCTATTAAAGGTACCCGAACCTTAATTGATTTTATTGATGGTGGAGTTCCTTTGTCGTCCCTCTGGATACCTCTTGTGGGTGGGCTTTTTTGAAGCTTGCTCAGCCCCAACTTAGTACGTAACTTACCTTAGGTAGGCAAGTAAGTATCAGTTGGGTAGAGAAGGTAGTCGCAGCACAGAAGGTCCAGATCTGGTCCCAACCTTGAACTGTCCGCGCTAACACGGACTATCTAAGCAGTACAACGTCGCTACGTAAGGGCTACCTACCCATACCTATACCCAGTAGGTACCTACATGTAAGTACTTGAATACCTGTTTGTCACCCAGGCGATCATCGCTTTGATGTCCTCGTGGGAAAGTCCATCCCAGTTCTTTTTCTTTATCATCTGTTTCTATCTTGACATCTCAATGGGATTCTCGGTAGAATCTTAATTATTGCGGGTTTCTTCATGTTACACGTATCCAACACAAAACGTTCAATAAACGATTTTGATCTCACATACATACCAGTTACGACTTGAGAATCCTACGTTCGCTGTCCCTTGTTATCGCCGTTTCATGAACCAAGCCAGTCCGGCGCCGACCTCGTACTAGGGACGTTTGCTCCCACAACAATCGTCTCATATCGAACCCCTACTTATTCGCAACGTAACTATTCGTTACAAGTAACGCTCACCCTCCTATTCACTTGCCGGCGATACCTTGCTTCTCCGTCTCTAGCTGGTGAACTGGTTCTCAATAATCCCTGTAGCCCGTAGTCCGACTTCCAACCTTCCGCTAACATTCGCTTCGAGTTGCAGGCTCACCCATTTAGAATTCGGTCGCCCTGTTGAGCAGGAACCGTCTTTGCAGTTTAACTTCCATATCCGGGGCAATACGGCGACGGCACCGAGAAATTTCTGCTTTTGCGACGAAACACCTGCGCTCTGTGTGTACTTGTCCCATGTTTAGAGAGTTTGCGCCGCACGAGTTGTATAGATCACTATTTAAATCGGACTGCACCACCCTCCTAGATATTCACTTTCTCCTAAGCAATAGCCCAACGATCTAGCTACACGTCGAATTTGGACATATTCAGAGGCGGCGACCGATCGCCGTTTTTACGGCGCCAGCATGGACCAAGCGGGACAACTCCTCGTCACGGTTAACCAGATATACGCCAGAGCGAACGAAACGAGTACCAATCCTGATGAACAAACTCGACCCCCAGCTTACAAGGCCATCGGTATATCCCTAGCAGTTGCGTCTGGTTGCTTTATTGGAGTATCATTCGTGCTGAAAAAGGTTGGGCTACTGAAAGCAAATGAAAAATATAATGAGGTTGCCGGCGAAGGCTACGGGTATCTCAAGAATGCCTATTGGTGGAGCGGCATGACTCTTATGATTATTGGCGAGATATGTAACTTTGCCGCCTATGCTTTCACGGATGCTATCCTGGTGACGTCCTTGGGAGCTCTATCGGTTGTTATTACCGCCATTCTCTCAGCCATCTTCTTGAAGGAGAGACTAAGCATGGTCGGCAAGGTCGCTTGCTTTCTTTGTATAATTGGATCTGTTGTTATCGTCATGAATGCCCCGGAAGAGTCTTCTGTAGCAAACATACAGGAGCTGCAGAAGTTTGTCGTCACGCCGGGGTTTCTAAGTTATGCTGGTGTTATTATCGTTGGCTGCGCTTTCGTTGCGCTCTGGGTTGGGCCACGGTATGGGAAGAAGAACATGTTTCCCTACATCTCAGTTTGTAGCTGGATTGGAGGGCTGAGTGTTGTCGCTACTCAAGGTCTCGGCGCTGCTATTGTCGCACAGGCCGGCGGCACTCCTCAGTTCAACCAATGGTTTCTATATGTTGTTCTCGTCTTTGTAATAGCGACGCTACTGACGGAAATCATTTATTTGAACGTAAGTTGACCAACTCGTGGTCTGGTGGCTATTGTGCTAACCGTTCATGAAGAAAGCGCTTAATCTATTTAATGCGGCCATGGTAACTCCGACGTACTATGTATATTTTACAAGTACGACGATTATCACCTCGGCGGTCCTTTTCCAAGGATTTAAGGGGACTGCAATGCAAATCGTCACGGTAGTCATGGGATTTCTTACGATTTGCTCAGGCGTTGTCCTACTCCAATTATCCAAGTCCGCAAAAGACGTACCAGATGCCGCCGTATTTGCTGGCGATTTGGATCAAATCCATACAATTGCCGAGCAAGAACAGCCTGAAACGGAACCCAAAGCTGACGCGATTCGTGGAACTGCCGCCATCGTACGACGAATTTCGCTTGCGCGGCAAAAGATGGAGGAAGAGGAGTTCCGGCGACTTCACCAGGAGAAGGAAATGGAGCGCCTTGCGCCGGTTAGTGAGGACGGCTCGCAGGTATTTGAATGGGACGGGTTAAGACGGAGGAGGACGACGTTGGGAAGTTATAGGAGCCGTGCAATGACGACACCAAGTCCAGTCAACACTCCAGGGCGTACTCCGGCGCATCCGCCTTTAGGCAGGTCAAGGTTTCCTACCGAAGAGGAGTTGGAAGAAGAGCGCAGACGCCAGATGTCGCCAAGTATGCTATCGAGTATAGCTGGTACTATTCGAAGTCGAGCAAGGAGTGTTCTACTGCCAGGGCATCCTGATTTCCCCCACGGGGATCATCAGCCTCAAGTTCAAAGTCCGATGCACCCGGTGCAGCTGACTAATATCGCAGTGCCTGGCCAGAAGTACGGAACCGAAGTGAGTCCGTACGGCGCCAGTCAGGATCATGTTTACGGCCTTCCGGATAGTTTGAGGAAGACCGAGTACGGCGGCGCCGCAAGCATAGCGTCTGGTAGTACCGGACGACGTATCCAATTCACGAATACACCGAAGCCGAGCGCTAGTGTTGATTCTTTGGCACCTCCGACGCCCCCACCTCACGGAGAGGTTCATTCAGCACGTCGGCAGTTCTCGTTCCAAAATGTGTTCCGTCGGCATCAAGCTGACAGTGCACAGGACCAAGTACTGCCGCCGTCAAGGGCCCCGCCGTCTCGCCATGGGATAGGATCACGAGGCTATTCGGAACGTCAGATACAGGTAAAGAATGCGACCGAGGAAGAGCGGCTAGGCCTCGTTAAAGGTGATTCCCACTCGATGCCGGCTCTACCTCGATACGACGATGACGATGACGATGATGATGACGATGAGAGCGAGGACGATATTTATGCGGATGATAAAAGGGCGGCGCGGTACGGTAGGGGTATAACGGATAGTCCGCCTAGGAGGAGAAGTGACGATAAGGAGAGCGAGTTCGAAGATTACGAATCGAGTCGGAAGGGGTATAGGAGGGATACGACACCTCGCAGTTCACCGCCGCGGCCACCAGGACAGAGTCCACCACGTGGGGGAACCGGAGCCTTTATCTGAGGGCTACATGCTGAAGATGATGAGACATGAATAATGTGCATGTTCATTTGTTTATCACGATGGGTACACTCACATGCCTTGGCGACGGTCCGGTTGGTTGTATGAGTACTGAAGCTATTTTGCTTACAAAAAGTTGCTGGGATCGGGGGACAAATATAGAGGCGCGGTACAGCATGCATGGGTTAACGGTTACACGCAAACATGTTTGCATTACTAGCAGGATTTGGATCCGTCTGGGAAGATGATTGTACTATAGTTACCTAAAACATAGATAGCGGCAGACGGGAGGACGTCTAACGGGATATCCCGGAGTGCGGAGCGTGCATACAGGAGGCTGAGGTCCTATGTCTAACGGATAGGAAAATACATCACACGTCATATGTCAGACTTCAGAAGCTTGGTTCAATAAAGCTTAACATTCCTTTCCGTCAGGTAGTTTGGTGCTTGGCCATACATACTCAGCCCTATGATCAGCAGCTGTGGTGAACTCTCGCGTGGCTAGTGCCTTGGTGCTGCGTTGCAGAACGCATTGCAGCACTGGAACCATGCTAAGGCAGACGGTATGTATTATGTAAAAGATGACCTGCAAATTATATGCAGAACCGTATTCTAAAATTAAGAAATTAAGACCGGACGCTACCAGCGTTCCATGCATTTTTTAGCCCTAGGCAGACGTTGATCAAGTCCTACATAATGGAGGTATTTTCGTATCTACCTACATGTACCTTAAGCGGATCTACTCTTGTGCTGGTGTTCCATTAGCATTAAAGTGAATTAATAACGTGGAAGAGGTACTCGGAGTTTATCAAATGCGTGATTATTCTGCTGGTACCACAAACACAAACACTCTCACGACGAAGTCTCGTTTCATAATGTCTCTAGAATTTTTTTTATATGTAGCTGAGGGAGTTCTATTAACTGGCTGCCTGAATCTCATTTGACCCTCGGTAGGATTCTGTTGGCCAATGCAGGGCTGACGGATCCTTTCCAAATCTTGGCATTTCAGGGGCTCCCTCCGTAGCTTGACCTATTTCGGCTTATCGTAACCCTTCATCTGAAGAGATGAGCCAATGCTTAATAAATTGACAGCATCCATGGATAAGCCTAGAACGCATCTTCGCCCAGCTGATAATGGGCGGATTTGATTTGCGTCCCGCGCCAGCGCTACCCCATACCGAACAACTGGTACTTCCAACTCTGGTCCGTGTAATTTGCACATCAGTCTCCTTGGCAACACCCACTTCGCAGAAATAAGAACTGCCCTCGCCCGCTCCCGCAAATCTCCATCCTAGTCCTGCATGGGAATGCCATCATCTCATGCTTTTTGCCCATCGAAGGGCAGCTAGCATAGAATTCATCATCCATGGGAGAATCATACGCCACAAGTTCGTCGACGCGCGAAATCCCGGAATGGACTGAGGAACGGACTGATTCCCACCGCGCGCAGCCTAAAATTGTGAGAGCCATGGGGGTGGACCGCGAATGGTGGTTGCGCTACGTCAACCACAACCTTCTGAGGCGCAAAATCGACCTCAGGCGAGTAATTATCGCCGTCGTAGTCTTTGTTGCCCTTTCCATGATTGTCTTCGAGGTCACCCATCACGAACTATACAGAATTGCTCCCTTTGAGAGCTTATCTCTCGGCACAAGTACCCCCGAGGTACCCGGTCAATGTACAACTTGGCCTGTCGATCACGATGGGCAGTACATTCCTTCGCGGGCTCATGAGAATAACACAATAAAGCTTGAGTCCTATGCCCCTAAGGGTGGCTGGAAGAAGCCCGTAGGTATCAAGATCGTCGCGTTGGTGTTCTATGGCCGCAAGAGGACAGTCGACTTCCTGGACTGCTATCTGCAGCAAAATCTGGCTGCTAATGGAGGATATCTCGACGAGATCCGGTTTATGGTGCACACAAATAAGGAAGAAGACCTGGAGTACTTGAAAGACCTCGTGTCGCGAAGGGAAGAGCATTATCGCGTCGTTGAATCCGGCCCCTGTGAAGGAACGAGTTACGGATGCATTTGGGACTCGGTTGTGGAGGACAACACCATATATGTGAAAATCGACGACGATATTGTAAGTTGTTCTCCTTAGCACGCAGAGTTATCGAAGGCATCCCTAACATGCCATTTAGGTTTTCATTCATCCAGATGCGATTCCCCAACTGGTTCATACCCGAATCGCGACACCTCATCCATTTGGTGTTTCTGCAAACCTGGTCAACAGCCCGTTGACTGGCTACGAGCACTTCCAGTTAGTTCTTACCCTGTATTTTTGCTTTGCAGGCCTCCTTACATTTCAACAGCGTCGGTGCTATCCATGCCTTCAGACCTGATCCGAGTAACAAGCCGTCACACTTAGCCGCCGAGTCATGGCGACCATCGGAAAACAAGCTTTTCCCGTCGTCAAGCTTACCGAAGCTAAATATCAGTAATCTGAAGAGCATCGATCTCGATGCCGAGATCTTCCCCGAGCGTCCTTACTATGGCCATCCGTTCCTCTTACTAGCAGACGATCCTTTCGACCTGATGAAAACCCCAATGGGTCTAAATTATCTACGCGGAGGCGACAAGGGCGTCGAATCCATGTACGAAGCCGCCTGGAAGTCCTGGGCGATCGCGACCCAGCAGCAGTACTCGCTGCTGAAGAACCTGGAGGACAACGCCATCTCGCGCTACTTCTTCGGGGCGCCCCTAGAGTTCTCCAAGAGCAACAGCACCTCCGCCGTGGCGTTGAAACACGCGGCTCAAAGCAAAGGCGGACCGGGCGCGGAACAGCTGTACAACACGCAGTACAAGCGGTACAATCTCAACTTCGTCGCGCTCTGGGGCCACGACATCAAGGCCGCGCTCCCGATCGCGGAGGACGACGAGGAGGACATCACGGTTACGATCCCGAAGCGCACGCGCCGGCCCTTCGTCATCGACACGCGCAGCGTCGTTGGACACCAAAGCTTTTACCCACAGCACGATGGTGTTCGAGAGACGGACCTGCTCGACCGATGGAGAGCGTTTGCCAATGAGAAGATATGTACTCCGCAGAACCTAAAGAAACCGTTTGATAAGAGGTGTCCCGGTTTTTAGGGGGAGAGGGCAGAGCCATTGAATGTACGATATTTGAAATATAAGCGCAAATGGAAATGTGTAATGATTGAGTTATATTAATTGATGGCGTATGATTTAGCCATGACCCGAGTTTCTGCATCTTGCGTTGCGTTGCCTGCCCGTATATCTGAGTGCAAATGCAATGCCTACCTCCTACATTATAAGGAGGGTTGAGTTCCATTGGCATATTGGATCCAGGTGTTAAATACGAAGTATGAGAAGTTGTCTACCCACGCTGCGCCCTTTATTATTCCTTACTCGATAAGCTTGGAACACGCCATTGGCCTAAGGAGGATATAGTTATTAAGATCCCTACAAGGTTGGAATACGTCCATGTAGGTAGCAACCTTAATGATCCTGCTTCCCCAGCAGCCTATTAGCTGCCCCAAGTATCAGTCTTAAGGGAAACTTAAACCGATCTTTTAGTCTAACTTCAGCCTATCATCGCGGTTTCAGCAATATCCCACATACGTGCATAGGTGCTTTTCTGTTATTCTATGCACGTACTTACCATATTTCATTTCGTATCCTCGTTGGTAAGGGTATTCAGGAGCAGCCGTGTAATGTGTGCTCGGCAGGAGATGATTACGTCATCTGCCATTTAAGACCGATGACTCATCACATAGTCTTCGAGACATACATGTGTAATGAGATCATGGTCGACAACAAAAAGTATGTATGGTATCTCCGCTCTTTTCAAGTTCTTTGGTTTCTTTATATACAGAATCAGAGACTGTTAACTGTAACAGTCTTCGGTTTCGAAGATTATTAAAGGCGCACTAACAAAGACAGACGAGTTCTGACATTCGAAGGAGTCTTCTCACGAAACTATAAGGGCGAACATGTGGTCATCTCGATTCTAGATGCTCTTCCAATTTTATATATTCAGGAAACTGGCTTACATTTAACAACTTACCTCCGTATACAGGAGAGCTGTTTATGATACATGTATCTACTAAATACTACGAAAACAGGACACGAAACATGTCTACAAGGTAACCTAACCGGAATCAACTCCCTACGTCTACGAATGTACGTGCCTACCTTGGTATGGCCATGGACTCCAATCTACTCGTGCGTAGACAAATACTAGAAGGGTACTCGCTTACTTGGGTACCTACCTCCCTCGTGGCTTTTGCAAAGACACCTTAAACGGATCTAAGTATCCTGTTTGAGGTACGCCAGGATGATGCGGGGATCTTTCGCCGTGAACGAGTCCCCGCAGACGGGTATTTGGGGAAACAGGTACGACACCCGCCCAGGGGAACTTCGGGGGCAGTTTATTGCGGAGGATGACCGCTTCGTGGCAAGCCTTGCAAAAATATGCCCGGGCACCCCCTTCGTTACCAGCCGGGCCTCTGAAGCCGAAGGCGTCAATGCTAGGAAGACATTGGCAATTGGGGCAGATTTTGGTCGTGCCGTAGGTCTGCACAAGGAACGTGTCAATACTATCGACGGCCTGACGGAGGCGGATGATGTGCTGCAGCCTGTGGGGGCTGCAGAGACGGCGATCAAAGATTTTGGTGGCACAAGCACAGCCTGTTACGGGCAGGGGATCAACCCCTTGGAAACCGCCGATGGTGACAAAGGGGGCGATGCTGAGCATGACCTTGCTTGAGGTAATGTTGTCTTGCTCTGGCGGGTAGCCCCAAACACGGCGTCCGGAACCTTGGAACGTAGCTGGCGTGACACTAAGGATCTTACAACATGCCTCACAGGCATAAGATCGTAATCTCTCCGCCAACATGTCCATTTCCGCTGCGAAACGGATTCGACTTTCCCTTTCACAGTCATCGCAGACGGGGAAACCTGGACGGGGGTGGGTTGTATCTTCACAGACTGCTGCCGTTGGTTTTCCACAGGCCGGATTGTGGTGTCCTTTGTGTTCAAGACACTGCATGTTCGGCGTGTCGCTGATCTTCCCATCGGGCCCGAGAATTCGCTGCGTAGGGATTGTAGCGAGGATGGGTAAGGGCGTCGGGTTGGGATGAGGCGGCCCGGGGCGGATGATGGCCCTTGCCGCGGGACGAGCTAAATGACCCTCGGGGAATGTATTCAAGAAGCGATGAACGACCTGATCTATTGCCATTCCATCGTTATGGATCGCACTAAGTGGGCCTGGAGAATGTGGACGGTTAGGGGGGGTGAGCATGACGTTCTGAATAGGCGCGTTTCCAGGGTTGAGACGACTCGCGGACCCTAGGTCGATGGTAGACGGGAGGCTGACGGGCACTGCGGCGTGGACCCCTCGCTGCGGTGCCGAGTGACGCTCCTCAAGGAATTCACGCATGAGTTGGAGAGAAAA
The DNA here is from genome assembly GCA_022432515.1 of Hypoxylon sp. NC0597. NCBI lineage: Eukaryota > Fungi > Ascomycota > Sordariomycetes > Xylariales > Hypoxylaceae > Hypoxylon > Hypoxylon sp. NC0597. Next base: position 26,530 of record JAJKLA010000067.1, on the reverse strand, counting down.
AGAGGTCGCTGCCGCCAACCCAGAGAACAAATCGTTTCTTAGAACCTGTCTCATATTATCCAAGTTAAGAATCTGGTGGCCTTCGTGGACCAGCCTATAGGCGCCTTCGAAAATCTCGGCGTAGCCATGAACGCGAGCTGCTCCCAGCGCCGCCAACTCGTTCTCGTCAACCAGCCGGGTTAGAACGACTTCTTGTTGACCTGGAGAGGCGGGTTGTGCGATAGGTGTGGTGTTTCCTGAATTCAGATCCGGTAGGGAGGGCGGTGGTTGCCGCCCCAGGGCGTCGATGGCCTCCCAGCCTGGGAAAATATCATAAGCGGGTGAGAACGGTGTCTGTGGCCCCTTCTCTGGCGACTGGCCTGGAACCTCTGGGGCCGGCGACCATCCATCGAAACCCTCAAGAATATACCTAGCCATGGGGCCTCTGCCGTCCGACACGCTTGAGCGTCGAGAATCGGCAGATGGGGCTGGAGATGGGGCTGGAGCTGGCGCCGGAGACGGCGCCGCTTCAACCGTTGGCACTGGGACATCAGGATTTGGAACCGGCGTTAGACTTCCTGCTGGTGACGCTGGAGTTGGAACCGGTATTGGGTTAAAAAGACCTGGATCAAGCAGAGCTGGATCAATTGGATCGCCCATGTCTGCAAATGGCGCTGGGTTAACCGACGGTGGGTTAGGCAGAGCTGGATCAACTAGATCGTCCAAAACTGGATCGAATTCGTCGTCCAAAACTGGATCAAACCCATCGTCCAAAGGTGGATATGATGCTGGGCTAACTGGATTGTCTAAAGCTGGATATGGCGCTGGATTAACTGGCGCTGGGTTAGCTGGCGCTGGGTTAGCTGGTGCCGGGTGAGCTCGCGCTGGGTGAGCTGGTGCCGGGCGAGCTGGCGCTGGGTGAATCGGCGCTGGTTTGGCGTGTCTGCCTACACCTGAAAATGGCGTTGGAATATTTGGCGCTCCAGGCCATTGTATTGACTTATAATCCGGTAGAGGGGGTGGGAGATGAGGCAGGGCTGATCTAGATGGTACGTATCTTAGATGGTAGTCAGCAGGCATTGATCGGTCTGTACTGCTCGGGGCACTGCTATCAACCCCGTTAAATCCATACCCAAGTTTGAGGTAATACCTATACGATAGTTAGTAATCGCTCCTCTAAGAAAGGGACTAGGGAGCTTTTGGCATGTCTAAGGGGCGAAGGGGGAAAAAAAAGGATACTGACAGTGGTTGGTCATCGCCGTCAACCCCCCTATAGAAACAGCCCATTATCCTGTTCTCTGTTATGCAGTTACCCCCATGCTTAACGCAAGAATCACAAGGCCTCTTTCTGTCGCATTTTCTATTATTTAGTTGACATGCTGTGCAATGACTGAAACTTTTATTGGTGGTAGACGCGTTTGCTGGAGATGGCTTTGGTCGGAATACTTGGCCTTCCACCACACAGAATAACCCCCAACTAGTGCAATATGAACAGCCGATACCGTTCCTAACATCCGCATCACAATCGCGAGTGCGTCTCGCACTGCACTTGTTGTAACATAAATGGCACCAATATTTTCGTTGATCACCTTTCCTGTTCCAGAAGGGTCTATAATGAGACGATGGTTCTGTGCTTGGACCAGCAACTGCCTGAGGGGCTTCTGGCGGAGGATTAGGAGGTGAATTCGGGTCCGCGAGAAAGGTAGGTACTGCCAGAGTATTGGAAACCGTCGCGCCTTCAGGTGTATTGTTAGCAGCGAAGGGCCCGAATGGGTAGGAACCCACGGAACCGGACACCTGCTGTTGTGGGACATGGGAAGGGAGATTAAGAGTCGGATTCGGAAGCCGTGGACCGGGATTAGCATTCGGAATCGCGAAGCTTTGAAGCTGTGCGCTGAGGTTTGGATCCATTAGGGACTCCATGTACTTTCTCGTACACGGAACGGCGACTGTAATGCACCCCTGGCACCCTGTGAGGGTCGCCGTGCAAGGCTCGTCGAAGACATAACACCTATCGCAACGATTATCCACGTAGTTTGGTTGCCCGACCGTTTGGCGCCAAGCCTTGTACTCGGCCAGATGCGGATCTCTAGGATCGAAGAAGTAGTTGAAAATAAGAGGAGGATTATACGTCGGTAACCTGGGATCAAATAGGGTTGCATCGACATTGGAATCCATCTTGTCGGCGAGAAAAGGGTAACTTTGAAGCTGCTAAAAAGAAATTAAATCTTGGATAAGGAGTCACAGACGCTTTGCAATATCTTGATCTCGAGCTTAGGATTAAGATTCGCGTCTGTCTTTTTTTCTATTTCTGGCGATAGATGCCCTAAGAAGTGAGTGTTGGATACGAAAAGGGGGATAGAGACATACTTATCTTCTAGCTGAAGAGAATACAATGCCATTATTCGAACGTGTCGACTAAGGGGATTGTTACTACAGAAGATATTCGTTTATTGTTCTAGGTTAATGGCGGAACGAAGGATAGAATCTCGTTTTAGGATCTTGTGAACATGGTCGTCGTTTAACTACTTTGCTTATGTATGTTGCGTCGAGGTACTGAAACTATATAGGGGATATAAGCCAATGTCTAAGTTGAAAAACGTGGTTTTCATGTAAGCATACTTGATTTATTATAAGCAGGTAGAGAACCCATCTTCTACCTGGACCTTGCTTGTAGGACTCATATACCAAAGGGGGAACCCTTGATGCTCTCTTACGATACTCGTACGGAACGGCCGATCGTACTGCAAGGTGTTGTACAGCAAAGGTCGACTCTGTTCAATCGGTATTTTAAGCATGTCGTTCAACACTATTGTAGACTGACTTCTCATTGGGATTGTAGGCTTCATTCGCGGGCAAACATGCACAAAGAGGATTTACCGAGTCCGAATTATATGAACTGACTTGACGCCTGAACAACTTGTGATGGGGAATCTATGACATCAAACCACTGTAAAAAAACGAAGAGGAAAGAGAAGAACATTACAAGTAGTGAAATGACCAGCAGGAGAGATTACCTTCCACGTCATCTGCGATAATATAACAACGTGGAGTAATCTGCAGTCTTAAACGTCGTGCCACAAATCCGAGACAGTGTTGTCTTCGTGAGCGGTAGTAGATTAGCCACTCGATTCATCCTTTATCCCTTTTCAGATGCTGGTGGTTTGCTCGGTCCCCTGATGAGCTACAAGACCCCGACTCCCATTACCATGCAACAATTTTGCCTCGATTGGACTGACGGTGTACTTTCAAAACCGCCAAGATCGTTCGTTACGCTCATGTCGAATGCACACACCACGCACCCTACCCTTAACACGTATTGGCGGGTTCCTAAGAGCCAACCTCCTCTCTCATATGCATTGCTTCAATCACTAATAAACCCGATTTGCTTCCGTGCCCTCCTCATGCACCTCATAGGACCACGCACTTGGAGCAACACCCAGCTTCGGATTCACCCTCGTTCATCTCGAGTTTCTGATTGGGACCGTTCGAGCCGCCGTTCCCGCCGCTGTTCGTTGACAGACCTTGCATGTTGCGGTTGTAGTGGCGGATTTCTCGCACGAGATCGAAGAACGCCTTGTCGACATTCGTTCGAGACTTAGCGGACGTCTCGACGAATGGGCACCCGAATTGTTTCGCTAGCGCCTCACCGTCTAGAATACATGTTAGCCTAACAGTAACTCAAGGTTGAAGTACGTGTGAAGATAAATACCTTGTCGGGGGACTTCGCGCTCGCTCTCCAAATCACACTTGTTTCCAACGACGACCATGGGGAAATAGTCTGTGGGATCCTTGTCCTTGACTCTGAGAATCTGCTGCTGAAAGGTGCGGATTTCCTCGAAACTTTGATCAGATGTAATCGAGTAAACCAAGAGGAATCCCTCGCCGGTGCGCATGTACTGTTCCCTCATAGCCGAGTATTCTTCCTGACCTGCCGTGTCAAGGACATCGAGTAAGGCAACTTCATCATCGATGACGCACTGCTTACGATACGAATCTATGGGGCGGAAAATGTCAGTCTGGGATAAACGCGAGGAATTTGAAGAGGCGATGATTAGTCCGACGAACCTTCGATGGTAGGATCATACTCGTCGACGAAGTGGCTCTGTATCAATTGAATCGTCAAGCAAGATTTGCCTACACCTCCTCCGCCGACTACGACCAACTTATACTCTCGTAAGAACTATGTAGCGATGCTGTGTCAGCGACCAGAATAACGATTGATAAGAAAGCGCAAAATAAAAGATATACCTTGGATGCCATTGCGTATTCGCCAATTGGCAGCGATGCGTCGTCTGCTGAAATGGGTCGGACTGATAGGTAATCGAGAGAGCCGACAGATTTTGAGTCAAAGGGGGGTATATGTTTCTTGGAGCAGCGCAGCGAGTAACGGTTGATGTTATCTCGATGAGCCGACAAAGGAATTGGTCGTCACGAAATCGGCGCAAGTCCAAATGATGGACCAGATAGATGGCGATTTGTGGAGAGCTAAGGTCCAGTAAAGTACTGTATTGTTTTGGCTGGTCGTTGATGGTGATGGACTTTGTCGGAAGAACTTGAAAAACAGCTGCCGGTTGTAAGTATCGGCAAAAAAATAAAAGAGGAAAACGAAACAAATGGATTACAAAGGTAGAGAGAATTGGTAGAATCCTGATAGTACAAGGAAAAAAGAGAGAGATGTCTTCGTCGCGTGCGTACCTATGTTGGCGTGCCTACTTCCGTGGACACTTTTAGGATGCAGTGACGGCGAAGAAGGGGGAGTGATTCACTAGAACAGTCACTTTTTTCGAAGTAAAGAGGGCTTTCGGGCTGCTTGATTGCTTTGGTTGCTTTGGTTGCTTGGCCACACGCAAAGGGGGTGTGCAAGAAACATGTACACTACGTACCGCGCGGTACTAAACTCCTACTAAGGTACAGTACCTAGTACCTAGTGTACAGTATTGGTGGGGCGGAGGATCACAGACCAGAAAGGATTGATTGACATTGGCTGTTAGAGTTCTCATACGATTCTATCGCTTTGATTAACAGGCACGGACCACCAGATCACTCAATTGGCCGATGGCTTCTTTTAATTCGAAGAATGGATAACGCTAAGCTGGAACAGGGTAGGACTGCTAGCCACTTAGATACGTAGTTAGCGCCTCCCTTAGATAAACCTGGGTCGTTAATGAGAATGACCCCTACGATGGGTACAGCAGCTGCAACCCTGCTTTATTAGGTAACATAGCTAAGATAGCAGGGAAGGTAGGTGTAGATACTATACGCTATTCTGTAGATACCTGTAAGTAAATATTAAATACACGCATTATATGTGTATGTAGGTATGATAGGTATATACCTCTGAATGGAAGGTAGATGTATATATCAAAAGGCGTTCAGATAAAGGTCCATATGCAGATAATCATGAATGAATAATGGCCTATAAGCCTGTAAGCATGCTGTTATCCTGTGTCTTGCGTTAGCTTCGATACACACAAGGTAGCAAAAGTTGAGTTGAGATTTTCATTCTATTAAATATCAACTACGTAAGCAGACAACTGATAGAGGCTTTAGATACATTTGGAGCCACCGTACATATGAAGATACTCGTCTTGGTAGCTAGCATGGACACGTATTATAAGAGGAGAACTCAAGGGTCCTCGGCGATCACTTATACACATTGCCAAAGTTGAATGGCAACCATCTTGCAGTCCAGCAACTTTAACTTTCAACCTTAGGTCACATCAACTCATCAGGGGCTAGGTGCCTATCATGTACACCTAAATTCAGCCCACTCCGCTATATTCTACCCGCCGCAAACTTTCTATAGGTACCCATTTCACCTAATGTTCTTTTTATAAATCTCCATTATAACCCCATTATCAATCAATCGATAATCAACTAAACAGGTCTTTATCTTTACTAATAGCTTCCGATTAGGTCCAAGTTGTTGTTTATTTCCTGCTCGTACATACAGATACATAAGTCGCCGCCATTCGAGCAGCGGTTCTGATTACTTCTTTCGTTGGGAACCACACCGTTCATTCACTCAATGGCAGCTTCGTTTGTAAGGGAGCATTAGCACTCCAAAATCAACCAGCCACCTCCATCAACTCCACTAGCAATACTACCATAAGCGGTGAACCGACTTGGAATGTCAACCACGCTGACCCATCATATTCTCATATCCTTTTACTATGCAAGCAAGCTGGCAAGACGAGGCGAACCAGGTTCCCCATTATCAGAAATCCTTCAGGCATCGTACGCACCCCAGGCATTACTGTTCCGACTTTCCACAGCATCATTTAGTTATTCAACGGCGAAGCTAGAGATTTATCTACGCCTCCTAACAGCTATACTAGGCTAACCTTTACCGCCGCAGCGTACCTCTTTCTTCTCCTGCCATGCCTCAATAAAAGATTCCCCAAAAGATGCCCAGTGGCTAATGGCGCTCGGTAAATACCGACACGAAGGCGGTACTTACTAAGAGGACCAGAAAACCTTCTAAATTTTAATGAACAGCGATAATGCGACGCGGGTCTGAATTTTGAAATGAGTTTCATTTCCTTTCCCCCAAGACAACCGCCTTAAATCGGAATTTATCTCACCTCAATAGCTCATCTCAACCCACCACCAATACGATACGCAGTAGTGACGAGATATGTATCCTAGCTCTCCATCCATCTAGCGTGTGTTCTACATTACAACATGGAAGTACCTGGTGCTCGCGATAGCTCTCTATTATTATGATGTACCCAAACCAGAACTAATTTAAATTTTTCTAGAAGCTTGAAGGAATCTTGAAAAATCTCCGCCGGCTAGCTTACCTTAGGTAGTACATATTACTCATGCATGTGTGTCATGAGCATGACGCCCTAAACCAAAAATGGTCTTTTCGTTTCCCAAAACAGGGGGATGTTGAACCCCGCGAACATGAAAAAGGAGGTCTTACAGGGGGAAGGAAATTTCTTTCGCACGGGGGAAAAAACATCATTTTTCTCATTAAATGCATGGGGTCACAGCTTCCATTGCCCCCAATTACTTATTGATAACGTATATTAACTACCTGGACTCGACGGTTCATATGTCTGTCGGAGATTTTATATGAACTAATCGCCTCTGAAATGCAAGGGAAACCAAGTAGGGGATTGTTTAGCTAGCTAGGTAAGCCATGCGTGAGAAGACGAAGCCCTTCACGGAGCCGCCGAACTAAGTTGCAAGCTCACCGATGATCCCGTTGGCACCTTCTCCATTCATAAACAACATGTGGGGAAGCGCACCGAGCTGTCGGCAGCCTTCAAAGAGGCTAACTCCAGTAAGTGGTCGAGCTCATCTATTATCCCCTATCTACGTACTATGTAGATGTTGGATTCACTCGTCATCCTCTCCCTCCACGAAGACTCGCTTTCCCCGGACGTTTTCGGTAACCTCTGGTACGAGACTTTCTAGGTAGTCCCTATCCCTTCCGACGAGAGTCACGGAGTTATTCTTCCCCCAGCGTGGATAGCTTCCAACCTTCACGCCCTTCGGTGCAACTCTAGCGGCCAGCTCGGTGAGGTAATCCGCGATAGTGCTCTCAGGCATTGGCGTAGAGATGATGACTCTAGAAATCCCCTTGCCCTCCGGATCCACCAGTCTGTCGACTATGAACGGCTTGAGACCTTCTAGGAGGGTTTCAACTTTTGCTAGCGTTAGTATATTCTCGTGCATGTGTTCGGGGGTCGATAAACCTACAGATCCTTGGTACGCCTGGAAGAATGTGGACATTGCCATTGACTACCGAGACAGGAACCCAGATGTCATCGCGGGGGAACAAGGCTTGCTTCGCCAAATCGCGCGATTCGTCGATGGGCAGCTGAACCATCCGGAGCCGCGCCGTCTTGGCCGGGGACTCCACATCCCAGCTAAAATTTGGCTCGGACTTCTTATGCTTGCTGAGCTTCTTCATGCGTTCGTACGCCTCTTCGTGTAGTATGAGTTTAAGGCCGAAAGCTTTGGCAATAGATTGGTAGGTGATGTCATCATGTCTATTCTGGGTAAGCTTCGGAGCGAACCATGATAAAATCTAGGGGACTTACGTCGGTCCTATACCGCCACTAGTTAAGGGGGTTAGCTTAGCTGTTTAGATAGGGGGAGGAGTAGCGGCTCGCCGTTCGGCATGGGTACCTAGTCACAACAAAATCGTAGCGATCGCTCATCCTCCGTACGGCTTCTATGATCTCGTCTTCGTCATCTTCGATGACCTCGATTCTCTTCAAGTTCTGCGGGGATATGTGAGCTTTATCGTAACATCCAAATCAACCAGAACGCCAGGGCTCTTACTATGCCTAGGGAAAAGCACCATTTGGCCATATAGGCCGAGTTTGTCTGCGAGGCTGTAGATTAGTCATTAGCGTTTCTCGGCGTAGTTTGCGTAGGGTCGTACATCGGTTGTCTAGACGTGTTAGCTACGAGGACATCACAATAATACAGTCAAGCAAAGGCGGAACATGCCTTTCCTCCAAGCACTTCATCGCCGATGATCAGACACGCCGCCGTGTGTATGGTTCGGGAGTTCCGCTCTTCCACCGAAGCCATGATCCTTGATGCCAGACCGCTGGATCTGAATCCAGACGCAGCAGAACGAATGTGGCCTAATGCAGGGTGAGGTCGGGAGAGATGTCGCGTAAGTTGTGACAGGCGGGAAATCATAAGAGAAGAAGGGGACCTCGGTGTGATACGTAATATATTGCAAATCCGACCTTCCGGACCGGCCAAAGGATTTCCAGGCAGTAGTAAGCAAAAAGGTGACTCGGTGATTCTTTAAGAACGCCGTTTCACACTGGGTTAGGCGCTAATAACAAAGTCGTGAATGGCTGGAAGGTGGATGGTGAATGATGGAAGGGCACACGGAGAACATACGGGGAAGGCGTTTGTTTCGTGGAGCTGGCAGGTCCCTCCCTAGTAACCGGGGGTGTCCACCGGACTGTTCTGCCTTCCCAACGCAACGGATCTACCGAGCCAAGAAAGGCCCCCCACCGGTCCCGGAATATCCTCGGCCGAGCACATACTGTAGGTATTTCTCTTTGTCGAATAAGGACGATGCTTTAGCTCAATACGAGAGAGACAAACAAGCATCATCTCGGAAGATACGAGAATTCACACCAGTGTGACTAATAAAATAGGCAGAGAACGATATTCGAGTGAATTTATTACATATAATCTACGTATATATACCCAGAATATTCTATGTTATAGTCAACCTAGGTAGGTAGGTACCTGGTATCTGGGGACACCCTCAAGTTCGCACATACGATATTTCCTCCTCATTCTAAAAGCACGAGCGCCTCTTACGCTCCGTCCTATTCTCCGTCCATCTCTTTTTGCGCATCATCAGGCCGTACGTATCATTCAAGGGATACCCATCACTTGACCTTAGGTTTGGCCTTGACAGCAGTGCCGAACTTCTCGGTGATCTCGTCCTCGCTGAAGCGTCTCGTGCAGCGCCTGAGCATGGCGGCGCGCTGCTCAATGGTCATTTTGATCTGACGCTCGCCGATGGGCACCATGCATCGCGCGAGATGCTCGTAGTGGTGTAGCAGCAGCCGTATCGTGATCTCCAGGTAGTCGATGTTGTGGAAGACAAGCGCGTGCTCCGAGCTATACGTCTTCTTATTCGCTAGGAAATGCACCGGGTGGTCGCGCCAGTGTCGTCGCGGGTTCAAGTGGTGGGACGTATGGTACCCGTCATTGAAACAATACCTGTTACTCTGCTCATGGCATTAGTAAAGGGTGGATGAGCGGGCGTGGGTTAGGGCAGTGAAAGTGATTATTTTGGATATGTGGTTGGACGACGGCAGAGCTCAAACTTACGGGGACGTCTATCAAGGTGATGCTAGACCGGTAGTCTGAGTCGGGCTCATCCGCATCGACGAGGGCGTGCTGGCCCCAGTTGCCCACCATCAAACCCGCGCGCAACAGCATGAGAGGGAGTAAGAAAACGAAGAACGTCGGGCGACTGTTCAGGCGGAACAACGTCAATAGCGTTGCATAGTTAAACAGCTCCCAGAACGCCGCTTTGAGAGCGAATGTAGGGCGATCTTTCTTGAGGAAGTACAGAGGCAAATCCAGCCAAATCAGGAAGTAGAAACGTCCGACGTAGTGGAGGAAGTGCCAGACGTTGTCGCGCTGGTATCGAATGGTAGATGAGAGGTCCTCGGGACCGTTACCTTCGACATGATGATGCTTCACATGGTGGTAGTAGTAGGTATTCCAGGTATGACCCATCAAAGGGTCAGTGATATACGGAAATATTATATCGAACAGGTGGATCAAAGACTGCTTCCGCAGCACACCGCCTCCGTGGATATGTTGATGCATCATCAGCGTATACGTGCCCAAGTAGTAAAACTGCATGATGAAGTGGGCGATTCCATGCAGATAAGTGAAGTGGTAGTAGAGCCAGAGTGCGCTAGGGACGGAGGTCGTGAAGTAGAGGATCAGGTGAGTGACCATAACGACGTCACTACATGTTCATCAGCAAACGTATTATATGAAGACGTTGTGTCTTATTTTCAAAAAAGAAGCCCCGGTCACTCAGAGTAAAGCTAGCAGGAGCCGACTGGGAACAACATATATATGTCAGCACATACTGCGAGTATGTTAGTATCTCAAAATATTAACGCGACTCGGGAAAAGGCGTTATCGCACATACCCTAGGATGTCTAGCAATGCCCTGAGCCCATTTTACATAGGGCATTAACATGTGCCGATAAACCAAGGGGTGTAACCTCGAAGATAAATCTTGAAGGTCCACGGAACAGAAGACGGTTGGCTCGAAATCTTGATTTGCTGGGTCATTGAGCGCTCTCATGGAAGTGAGGTCGCGCTCATCCCTGGATGACGAGTCGTCGCGGTTGGTGGCTAAATGCAAATCCAGTTAACACGGAACCCAGATCCCGGAGTAGCTCCTTGAGTCATGCCTCAACTTCCCCGTTCAAGTTTTTACGGAGTGGACCTACTTCCATTGACAACTTCTCGGCCGGGCGCGGAGTCGTGCTTTGCACCCGGGCCTTTCCTGGACGAGCCGGAGTTTTGCTGACATCGTTGAACGTCATCAGCAAGGTTCTGCAGGAGCAGAACATCGTTTCGAGGTAACTCTGGACTTATAATAATCGAATCCATGATAATCCTGCCCAGCAGAATGGGGTATTAAAATGGTCTTATTGAAGCAAAAAAAGTATTGGGGAATGACGGTTCTGAAAAGGAAAGGGAAAATATTAAGCTAGCAAGGAATGGTGTAGGCAAGGGGCTTGCATTAACTGTCAAAGGCACCCCCTCGTACGTTCTTACATCAAGGATTATGGAGAAAATTTTATAGATGTCTGGGCTTCATCAATATGAGTAGAACGAATGTCGACCGGCACACTGCGTCTAGTTCTCTTTGCACCTTAGAGAGCTATCTCATCAATCAAAAGAGGTATAATAGGGGTTGCATTGCATTGTAAAGGAAAGGGAATTTCTCTTTTTTTTAGAGCTATCCTGGCTGCCCTGGTCCCCTAATCCATCTGAAATTGGCGCTAAAATTCAAGCGGTATGAGCAATCCACAGAAAAGCTCTGAGCTTTTAGCGCACGTTGCCCCCTGGCGGTCGGCATGTGGTTCGCTTATCAGATGTTCTAGACTGGTTATGGATTAACGCACGGATAGGGGAGCTCAGGGTCTAGATTGCTTGATACTACGTCAGACTCTTTGAGCCGCACTGCTAGCTTTGCGCAACCGGTTTTGAAAAGGAGAACCCTTGCAAATCGGAGATATCGGCCGTAGAAGGTAGAAATGAATCAATCACCGTCATTCTTTGAAGCAGTTATCCGATTGAAAAACAACTGGCTTAACATACACTAGGTATGAAGTGCTGCATACTTCCTTACATTATCATACGTATCGAAGTTAGAGCCCAATTGGTTGTCTTGCACCGGATAGGAAAGAAAGTGAAGTCTCCTAATTTTCCTTCTTAGGGAGAACTGATCAAAGTCAAGGCTCGAGTGTCAAATCACTGCAAAGGAGCAAAGTCTCGCCACTTAGTTCATTCAATTTCAATTCGGATTTCGCAATCAAGACAGGTTGACGTCTTGAGAGTTCTCCCGTTCTTCGGAGCTCATGGTGACAACTCGCCTTCCTCTCTCTTCGTTAATAACACACTCCTTTCACCTAACTCACCATCTTTGCTCACTCATGCCGTCCAAATGGATGCTCAGGCCAAAATATAAATCAAAATCATCATCCTTCGTTGCTGGGGGTATCGTTGAGATATAATGCAGCGCAGCCTCTTTTAAGCCTATTCCTTTTCCAGGTTGCCGTTAAGCCCTAAACCTGTCTCCGATTTTTTGTTGAAAAATCTGGACTCCGTTTCCAAACGCCTTGATATATGCTTGTTGAATTGGTAACCCCTTCACCCGCCCTAGCGAATGCTTGTTGAAAAGTTCAATAACGCCGTTTCCTATCGCCAAGTTTATGCCGTTGCAGGTGCCCCATGTCCATTAGCAGTTGAGACGCCGTTCGCCTCCTTATGTACTCCGTTAGATTGCGCCGATTCCTGTGAGGCTGTAACAGGAACATCAATATCCTTGACGGTTAACCCATCAAGCAGTTCAAAAATCGTTCGTGGTTGATGGAAGTCATTATTGACTATTACCAATATTAGCATTACTCTTTGCTAAGTCTTCTTTAAGGAAACTTACCAATATTAATCAAGTACCACTCGTTCATGATCTTCTCAATCAAAACTCGGCTAGGTGAACCGGCATCATGGCAATGGGCCCAATCCATTCCAAGCCTGAAGGCTTCATCTTTCCAAGCTAAGAAGCTAATGCTCTCGACAATTGTGGGTTGAACAATTTCCTTGCCCGGGAAAACTCCCCACGTCACAGCGTTGGGGCCTTCGGACGGTGCGTTCGTCGTAAAGTTACCAGACTGGGTCACAGCGTAGTATGATAAGTCGGGGTTGGCTTCGATTCTTCGAATGACCTCGGGGAACAAATCAGGAGATACTAGCAACTCTAGATACGCTTTCTGATAGACATATCCATTGGATGGGCCCCATCCGTGTACAGGATGCGTGGATTTGACGCCATTCACTGCCGGCTGAGAATTAATAGTAAGTAGACCGCGTTGGTTAAGTTTGATGAGATCATCTTTGATGGAATCGGACTCGGAAGTCAGAGGTGCTTCACTCCATGGCAAGGAAGGAAGCTCTCTTTGGATGTATCTAACGAAGAGAGAGGCGATATCCTGCACAGACTTAGGCTCTCCCCATCTCTTGCGGTTAGACTCATTGGTGCCAGTCAGGCCGATGCCATATGCATCCAATTCACCAAAAGCAGGAGAACGCGAGTCACCCCATCTACCATTTGGAAATTCGTCCCATTCCTGGGTCCTCGAGACATATGATTTGTTACGGTTACGCCAGAAAATAGGGCGGACGTCTTCCTCGCGTCGCCCAAGCGCTAGAGATTGCTTCCATGGTAGGGCTTGTTTCCGAGGGCGCGTCGAAGTCGGCATCCAGTCCAGCTCTTCCAGTACCATGCGGGTTGCTTGAGCAAGGTTCATGGTGTAGAAGTGGAGATGAACAATGCCAGCACTCATGATCTTCCGGCACAATTGAGCAACTAGCGTCTTTCCAACTTCCCTCACAGCAGCGTCGTCATTCTTGACAGGTTCAAGGGCAGCCATCCACTCTTCAGGTATTTTGCAATTCATGTGGTTCGCTCGTCGGAGAAAGCTCGCATAGGTTGCAATGGGCATGATCCCGGGTATTATTGGGACAGTGATTCCCCTTTCCCGAACTTTTCCTACCCATCGTATAAAGTTGTCGGCGTCGTAGAACATCTGGGTAACGATGAAGGTGGCGCCCATGTCAACTTTCTCTTTCAGATGATCCAGCAGTAAATCCTCGTCTTTATTGTCATCGCAGCCTTCAGGATAACCAGCAACACCAATGTCGAAGTGATTTCCATATGTCTTCCTTATATGAGCGACAAGATCCCTTGCATATTGAAAGCCACCATCGGCAGCCACCCACTTCTCCTTTTCTCGGGGGGGGTCTCCTCGCAGAGCTAGTATATTGGTGCAACCGGCCTTATATGCTCTCCTCAATGCGTCATTGATCTTTTCTTCTCCCATGTCGGTGCAGGTCAAATGCATGCAAGTCTCGAGGCCGAAGTAAGCCTGGGCCTGTACCACCATGTCGCAAGTAAGCTCAGCGATGCGTCCTCCAGCTCCCCATGTTATGTCGATGAACTTGGGACCAAAGTCGTACATGCGTTCCATGCGGTCGTACAGGTTTTGCACACCTTGGGCCGTCTTCGGGGGGAAGTACTCGAAAGAGAAGGACGGCTGGCCCGTCTTCTCGGCCTCCGCGATCATCTCGTTGATATGCATCTTGGCGGTACGGGATGGGACGAAACACGGCTAGTTTTTTTATGGTTGGTGGTAAAACTAAAAGCAAACGGGATATTACAAGTAAAATCTGCGCGGATAAGTCAGTACGAGGTATGACGAAAGCGAAAGTAAATGTCAATGGATCATTAGCGCTACATGAAACATATTCGAACCAAAATTAAGACAATTAAGACGTACGACACGAGAGAAAAATCTAGACAGCTTACCTAGCAATCTTTTTTAGAGGAGCTTATATGGAAGACTCTCGACTCGAGAAGTCTACTTGGCGGTTCTTCAGGAAAAGAACAAGGAGAATTCAGTAACTCCTTTCCCTCCGACCAATATGAACAATAAAAGTTGTAAGAGAGGAGAAAAAGAAGCTTCGGAAATTCTATGAAAATGGAACGGGTCGAATCCCTTAAGGTTCAATGCTCCAGTCCCATAGAAAGTCCCACCAACGCTACCTCCCGTCCTTCCGAGTCCTTGAGGATATTTGATTGGTCCAGTTTCTCAAGTCTAACGCCTTCCAGTCATATTGAGTTACCTAAGGTTCTGGTTGCGGTAAACTAATACTCCGTTCGGATGTACTGCACTGTACCTAAACGCTCGCTATGCATATGCCGCTTATGGTGCACTTATGGAGAGCAGCAGTTATGTAGGTAATAAATGGCGTTCAGGTGGGAGGTCTATGAATTATGTAATATCCATCCATGAGATATATCGATTCGTTGGTAAACCTTGGAATTCGGAATGCAACGGATCCAATCCGTGAATACTATCCCTTGCATTGAGGTACTGAATGTAGAATCAAAATAACTTGTCGGCCCTGATAAGGAAATACAACTAGGCGAAGATGTTTACCTCCCGCGCCGAATGTATCTTGGTACCTACCTTAGGTAGGTGGAATGGACTCGGAATTACCAGGTTCTCGGGAGCTGATATCATTGAATTGGCATTGACTAGGCGTTGACTGGGCAAACTCTGCTTAAGCATTTTTTTGCCCCTCATCACTAACCCCTCCGGGTCGGAGTGCCTGTTGTACCTGTGTTACTGTAACCCAACAATCCAACCAACTTACCTGTTCCTCACTCTCCGATCGGTAAGGCATTGACCATCCCCCTTCACCGCCACTATCGAATGGTAGACAGACAACTCAGCTAAACTTCTTACGAGAGTCAGCTGACAGCCAGTGTCAGAAAAGTCGAGCATGATTTTTCATGGTCACCGACATTACATATAGCGTACCGTCACCTACAAAGACAAAGTACTCCAAAGCGTGATGCGCCTCTTACATGACAACGCTACCCTCTCACGATGAGAAGCAGGTTTTTTACAATCTATGATTCTCAAATACGATATAGAACACAAGGAGTGCATGTACGCAATAGCTTGACAGAGCCATACCCATACCCAAGCATTTCAAACGACGGGCCTTAGCAAATTTAGGTAGCAACGCATGATAATTACTTACCTATACCTGGAAGTACTTAGCCCTTCGGAGGTCAATTACCAACTAGGACATCAAGGTTTAAGAGCACCGAGAAAAAAAGCCATAGTAATCAGACATATAGTCTATTCCTACAGGATTTCCAATCGGAGAACTATCTCGACGGCAGCAACCCATGCACCTCATGACAAGTATGGCAGCTGTGGACACCTGTCTCAAAATAACTCAACAGCGCTACATAGTTGAGCATGTTACTCTCATGGCTACACATATGTCTTGGACCCAATGCTTCTACCGGGACCAGAGACATTCTACCAATCTACCAATGCAAAAACTTTTTACCGGACACAGCTTCAAGTATCTTGGCCTCCTTAGTTTGATTGTTAATTATGACCGCAAGTGGTCTTCCAAAGTTCGCGTCCTATTAGGTACCTAATTAATTACCTTGGTGCTTATACCCGATGATGCCAACTTATTTACCTAGGTAGACTCTATTAAAACCACAAAATGTACAACAAAACAGAGAGTGGGAGGTTGCCTATTAAAACTTCCGCCCATGCCTTAACAAGTATAATAGGCTGCCGACATAGAAGGAGCCGGAGAATCCTTGACGAATATGCGTACTGTATTCTGATATCGTGTTGAGGTTCAAATTTGGATTTGCGGAACGCTCATTACGTTCAGAATGACTATAGGCCGGGGGCCGGGTAAGACGTGCATGGTTAAATAACCTGTCTATCTCATTCTTACTGACATAGTCGGCTCACAGAATATACGAATATTCCGATCGAGGGTCGCCTCCTTCAACTCCCTTCACTTAGACCTAGTAGAAACGAAGTATTACAAGAAATATATAGAATACATATATTGATGGCCTTATGACTTATGCTTCTCGATAAACAGGTATAGGTTCGACTTATTGGTGGCTTGTATAAATTGGGAAGACATTGTTTGTGAAAAGGCAAACGAATTGTACTCTGACAAGAAGAGCCAAAGGCCGCATCTCCCGGAAGTGAATATCACGAATGTCTCTTGTATAGTTAGGCGCTTACACATCTCGAAATAAGTAACATATGAAGAAATGAAACTATACTATCTTAGTCGAGGGTCAATTTCGGATTCTATCCACCTCGCTTGAGTTCAGAGACGACCGCTAGGGCTATTCACCTTTTTGGTCACTAAAGATAGGAATACTCAGAATGTACAGTTTAAAAAGAGAGTTAAACACCGGAGGCGATGTGGATTCGACTCGGACGGTATAGTATATTTCGAGAAAACATGCTACTTCGGACACATAGAGATATCAGGATTCTCCTATATAGTGCCTTTAAACACTTGCTCTACTCTCCCTAGCTTTAACACTACCCCTCCCAAGGATTGTAACGGGCAGGAGTGCAGGCCTTTCTTTATAATC
Source organism: Hypoxylon sp. NC0597 (assembly GCA_022432515.1). Lineage (NCBI taxonomy): Eukaryota > Fungi > Ascomycota > Sordariomycetes > Xylariales > Hypoxylaceae > Hypoxylon > Hypoxylon sp. NC0597. Next base: position 9,294 of record JAJKLA010000067.1, on the reverse strand, counting down.
CGGGCCAGGAGAATTGTAGACATGTCCTTAAGAATCGTGGGAACCACTCAATCCGTGAGTTGATGCTCTTCGCAAGGTCCACGTAATAAGAGATTTTAGAGCAGTTACATTAGTAGGAAGCAGTGAATATCACAGTAGACGTAGATGATGTTGAATTTGGACTCAAGAATTCCATAGAGACATGCGAACGATGGATAGAAGGCGAAGAGGACGAATTCCATATAGTAAGTCACATCGTGAGGAATATGATGTAGGTGCTTAACTCTTATCTTGCTTCATGGTACTATAACGCCATTCTCATACTCGTTTCGACCTTTAAGTTCTAATGTGGTAGGGAAATGCGGCGTGGAGCGCCCATGGGCCTTCCTGAGGAAAAGATTTCTAGAGGCGAGTCCTCCCGCTCCCAGGAAAAGGGCATCTATTTGCTTCCATGTCACGCCGATCCTATAATGAAAAGATATTTTTCCGCCCATCTTTGCAATCATTGGCTTTGTATTCCCGCACAGAACTTGTACATAAGCAAGTCTCCGAGTAGGATATATCATAGACAAAAGGTGAACGCCAGGACCATCAGCACTCGTTTCAATCTCCATCTGGGGGTTACTTACAGCACAGATAGGAACCAGTAGAACTAGGTAATCGGTCGCTGTCTTAAAGCCGTTATTGATATTCAATATATATTTCGTTTGTAGGCACATTCCGGGAAGCGCACTATTCTAAATCTTGTCTCGGGGACGGTATCCGAAAGTTTTAGATTTTAACGATTGTAGCACTCGCACAGAAGCCGCCCCCAAAATGAGAATGACGAGAGCAACGATAGCAGTATTAAGTAACCTATGCTCTTCCAAAGGGGTGGGAAGACACGGCGGTAAAGCTAGGTAAAGAACCGAAAGCCCCGTAATTCCGATCATAATACTATATTCGGTAGAAGCAACATTAAACCAGTACGGAGCTTCGTGGAAATCATCCGGGTGACATCTGAGCCGTGTTGACCCCCACGGTGTGACACAGTGGCCCTCATGATGCTGTAGTGGGCAACCGGTTCATGCTCACCCGACCGTCACTCGGACATGATGGTCAGGGATCGAGACCACCCCGGGCTATGGCTTCAAAGCCGGCGTAAAAGTCGGTGTAGGTACCGGTGAGGGTGATGGTCCCGAGAGCTAAGGTGTCATAGTGACTCTGTGTGACTAGAATAAGGCCACTGGGCTGACACAAGCGGCGCTTTTACGACTAAGTATATGACAGCATATTGCAATAAAAGATAGCAACACTGGATGGCCAATACACGTTTCAGTTACATGGAGGCTTACATGGCTGTGTTACCAACTATCATATGTAGTACATGAAACTGCGCATTTAATATATAAAACCAGTCGAGGCCATTAAGACCTTTATCGACGAGGTCAGTTCCCGTTTCTAGCGGATATTTGTGTAATGAATTGGGAGAGGGCTAGATTCATCGCAGTAGAGGGATTTGGGGGCCTTACGCGTCAAGGAGAGAAGGATTCGGATTTCATTTTTGCAGCGTTGTACGAGACATTGGCGTCGCCACATGTGCAATCTTTCCCACTTTCCTACAGGCAGCCTTCGGGAAATATTATTTAAATTGATTAAACAACACGTACGTCATACAGCATATGTATGTAAGGTGGCCACCTATTCTCCATGGGCTTTTGATTCGACCTGATACTGGTTTATAGTTGCAGTGGCTGTCCTCCCTAGCAGATGGACATACATTACTTACGGGCTCCCCCAGACAAAAGTTGTTTGATGTTGCTTTTGTGGTTGAGACCCGCGCCAATAAATTTATGCTCAGTGTCTTGTGTATGTATTCTATGTAGATCGAGATTAGATTGGGGCCAATATCTTAGACACATTCCGAATACTTCGCCAAGTTTGCGGATATTTGAAACCCTTACCGTCATGCCTAGGTAGTTAAGTACTATTATCTCTCCCCTACGCCTTCACAACGTCCACGCAATACCCTTCCTTATGCCTTTTTATTACAATTAGACAACCACTTCATGCTCATCCTACCAGACTGAGATACGATGGGCAATCTAGGTACGCCATATCGATGTTGATATCATATACTACAAACACTAACCCTCTTAGACTGTGAGACGGTTGAGTGTGCCTCGACGGAGCCAAGGGAAGACACTTTGTCAGAGGCTGAAGTGGCCAAACTGATGCGTAAAATTGATCTCCACGTGCTCCCAATGCTTTTCCTCATCTATGTTGCATCATTCCTTGACAGGTAGGGAGACTCTTGGGACCATTCATATTAACCAAGTTGACATGGTGGCTACTTAGGTCAAATATCTCGAATGCCCTCACCATGAGCTTGCCGCAAGAATTGGGGTTGACCGGCCGGCAGCCGAATATTGCGCTTGCAGTATTTTTTGTGCCCTACATAATATTCGAGATACCTTCCAACTTGTTGATGAAAAGGTTCTCGCCGCGAGTCTGGCTCTCTCTATGTATACTTGGCTTTGGTATAGTTATGCTCGGCCAGGGTTTCATCCAGAACTACAGCGGCCTACTCGCAACACGCTTCTTTCTTGGCCTTTTCGAAGCTGGCATTGCTCCTGGAAGTTACTACCTAATTAGTTTCTGGTATAGGCGACAGGACTCGCAGAAGCGGTTTACTATCTATTTTTGTGCCGTCGTCCTTGCTTCGGCGTTTGGCGGGCTCCTCGCATCAGCAATCGCAAAAATGGATGGAATACGAGGCATAAGTAATTGGAGGTGGATTTTCATCTTGGAAGGGATCTTAACTATTTTGATCGCCATCGCGGCGTTCTTCTACGTCAGCGACTTTCCCGCCGAGGCAAGCTGGTTGACCAAAACGGAGAAACAGTTTATACTGCAGAGAACTGGCGTAAGTGAGATATCCTCGGAGGGCAGGGTCACCCGGCGTGATCTTGTCGAGTTCTTCAAGGATCCGAAAAACGCAGTCGGTGCAATAATGTACTTTTGTAAGTCTTTTACCAGTGATTGTGTCATCCGGTTACTCTGTGCCAAACTGAGTTCTACTAGGCTTTGTCGCTCCGCTCTACGCATTTTCTTATTTCCTCCCGACCATCGTACAGACTCTTGGATACTCGGTTATCCAGACGCAGCTCCACTCGGTCCCTCCATTTGCAGCTGGGTTCGGAATGTGTCTCGTTTTGACATATTTCTCACATCGGACAGATAGCCGCCTACCATACATTCTATTCTCTTGCGCACTGTTCATTTCAGGCTTCGCAATCTTAATAACGACACACGCGAACTTCTCAGTGCAATACGCTGGGCTCTGTCTAGCCTGTATGGGAATCTACGGCGGAAGCCCCCTTGTTATCTGCTGGTGTCTTATGAACCTTGAAGGACATAAGCAGAGAGGCATTGGGTCCGGGTGGTTGATCGGCTTTGCGAATACTGGTGGAATCTTGGCCACCTTCATGTTTCTGCCGAAATATGCGCCATATTATCGCCCTGCTTACTCAATCTGTATAGCGTTTGCGGCGTTGGGGGTTGTTATGAGTCTCTGCTATGCCGCTCTGGTGCTTAGGGAGAGACGTAAGTTGAATAAAGATGGTGGAACCGAGAAAGTGCATGTTCTGTCTTTGTAAAGAGAACTTAATACATCTGTAGAGGCTAGGGCGTTGCTTTGGGTGTATGAAGGTCTGACTGTAGACCAAAGTAAGCGATTAGAATTTCACACGCTTTAGCCGTAACGAATCTTTGCGGGTGAATCCTCATTTGCCATGTAATTAGTGTACTCTTTTCCTACCTATTTATTATTAATGGGGATTAATGCAACATTATTCGGCGGGCTATTAGTTCTTTGATAGGAATGAAATGATAAACTTAGAAAAAATATTTCTCTTCTTAGGAGAAACTTCAAAGTTGGTAGTTTTATGGTTACCGTCTGCTCTAGAAACCCTGCACTACTTACCTAAGGTATGGACGCTCTTCTATTCTTACATTCGCTTTCAACAAACACCCAATTTCGATGGCAGATGGATATGCCCGAGTTTCAGGACAGCCGCAGGCTGTTCTCGTCCATGTCGACGTTGGTACACAGGCTCTGGCCAGGGCGTCCATAACGCAAGTATCAGCCGCGCCGTGGTCTTCATCTTCGCTGGCTTGTGCCCATATACGGAGTCCGGAGAGCTTCCCAGCTTGCGGACAGAGTATATGCATTGGCTGCAAGAAGCGCCGGATCAAAAAGCCATTGTGCGACAGTATTGTAGGTACCTTACAGGTGAGGTTCGCACCGGGCTGAATATCAAACAGACAATTGGGCGTGTACTTTAATTTGAGAATAGCACGCCTAAAAGTCTAGTATATGTCGCTAGTGCCAGAGAGGTTCTAGCTCAAGAGATACAGCCGTATTCGCTCCAGCAAGAGCAATGGGTACCGATCGGGCCGAGCGCGCTTCCAGCTGATGCTGTCCATGATATCTCTGCAGCGCTCGTTAAAGCTGAACGCCCGCTTATCCTTACAGGCTATTCTGGCCGTGATCGCCGAGCCCCAGAGCTTCTCGTCGAACTAGCGGACCTCGTTCCCGGTATACGTGTCTACGATAAAGGGGGGAGTGATATGTGCTTCCCTTTCAATTACATTGTTTCCGGGGGCTTCCGCCTTAGCTTCGATGAATGCACCAAGGATGCTGATATGATCTTCCTGCTAGACTGCGACGTTCCCTGGATCCCGTCTTGGAATCCGCGGCCAAAGCCCAAAGGATGCCAGGATATATCACATAGACAGCGACCCCCTGAATCAGCAGATCCCAGTGTCTTTCTTCCCCGCCCACGGACGCTCGAAAGCGGATAGCTTCACTGCACTCACGCAGCTAGTCAATCATATCAAGAAGGATGTCATGCTCACGAAAATCCTTCAGGAGCCTAAGTATGCGGCTCGCAGAAAGGCTCGCGCCAAAGTCCATGAGGGCCGTCTAGCTGATATCGCATCACAACCTCATCTGGGTGATAAAGAAGCGCTGGATGCGCACAATATCGGCAGTCTCCTAAAAACGACACTCTCAGATTCGACGACTTTCGTTGTCGAAGCCGTTACAGCTGCCCAAGTACTTTTTGATCAGTTACAGCCTAGCCGACCGGGAAGTTGGATCAACTGCGGCGGAACGGGGATCGGGTGGAGCAACGGTGCGGCGCTGGGCGTCAAGATGGCGCTTGCAGACCTAGAAAAAGAAGCAGGTAAGCCAAGCTTCGTGTGCCACATAGTTGGCGATGGGAGCTTCATGTGCGCGGCCCCGTCTACTGCGCTCTGGGTCGCTAGCAAGTACAAGATCCCGATTTTGACGATCGTTTTGAATAATGGAGGTAAGTTGGTATCTCCGTGTTCATCGCCGGCTCCTCTACACCGGCTCTCACACTATTTCCTCAGGTTGGGAAGCTCCCTGTAACTCGACGGAACTCTTCTACCCCAATGGTCTTAGCACTTCGGCGTCCGACGACGAAATTGGTGTCTCTTTCCGTCCCACGCCCAACTACGCCGCTTTAGCCGAAGCAGCGGCCGGGTCGGAGGTTGGTTGGGGAAACACGACCGAGAACGCGCAGGCGTGGATGAAGGGTGTGCGAGCTAGAACGGTGAGGGAATGTAAGGAGGCGCTTCAGCATGCGAATTCAAGGGTCGTTAAGGGCGGAAAAGGAATGCTACTTAAGGTGTTAACGTAGACGCAGTAGACAACATTGTAAGTACCAAATTTTGAAATATTAAGCCGCGATCCTTGAATAAAATTATCTATAAGAGCGCTGTAGATACTGCTACCGATCTCTTCATCATTAAGTCAAAACTGCAACTAGTTGTGGCACCAGATTCGTTTTCCAACAAAAAAACGTAGGGTACTGGAAATATGAGAAATAGGAGAAAAGGACATGATGAATTAAGGAGTCGCCATTAAGCTTCCCTGCGTACTTGAAACTTTTCTACCTACATGTCAAGTATCATATTAGGTTACAATCGAGTGATATGCCCCATTGTTTCTCTTCGAATGATATCTTATAAAAGTGGAATAACAAGGCCTAATATTCGGGGCAGTCATTCCAAAGGAGGAATAATCCAGAACAGCCCTCAAGTCCTATTGTCAGTCGATGTTCACCTCATGATGAGCGGAAGCAGTTTTGTAGGTATATTACAAATTGGCTGAGTCATGAGGGATGCCCATGAACTGGTATTTTGATAACTTGGCGGTGGACTAAAGTCAAGCTGTAGTATGCCTACACGCACTGATGAGTTGGGATAGTTGTGGATCATTGGATATCTTGGCAAGACTCTGTGCTTTAGTCGCTTAGGAGAGAGACGTACGATGAGGATAACGGAAAAAATGACTTGCCCTTCGGCTGTCACTTTTCCCGCGCTGTGGCGTCTACTATATATCTATAGTGCTGACGAGGGACCTCGAATAGGTAAGGTAGGTCTCGATTCAACATCGCGTTTCACTACCTATTCAAAAGGTAGAGTATCTCATTTATCGTTGGCGTAGTAACGTGCTGGAGTTTACTTCGTGTGGGGGGATAAGCAGTAAATGAATGTTGAAATTCGGAATTGTTAGGTATATGCTGAATTTTTAACGTGGTTCGTTAGCTTCGAGGAAGCTAAATGACTCGTAGCATGACGAATCAAGGCAGAGAATGTTACAGTAGTAGTGGTTAATTAACTCGCATTGATGAGAATGTGAGGCTGCCACGTGGTGGGACTGAGTTGCACCGGTCGCATACTGAATACAGGGGAGAAAACTTATACATATTGGGGGCCAGAAACAGGTAGATTAGTTACCTACCTAAGGTATTACAGGGACCTAATATTCAATATTATATCAACTATGTGACGCCCATAAAAGCCACCGAACCAATACTCTCCACTAACCATGCAGCTTTTAACATATTATTTCCTTCGTTGATGAATTAGGTAGTTCTTCTATATAGGTAGTATAGACTGACCTCCGCTTCGGATGAAGTGCTTGGATGCATGTGGTTTGACTTCTTCAGCCTTATGGACCATTCTTTCCGATCGGCTGGCGTCAGCAACTCCCGTATCTTCACGACAAGACCAGTCTTAAGCCAGCACAGGCATGGATCGATGAATCCCTACTTGCACTACTGCAAAGTTAGAGGCATTCCGGAGTTAAGAGGCACGCATTGGACTTTTTGGCTTGTGGGGAGATACAACGACCAGGCGACGATTCCGGTGGCGTTGTCTGCCGGAGCTCAGCTGCTCCATGCTCGCAAGTTTGGGGGCTGTTTTTCTCCAGCTCCTTTCAGCTCATCTGTTCCTAAATTCATCCCTTCTATAAATGAATTTGGCGGTTTCATCCCTATGTAGTGTATCGCCAATTCAATGATATTCTGGTGCTTTACATCTCGCTTCAATTTCAATATATTACTCTAATAAATCTAGTAATGGAAAAACCCTTCCATGCTGAGAAAAATCAATCTATCATGCCACCTGATTTCCCTACGGGACAGTATTACGTACATGATTGGCTCACACGCTATCGTTAGCGGACCGCTGTGGATTCTGTAGACACTGGGTTCCTGGGGATTAGCGTTTTAACGACCCGTACAGCAGTGGCCGGGGGCTGGACTCCACGGTAGTGGTTAGCACTACTACTTCCTTGGCAAGCTATTGGTCAGTTGTCTAGGACTTTAGAATCCCACTTCACTTGCGCAGAAACACTTCTTCAAATTACATGTTTTTTTTGGACTGGATCTCGCAATTGGTTTCATTAATGAGACAGGTTACTTGAACTACTTATCTACTTGTAGGTAAGTAATAGGCAACATATAATATATTCAGCTAGTAGCACGATCTCGAATGCAGACAGAATTATATAGGTACATGTATCTTATATATAAATACCTAACGTACCAAAAAGGTGGGCGGAGAGATATTGGACTATAATTATGATGACTTAGCCTAGGCCATCTTAAGTCATTCTATCCGCTTACAGCGCAATCCACACATAAACCGTCAAGTCTGACGGGATACCAACTGACTACCCCAGAATTGGAGTCCTCCTGGAGCTTCACGTCCGATGCTTGTAGAATCGCAGGTAAATCATCGCTTATGTAACTACTGCTAAATCGATGGTCCTATGCTCGAGACGATCCGGGTTGATTGTGGTCCTACTCTGGCTGAGTTACATTAGGTCACGGAGACCCCGGCCTGTCTTCATGCATCCCTGCTGAGTAGTCGGGTCCGGGTGGCAGCGTACGTCTCGAGACTCGTGAAGAGCCCATTAGCTAAGAGCGAAAACCGCACCCGGATTGGCTGGGAAGTGCCAGATACCTGTTACCCAGGTGCAGGGGTTAGGGACCTACATGTATTTGGCTTAGATCCTGATCCGCCATGAGTCCACAGCCCATTCATATCCCGTCTGCCTCCCACTATTTCTGATACTGATGTTCTCAGTCAGCGTCGACCGTGATCTTTCTGATCACAACACTCGGGGATTGTGACCGCTCTGAGGATTTTTTGGATTTCCTTGACCCTGATAATAATTTTCGCCATTTTTGTTGTCAAGGATGCCCCCGAGAGTGAGTATTTTGCTATTATCACGTTCCGGCCACACTATAGGTACCTAGGCAGCTGGTATACTAACAATACTGCAGTATGATGAAGCGCCTGAGTTGGCACCTCACAATTACCCGGAGGTCCATCACCCGCCTTCAGTACCAGAAGTAGCCGCGTACGGGCATGTTCCACCGGCGACACCCGCGAAAATAGAAGAGTCAACAAACCCGTCAACAATAAATCCGAGTTATGCATCGCCCGAAACTCAGTCTGCTTCGCCGTATGCTTATGAATACCAATCGGGATACGGGCCTGTCCCACCATCAGAGCAAGGGAGAGCGCCAAAACGGATAATGGGATGCACGGTGCTGGTGTTTATTCTATTCGTCATCATCGCACTTTTATCCGCCGCCGTGATAGGACTGGCAGCGGGAACGGGAGTTGAGGCGAGCCGGGCAAACGACGCTGAGGCGCGATTGGCCTCAATCAGTGCATCGGGAGGTACACCGACGACTGTCACAGTGACTGCACCAACATCAACGCCCTCAGACTTCAGCAATATCGATAATGGGTGCTCTCGGAACTCTGCCGAGATAACAGGGAAAACTTATGCGTCTGCTTGTAAGTATTTAGGTGGTATAATAATAAGTCTTAGGCGACTGCTAATATCCTCATCTTAAGTCTTCAACAGACCAATCTTTACTATGTACTGCAATAGCGATGCTCCGAATAACCCGCTTTCTTCGCTATTCGTGGGTAACTTCAACG